>JAYKKM010000373.1:547500-1089478 GCA_035772405.1 Chrysogorgia sp. JL179-B06
AAAGACTGATAATAAAGACTAAAGAGATGGTACAGAATAGAGATAAAACTCCATTACTCATGATTTGTAATGGTCTACTAGTTAGTTTCTATGTAATCGCAGTGCAAAAACTTGTTATCACAGTGCAAAAATCTGTTATTACAGTGCAAAAACTTGTTATCACAGTGCAAAAACTTGTTATCACAGTGCAAAAGCTTGTTATCACAGTGCAAAAACTTGTTATCACAGTGCAAAAACTTGTTATCACAGTGCAAAAACTTGTTATCACAGTGCAAAAACGTGTCATCACAGTGCAAAAATCTGTTATTACAGTGCAAAAACTTGTTATCACAGTGCAAAAATCTGTTATCACAGTGCAAAAACTTGTTATCACAGTGAAAAAATATGTTATCACAGTGCAAAAACATCATCATTGAGATAGAGAAAGTTCTATGTGTACCATACTGAACTTGTCAAGTGAAAACTTGTCATTTTGTGCTGTACAGACAAGCAAGTTTAAATTTAAGTTTGAATTAATATTGTCTCAAACATTTTCCTGTAGTATGTTATTAATAAGTAATAGTATGATTTTTCGTGCAATTTGAAAAAAAAAAACACTCGTGAGTTTTTCAAAGACCCCAAATAGCACTTGTCCTTCTGACTCGTGCTATTTTGAGATATTTGAAAAACTAACTTGTGCATATTTGTTTCCAAATTGCACTCAAAATCATACTATTACTGTACCTATACAAAACCAGTAAGAGTGCTACATATTAAAATAATAATGCATTATGATAATGGTCAACAGAAAGTAATCATGTGAGAGTGATAAACAAGAAATTTCACCCACTCAACTCTTTCATCTTATTAGATAATTTATGATGGCTGTAAAAAAGAGCATGGGAAACCTCTTTGTTTATTATTCTCATATTCCTTTCTGTTAGCTGTTACAGTAAGGTGCATCAAATTTTGGTGTGACAAACATTATA
Organism: Chrysogorgia sp. JL179-B06; assembly: GCA_035772405.1. Lineage (NCBI taxonomy): Eukaryota > Metazoa > Cnidaria > Anthozoa > Scleralcyonacea > Chrysogorgiidae > Chrysogorgia > Chrysogorgia sp. JL179-B06. The sequence continues at coordinate 548,469 of JAYKKM010000373.1, forward strand.
CTGGTTTTGGTAGTATCACTTACCCCATTCCCTTTCTTTTCTTGAAGAGGGGTAGAGACACTCTTACCCCATTACAGTCAAATGTCTTAAAATAAATTCAAATAAAGAACTTATCAATGAAATTGCTGGTTTAAATAGTAAAAAATTGCTAAAAAAAAGGCCCATACCACTAAACAAGAGATTAGCGATTAATTTAAGTGACAAAATTCCCCTTAACCTCAAAACAACTTAGACCCTAACCCCCTGCCTAATGAGTTTTCTAACCCTAACCCCAGTTAATATGACTGCTGACCAACAAGAGACCACTGGTGGGCACTACACAGCTAAAAATCGCACAAGTTGTTGCAATGTTGTTGGTCTGAACAATACTGCAACAAGGCGGCTATCATGCGTGAACAACATTGTTGAACGAACAATGTTGCTCATCATTGTTCCAACAACATTGTTCACAGGGTGCAGCACAACATTGTTCACGCCTGTTGACAACTTGCAACAGCTTGTGGATTTTTCGCGTGTAGAACAACCACTGAGACCAATTAACCGTGAGGGAACTGGGACTAGCCCTAACACAACCCTAATCCTAACCATACATTAGGGTTACCTAAACCATACGCATGTCATGTAGGGTTAGGATTCAACCCGGTCTCTTCCTTAAATTAACTATTATCCTTAATTTACAAATCGCTCTGAATTAAGGATAATGGTTGTTAATCTAATGCTAGAACCCAACCCCAACACAACAAAGATCCTAACCCTAACCCCCCGCCTAATGGTTTTTTTTTAACTAATCCCCGTCAAAATGTTCTCCATCCCTAGCCCCCGACGCATCCACTCCCCCACTTGGCTAGCTAAACTTATAAACAAGTGAGAGATACTAAGCTTGTGGGATAGTAATTGACTAACACACGCATGTGCGACTTTCACGATCGCCTCTAAATTAACCATTATCCTTAATTTAGAGCGATTTGGATAATGGTTAATTTAAGGTAAGAGATCGTGTTGTAGGATTATGTTAGGGACTGAATAATAAGCATATTTATTTTCTAGTCCCAGTTCCCTCGCAGTTAATTGGACCACTGACCTATATATAACCTCAATATAATATATATAACCTCAATATAATATATATAATATTAGTCCAATTATATATAGATCAGTGCCCGTGACACAGTAAAGGCACTTAAATACGTTGCCACGATTATTTGACATCACAACCAATCAGCAGGCTTCTTCGCTCGAATCATATGACACTATGTCCTACCCAGTCTTTTGGTGTCGTTTAGGCGCGAAATACGAATGGAAAACGTTCAACGCTAGCTTTAATAGCAACAACTATAAACTCAAAGTTATATCGCAACCTTTGCTTAATTAGCGGCATGTATCTCAAAACTTCTAAATGATGAATACTTACCAAGCCAGTGACTTTGCTCCATACAGAAATGCATTTTTTCCGTAGCTTTAGTAGAATCGGGTCATTGTTGTGAGGACAATGAGGTCATTCATCTCGAGGCCAAAAAGTCTTCCCCGTCAACTTGGTTTTCTATAAGCAGTTTAAGGTCGCTCGTAAAGTGTATCTCACTATTGTCGTAAATCAAAGGATACTTTATAATAACATATATATAATAATTGATACATTCTTGTCGAAATGGCCATATTTGACAATAATTTGAGGCCGAACGAGTTGTTTATCGATTCGAGTCACGCTAGTTAATATTGACGCTTGTTCGGAATATTTTCTGCCGTTTATTCCGTAAAACCATTCAATGAATAAAATAATCGTGAACGCGAAAGAAACGAACATTTATAGTTAAACACTTAAATGCAATGTTCTGTGCTAGTGGATTATATACTTGGACAAAACGTCACAAACGCAACGCGGTATGTGACTAATATCTTACCTTTGAAATATGCGTCCATCAGTGCGCCCAGGTTTGACTGCTCGAGGAGTTTTAAAATGTCTTCTGATGTTGATGCTTCGTGTATCGTTAAGGCCATCTCAAACAATAATTTTCGCAAATAATTATAATAACAATAACGCAAATGATTTCTGAAGCCGCACGAGCAGCCCAGTGTTATTAAATCCACTGTTTGAACGAATATGGATGCCAACGGGGTCAAGTCACTAAAGTGGCAGATGAGGCCAACTCCTGTCATGCGGGCAGGCAAATAAACCAATCAGCGACGGCGAAAATGGCCCCCAGTGCCTGCCGCTGACCACCCAGACTGTTGTGCCAGTTGGGAGAATGGAGAATAATAATAGTTCATTTCACTCGAAATTCAGTCGATAGTTGATAGATCCACGATAGATCTGACATTCCGATTTAGTTTAAACCGTCGAAGGCTTTCCGCTGGAGAACATCATTTACTGATTGGGAAGACGTTGTACCGGATTACAGGAGCTGATGAGCTATTCGTCCCGAAGTTCGCAAAGATTGGCAAGCATTTTGCTCTCAGGTATAGCGTTTCCTTTGTTTCTTCCTGCCCTTTCGGGTTTTACTATAAAACCCAAGTACCCCGAGCTATTGCAAATGATTTCAGTTGTTTATTAATAATCACGCGCGAATTTGCCTAAGTTCGGCATCTTCCACAAACTTTGAAGTTCATACCTTTTAAATTTATTGGGCTAGTATTTATTGGACTATATTTACAAAATAATACAAAACACAACTGCAGCTTTTGTATTAAATTTATTCATGGTTTTCCCCAGTTGACCTTTATTTTTGAGACTCATTTAATATGCATTGCATATCTGACTTCGCCATTTTAGCCAAATAAGCTGTACGTGTCATTAATATAGCCTTTGGTGGTGGGGATTTGATATTTATTGCATTTCATTTATGCTGACATTAGAGTAATAAGCCAGGCCTATAGATAAGTAATGCATTAATAATACATTACTATCCGATTCCAAATCTTGATTTTATCTGTCGAATGCCTGGACCAACTATACCAGTTTCAGTCAATGGGCCATTCCATTTAATATCCGCATCCCCCCTATTGAGGGGTTGCTTCACAACCTTTGGATAAAAAATTATTTGTCGCCTCTAGGATAGATTTTAACCTAGTCTCCCCTAGGATATCTTCATTTACCCCTTGTATATTGTTAAAACACTAAAATATGGGCCAATTTGCTCTTGAACAAGAACATTCTTGACACTACTTAATTTTTACTTCAATTTAATTTATATAATATATATATATCCCGGCATTACCACCACTGCATATATACAGAACTCGTGGCTAGGCTCTCGGCAACGGCTTCCATGGCTCGGTAGTCAGAGCACTGCACAAGTATCGCAGGGTCGCGGATTCAATTCCAGCCTGAAGGCCTTGAAGTTGCATTTTTCGCAACTGGTCCCGGTTTGGTCTTAAAATGTATGTATTCCAACACTCGAAATTTTCCTTCACCATAAATCCTTTCAACATGTAGTTTGATCGAGTGAAATGCCAAATATTACCTATAATATACCCAGAATCTTATCCCGGCATTACCACCACTGCATATATGCAGAACTCGTGACTGGGCTCTCGGCAACGGCTTCCATAGCTCGGTAGTCAGAGCATTGCACTAGTATCGCAGATTCAATTCCAGCCGGAAGGCCTTGAAGTTGCATTTTTCGCAACTGGTCCCGGTTGGTCTTAAAATGTATGTATTCCAACACTCGAAATTTTCCTTCACCATAAATCCTTTCAACATGTAGTTTGATCGAGTGAAATGCCAAATATTACCTATATATATATATATATATACTGTATAATATATATATACTGATGAAGGGCTCTGATGAAGGGCTCCGCTCGAAACGTCAGTATCTCGTCACTAAATTATTGGCAAAATAAATATATGATAAATAAAATAAATACCTTTTGCTATATTATTTAAAACACTGTCTACGCAGCACTCTACTTTTATATATATATATATATATATATATATAAATTATGGATAATTTTTTGGAAATTCCTTCGGATAAATTGAGATTCAAGAACCCATAGGACATCCAAATCCCTCAATAGGGGGGTGAGGCTTTCCATGTCAGAATCACTGGAAAATGTTTCAAGTGTTTACTAGACATATTGATGAGCTTTGATATTGAGTGAAACAGGCAGATATATTGCTGTTGCTATTTTTACTGCATTGGTATTTCTACTGTGATGACTTGACCCGGCTAGTCTTTCAAATATTTTGGTAACAAGAGCATAATTTTGATGAACTCCCCCTGGAATAGTAATTTTTTTTGACTAATGTAAAAAATTCCTGGATCCGCCCCTGTTTACTACTGAGAAGAATTAATGAACAATCGCACACATGTTTGCCGAAATATTCATAATACCACAAGTGCGAAGCATATGCGAATTCATAGTTTACGAAATTTTACTACGAAGCGGAAAAACTGATGTTTGTAAATATTAAAATCCAACATCCCGGATGTAATTTTTTACTAGCCAAGGGTATTTACAAAAATACCACAATAAAAAAATTTAAATACCCCTAGTAAAAAAATTTAAGTTTAATATTGATGACATTAGCCAATCAGGAATGAGTAAAATTGATTGAAATGGTATTTGCTGCCTATGGCAGCATACCAGTCTTGACTTGGGTTGCTGTATCCTTGTGCCCAGATCTCTTTGTGGACCTATGTACAGTATAGTCAATGAAATCTCGATTTGTGTAAATTGCCCTCTGTTGAGATGTTCAGTTTTATGACGTTTTGTGACGTAGAAGTTTTATCATGTGTATTAAATTTCCTGCCTTTCGCCGTTCAGAACTTGTCAACGCTGTGAAGTTTGAACGATCTGTTCTGCCTTCAGTGAGGAAGTATAAGACGACTAAGATTATGTGTACTGTACTTAATTTTTCTTGTTGAATGCTCACCAAACAGAAAATATGGCTCAGTGACTGCGAGGTATCTGTGATTTCTTGCCATCACAGCATCACTTGTCATGGGCTAAATATATCATGATATCAAATTGTTTTGTTTGTGAATACAGTTTTCCTTCTATTTTAGGTGTATACTTAATGCAATGTCTGGTAGCAACAAAATAATAATGAACAGTTTGTCAGTTTGTCTCAATATAAATGCAGTATCACTTCCTTCAACAAGGAAACTAAAAGAGACATGTTTTTTCTTTACTGTGAATTAAAGCATATGAATACACCATCTCCTCAATCTCTGGCACTACGTCTATTTATGCTATGATCACATACAACTACAAACATCTAACTTGGATTTGAGAAAATAATTATCTACAGTGGTTTCTACAATTGATTTGTGCACAAAGCTGTAAAACTACATATGTAATAAACTGTACATCATGGAATTATTTACCTCAACTTTGTGAAAACTCAGTGGACAATGGAAATTATTTGTTTGCAAGTTCTTTGGGAAAATAAAATACAGTAGTTGCAGTGGTGTATTCCCAAACGACAACTACATTATATGTGGAGTCGTGCACATGTGCAATGAACTAATACATCACAGAGAGTATTGTATTCTCAACAAGAACTCCAATAAAAGTTAGACAATATAAACAATGGATCAACAATACCAGAAACATCTGTTACATACCATTTCTGGTTTTTATTTTGTCAGTGCTTTGCTTTGCCATCACATATCAGACACTTGCAATTCCACTGACAGTTTTACCACAGTACTAAAGAAGCATGATTTATAGTGGCAGTGATTTATCGCAAATTTGTTTACCAAACATCAAACATAGTCATAATTTATGAATACTGTGTATGCAGTCAAATTCAAAAGCCTTGCCAATTATATTCAGATAAGTGATAGTTATTTGTAATTTAAGTCTGCTGTATTTAAATATAATAAAATAATTGAAAACAATGTGTATAGTTATCCATGGTACAGAGTATAGAGTAGGAGCTGTGGTATCTACTGGAATATCAGATGACCAGATTCCTGAATTTTCATTGATTAAAAACATTGTTGTCAATGTGCAGAATAATGTTATTTTTTATCTGACAAAATTTACTACAATTGAATTTGTTCCACATTTTCATGCTTTTCAAGTTTGCAGCGAAGCGATTAGTGATAATTTCTTTTCCTCACAAAAAGAATTTCTGACATATATGCCAGCACATGTAATTCATCCTTTTGGTACTGAACACAGAAATGGTGCTTACTATATTGCACCAAGATTCAGTATATGTATTATATAATGTATATAATTTATATGATGTATTAGTATAGGAAATAACACAGTTTGAGAAGAATTAATGAAAAATCACATGTGTGTTAGGTGAAATATTCATAATACCACATGTGGTTAGTATTTCGCCAAACACAAGTGTGATTTTTCATTAATTCTTTGAGAACAAATGTTATTTCCTTTTAATACTTTTTCAATCAATTTTATGCGAATTCATAGTTTACCAAATTTTACAAAGAAGCGGGAAAACTGATGTTTGTAAATATTAAAATCCAACATCCCGGATGTTATTTTAAAAAACTATTTTAATATTGAGGTCATTAACCAATCAGGAATGAGTAAAATTGATTGAAACGGTGTTATAATGTATATAACTTAAAATAATATTAAATTTGTTTAAAATTGACCATTGTTTTTTGTTGATAGTAACATTGTGTATTGGTTAATCTTAACCAATTTAAACCGGGTTATTTAACCAATTCCACTTGGTTATACTAACCACCTATTATTATTGGTTACATTAATCACTGTTTTTTGGTTGAAACCACCATTTTACATTGGTTAATATATAGCCAATTTTGAGTGTTATTTCTACCAATTGGTTAATATTTTAACCAATTTAAACCGGGTTATTTAACCAATTCCATTTGGTTATACTAACCACCTATTATTATTGGTTACATTAATCACTGTTTTTTGGTTGAAACCACCATTTTACATTGGTTAATATATAACCAATTTTGAGTGTGTTATTTCTAAAAATTGGTTAATATTTTAACCAATTTAAACCGGGTTATTTAACCAATTCCATTTGGTTATACTAACCACCTATTATTATTGGTTACATTAATCATTGTTTTTTGGTTGAATCCACCATTTTACATTGGTTAATATATAACCAATTTTGAGTGTGTTATTTCAACCAATTTGATTTGGTTATAACCAATTTAATTGGTTGAAATAACCATTCCGTTTTTACAGTGCACTTGTGCTTACCAGTGAAAAGATTGCATTTTAAATTCAGATAGGACATACATTTTAAACCAAAGATCTGAACTTTTAGCTAAGTATCGTCATGAGAATAATGTTATGCCTGTAATATAAAACCGTCCTAGTACATACATATACATACATATATATATATATATATATATATATATATATATATATATATATATATATATATATATATATATATATATTATATATTATATATATATATATATATATATATATATATATATATATATATATATATATATATATATATATATATATATATATATATATATATATATATATATATATATATATAATAAGCGCGAGTGAGTTGCATCTGTTATGCTTGTGACTACCTAGGCAATTGTAATAGAATATATTGCCAATGATGCAGTCTGACCGGCTGTTCTATTTTTCACTGCAAATTTCTGAGGTGGTAGTTTTGCTAATGATAATTATGTTCTGTAATTTCAGAGACGCTTTTCAAGGACAAAACTGTTGAGTTCCGCTTGGTTTGGCTAATTGGCACTGCCACTGGCACTGATATCCAGCATATTTTTGTCAGCGGGGAAGAAAGGGCATTTTGTAAAAGGTGCATGGCATTGCCAAGAGCTCTAGTTGAGCATTTTGGCCTACTATGTTTTCAATGTCAGCTATCCTGGCGATATGGCAGGAATTTGTTCGTTCTTACAAGATGTGGCTTTGAAGAAAAAAAGACAATAAATACAAAGGGACAAAATATTCAACTTTATGGCTGAATTAAGAAATAGCCTGAAATTGTAATACGCTGTGCATGTAAATTTTTGATGCTTTTTAAAACTTCTCATGCACTATGCACTTTTCTTTAATTGTACTTAATTATAAATGTGCTCTATAGAATTTTGCTATAAACAATGCGTACTCCAAATAAAGTGAGCATTTTGACAAATGAAAATTTAAAATGTAAACTTTATTTAAGTATTCATTGTTTAATTTGTAGATTTTAAGAAGTGGTAATTAATTTTCTTATAAATGAATTGAAAGAAATATGTGTTTATTGAATTAGATCATTATTCGGATAAATAAACAGTTTTAATTGTAGCCCATGCAGAAGTATAAGTGTTTCTTCGAGTATGTATTGCAATAACACACCATAAACTGTTTCACATCTTTAGGCTTTATATTACAACACATCTTTAGGTGTGTTGTTACAACACACCCTTAGGCGTGTTGTTACAACACATCTTAAGGTGTGTTGTTACAACACATCCTTAGGTGTGCTGTTACAACACATCCTTAGGTGTGTTGTTACAACACATCTTAAGGTGTGTTGTTACAGCATATCTTAAGGTGTGTTGTTACAGCACATCTTTAGGTGTGTTACATAACACACCATGGTGTGTTACATAACACACCATGGTGTGTTACTTAACACACCATGGTGTGTTGCATAACACACCAAGGTGTGCTAAATAACACACCTTTTTACATAACACACCTTAAGGTGTGCTATTTACTGGACAAGCAAAAAACACATCTTTAGATGTGTTGTAGTAACACACCTAGGTGTGTTGTAGTAACACATCTTATTGTGTGTTAAATACTGGACAAAAAAGGTGTGTTGTCATAACACACCTTGTTTTAAGAGTGCAGATTCAATATTGGTGGTTTTTGTCATCAGAGTCACAAGGATGAAAGAAATCAGGGTGCCGTAACATGTACGTCTGCGTTGCTAATGGTCTGTACTCAACGGACATCTGTGGGGCAATTTTGTGTGACATCTGTGTGCGTGTTTCCTGACGAAACAAACAAAGAACTAAAAAAATTATAGTTTGCTTCAAACTATCACCTATGTTATTGTTATGGATGGAATCAATGGAAGAACAGTGTTTAAAACGTCAAGGTTTTGCGAAAAATTGAATAATACTTCGAGCGCTTTTAATGTTCCCAGTTCCCACGGTGCTACATTTCACCGTGAGCCATCAGTACAATCTGATTGGTTAAAACGAGATAACCCAAACGTCCCGTTTCAACGTGCAGTTTGCACTTGCACGCAAATGGTTTCGTTAATTTCTGTTTTTTTTGTGTCGCGATATCGCAATTCTTGCGCAAGAATATAATAGCCGTCGCTCGAATTATTCAATTTTTCGCAAAACCTTGATGTTTACACTGTTCGCAAACTATAGTTTTTTATCGTTCTTTGTTTCGTCAGCAAAATCCAGGAAGAGAGCTAAGAGCTAACGTGAACATTCAACTACAAGAATATTTGAAGGAACATGGCCTGTTAAGCGCAATCCAGTCCGGTTTTCGGAAACATCATTCAACGCTGACTGCGGTGACGTATCTCTGCGATTCTGTAAGAAGGAACACTGATGTTGGAAAACTAACTGGTTCTTTATTTATGGACTTAAAAAAGGCATTCGATACTGTTCCCCATGATGCCCTTATAAGTAAACTAAAGAGATTTGGTTTCAAGGATAACGCATTATTATGGTTTACCGACTATCTATACAACAGAACTCAGGCAGTTAGTATTGGAAATGATCTATCGCAACTCTTGGCTGTCCAGAGTGGTGTACCACAGGGAAGCATTCTGGGACCTGTGCTTTTCACGCTTTAAAACGATCTACAGTCTTGTATCAAGCACTCACGCGTAATGATGTACGCTGATGACACCGTCATATATACGTATTATCTTCGCAGGCATTGGAAATTGAACTAATACTAAACATGGACTTGGTGAATCTGTCTAAATGGTTTATCTCGAATAAACTGATTTTGAACATGGATAAGACTGAGTTCTTGGTATTTGGTACTCACCAACGTCTTTCGCTTCAAAACAGCAATGATGTTAATATAATATGTTTCAATGGTCAAGCTGTCAAACACACGAACTCGTTTAAATACTTTGGTGTTGTGCTTGATAATACTTTGTCATTCAATGATCATGTGGAATATGTATAAAAAAGAAAGTTTCAAAGATTGCTTGGTATGTTCTATAGACTAAGACCTTCACTCACATTGGAGGCTGCAAGTCGACTTTAAAAAGCGATGGTGCTCCCAGTTCTGGATTTCTGTGACGTTGTATGGCATGAATGTGGTGAAGGAATTAGTGAGTCAATAGAACGATTGCAGAGACGAGCTGCTAGAATTGTGTATTAGAAAGTTGGATCTGGTTTATCGACCGATAACCTCCTAATCAAGCTGGGCTGGGATCCTTTATGCCATCGTAGAGATATACATGTGCTTTCTCTTGTTGATAAGTCTATCAAAAAGAACGTCCCGCACTACCTTACGGATTATTTTACAACTAGAAATCGCGATAGACATGACTATAGTACTAGGAATAGTGATCACTTTATTTTAGATAAAGTAAAATTAAAATGTACCCAACGCTCCTTTTTTTATAAAGGTGCACGTATTTTTAATAGTTTTAACAAGAAATAATGTATATATACCTATAATATATAGAATCTTATTTATTTTAGCTCTTTATTTTAGTTTTATCTTTGTATTTATATATATATAGTGATTATCACTGCAGGACCTACATTGATAGCAGTTTTAACTGAAGTGGTTATCCTGTAAACATTTTAAGAGATAACGAAACGCGTAGTGTAGTTCATGTAGTGATAATGTCTCCTTGCGTAATTTGCGCTGAAGAAGCGAGAAAGGCTTATTGGATGCTAGTAATTATTTTAAGCAGTTATTATCGCATTTCGAATACCACATCTATTACCCATGATGGATGGGCTTAGGGTAAACGTGTCTTAAAGCTCGTTAGGCGGGGGGTTAGGGTTAGAAAACTCGTTAGGCGGGGCCGGTTAGGGTTATTAAAAACTCGTTTAGGGCAAATTGTTGTTTTGTTTCGCAAACCTGTTTCGTTTCGCAAAATACCATAAGCCTGATGGATGGTGTATTCTGCTATCCTGTATGGTAATCCTTCAAATCTGGGATAGTGCAAATCTCGCAATGATCCGCGAATAAAAGCAGCGTTTTTGAGATATGTAGAACTTCAGACATCGGCCGAGATCGACAACGTTTACCTCAACACTCGGTGGTATAAACATACTTGGCATCATAAAATCACAATTGCGCTTAGGTTGCACGCGAGAGGTGTCAAAGGTAGCCCGAGTTAACCCGAGTTAACGCCTAACGGCTAACGGGGTCTTGTTATAAATCATATAATTATCGAAACAAACCATCTCGAAATAAACCGTCCCAGAACAAACGGCCCGTCTTTAATCCGGAAGACTTGAGCAAGTCTATAGTGTACCAGATCGTGGCAATACGTGCAAGATGTCGTGAATCAATATGGTTTTAACTGCACAACAAACGACTGGGCAACACTTGTTACTGAGAAGCGTAATGCGATATATTGAGTGCTATAATACTAAGTAATAATACTATAATAATGCTATAATAATATTAAGTAATAACGCGGATTTTACTTCACTGTGAACTTCACGCAATATTTTCTCCTGTCGATTCAACTTCGTGGCAAGTACTGTCATTCGTATTTTCAAAAACACGTACTCCGCACTCTGGGACTCCGCGTCTTCAAGACAACCCAATGTAAACGTACCTTAAACTGCGTCGTCACGTTTTCAACTTGCATTTGAAAATTATCAGTTGTGAATTATCAATCGGAGTTCTACAATCATGGAAAAATATCGTAGACTTTTTGAATTTTTATACTATTTCCCCCTCCCCCCTACACAATGTTGGTATATTTAGACGATGTGACTTGCAAATCGACTTTAGCTTGACCAACATTGTGTAGGGGGAGGGGGGAGGCTATTTTAGGGCAATAAGCGGATGAGTTTGGGAGGTACACGCATATTTTCATAACATATTCTTAAATTTGGATATAGTTTAACAAAGTCTACAGGTATTTTTCCAAGATTGTCTCTAAATCAAAAAAAACATTGACTATGGGAGACTAAATGTTTGGACGAAAGAAATTTTTCAATTTTATGATATTGCTAGACTGAGAACAGAGGGACTAGAAAGAAACAATCTATATACATTTCGGGGGGGGGGGGGGTTGGTTGGCAAGGTCATCTCGCGGGCTCAGCTACCAGCTTTGATACGATGATGGAGTAATGCGTATTCTTACATTATGTTACATGTTACAGCATGTTACATCATGTTACACTACATGTTACACTGCATGTTACTGTTCAATTGTTAGATTATATTATCAATCTTTACATGTTACAACATGTTACACCTACTTTTTTAAAGTAAATATAGTTTATTTTAAAAAAAGTATAGGTGTAACATGTTGTAACATGTAAATAATTATAGTAGGACATAACAATTTTAGTGTAACATATAGTGTAACATGTAGTGTAACATGGTGTAACATGTGGTAATTTTAGTCAGACTGTTTATTACTGATAAAATAAAAAGACCTTCATTGGGGAAAACACCCATTTTGTGGGAAATGCGTGTACATGTACATTGAAACCATATTCAATAATGTCAAATGTGTACCACGCTGACTGATAATATTATATAGGTAAGCCTTTTGCAGCACTGTTAGCTGTCTCTCCATTTAAAATATGTCAAAAATCTAACCCTCTTCATTCAAGTGATTACGAATAGTTCGACTGGTTACATGCTTTACGCCACTTTCCAGCTGAATTCGCTTTGACGTAAAGGAACCTGCCTTCTGATCTCGGAGACTTGTTACCGAACGCACTAAAATTATCTTGTCTTCAACGGATAATTTTTGGGTCTGCCTTTATTTTGCTTTCTCTGATCAAAAACAAGCTCGCTATTTAGTGGCTTCTTGGCGTGCTTATAAATTACAGCTTTAGAGTACTGGGGAAATATTTTTAAAAGCGTTTTCCCTCGAATTTTTGACAGCGAGTATGCAGCTCTTATTTGAGCAGAATGTTCCACAGATACTTTTTGGCAAGTTTTTTAGCCATCTAAAATGAAAAAATGCTACCATCCAAATACTGCTCAGAGGTAACCACGTCAACGTTTCAAGATTGAACAGGTAAAGTAAATTACGTGAACCCAATTGAATAAAATACGTTTCACCTGAAATCAGATAATCTACAGAAAACATCCAAAACTGTCCACCCACGCCCCCCCCCCCGTCATCAACAAAAATTTAATGAAGCCCTGAACTATATTCCTTATATATGGTCCTATATATTTTTCATCTTTGTATATTGAAAATTCACGTTCAATTAATCTCAGAAAATGATTACTTATCCTCTTTTTTCAGACAATGATGGAAAAAATATCGTAGACTTTTTGAATTTGTATACTATTTCCCCCTCCCCCCTACACAATGTTGGTATATTTAGACGATGTGACTTGCAAATCGACTTTAGCTTGACCAACATTGTGTAGGGGGAGGGGGGAGGCTATTTTAGGGCAATAAGCGGATGAGTTTGGGAGGTACACGCATATTTTCATAACATATTCTTAAATTTGGATATAGTTTAACAAAGTCTACAGGTATTATTTCCAAGATTGTATCCAACAAGCAGTGTGGACTTGTTCGTCGATTCCTTGGTCAACTTCTATTAAGGTATTTAACTTCAGTTTATGGTACGTTTATGTCCGTTTATATATATATTTTTTATATATTTTTTAATACTGCACTTACGTTTCGTAATCGCTCTCCGTTTCGTAATCGGTTTACCTTGCGTCCTTGCCCAACTCAAATGACGAGTCCCGAATGAAACGTATAGCCTCCGGAAAAATTGCACGTGGGGGATTTCGGCCGAAGACGAAACTGTTTGTCAATGAGGGGGGTAGGGGGAGCAGAGACGTGGGGGGGCTCATTTTGCTTGAATGTAGACTTTTTACTATATTGCAATGTTAACTAAACTGCTTTTTCTTCGATTAAATTCAATTCACCAATTTTAGACAATCCTGGCTGTTTTTTGAGGATTTGTAGTTGTCAACTGATGTCCCAATGGACTTTTGAAAAAGTCCCCCCATTGGACCTCTGAAAGTTGTTTGTCGGAAAAATGTGTGGCCTGTCGGAAAATCGTATCGTTGAAGAAGGCAAATTGATCCAGAACGACTTACACATTTGTGTTATTGTATTTTACAAATAATAACTTTTTACTTTCGTTTTTCTCAATAAACTAAATAATGTTTGTTGCGAAAAGTCAAGGGAAACGCACGAAAAGACGAAAAGTCTCAACTGATACTTGATACATATAAACTGGTGACAAACTGACGTCGTGCGTCAGATTACATGCGACATTTCACAGGTTGAGAGCTGTTTCAATCAGTGGGCAGTGCAATAACTCAACACAAAAACTCGAATTAACGAATTCTGTTCTCATCTTCAATTTTCTCATCGATATAAACAAGTAAGTGAATCGCGACTGGTTGGTTTATCAGGGGCCGCGGAACATGGGAGGTAGGGTGTGCTATAGCCCCATCCCCCACTTTTTTCGTAAACTGAAAAAAGTCGTAAACTGTAATATAGCAAAATAAAAACTTCTGCATAGAAACTGTGATTTAACACCATTAATGCTGATGATACCGTGATATTCCGTGATGGTACTGAAGTATGCAAAATTCATTCAACAAGAACTGTCTGACGATTTGGAAAATGTAAATATGTGGTTTAAAGATAATATGCGACATATGCATAATGACAAAACGAAATCTGTTCTGTTTGGAACATTTAAACGCCTTTCACTGAATGATGATCTAAGAATTGACCTGCAAGGAAAACCTATCAAAAACGTGACATCCTATAAATATCTTGGTGTCTACTTAGATCGAGGTTTATCATTTACTGAACACATAAATTGCTTGAAGATGAAAGTAGCAAAACGGTTAGGTGCTATGACCAGAAGTCGGCCGTTCCTAACTAGTTATGCTGCTATTAAAGTCTATACAGATATGGTACTGCCGGTCTTTGACTACTGTGATGTAGTTTGGGACACTCTCAGCGACACACGACTTCACAAACTAGAAAAACTACAAACAAGAGCAGAAAAAATCATAAACATGTATCAGTCTTATGAACTAAATTTCCACTGGCCTTCGCTAGTTTCTCGCAGAAAAATGCATACTGCCATTTTAGTTTTTAAATGTTTAAGCAATAGAGTTCCACCTTTCTTACGAAACTATATTCATTTATCAAATCCTAGCAAAATAACGAGAAACTGTGCGCATAAATGTGATATACCTAAAGTTAAATTGGTATTTGGCAATAAGGGCTTTTATGTTAGAGGCCCACAAGTTTTTAACAGTTTGCCTTTACGTATTCGGGAAGAAAACGTTTTCATAAACTTTAGGAAGAGAGCCATAGAGCACTTTAGTAATCCATAGTATGATCTTCCTAGTATAGATTCTATAATTAATTATAGTAAACTGTACGATTATTTATTATATTATATTTTGTAAAATCTTCATATATTCTCTATAAAAACAAATTTGTAACTAGTTAGTATTCAGGGCTCACATTGATACCAGTTCTTCTGAACTGACGTGACTAAACTGATGAAATAAAGTTTATTTTATTTGATTTGATTTAAATGAATCCAAAAATTGAAAGATGTTTGAAGCTATATTAGCAAAATGGAGGCCCTAAATTTCAAAATTTCTAGCAATTTCAGAGACCCTAAATTTCAAAATTTACCGGCGTGAGCATGTCCCCGGCCGGCGCATCACAATGACCGAAAATCGCCTCTCTAATCTGGCATGTATATTTCTATCAATCGCGAACTTGTTTCTCATATTTCGATTCGAGAACTTCAACAACCATTTTCAAATGAAAAACAAGAATAATTTTTTTAAATTTAATGATGAAAAAATGGCGTATACAGGGACGGCGAGCTTGTTTTGAAGTGGGGGGCTAGAAGCGGCGAAGAAGGGAGAAAATTAATTTCCAAAGAATACACAGCACGGAAAAACCTCGATTTATATATTCCAGAGAAAAAGTGGGGGGGGGGGTTAAAGCCGTGCATAGCATACTATTCTATTTATACTATTCAAATTTTTGTAGGGACAATTTGTAAATATTCTAACTAGCTCGATTCATATAATATTAAAAAAATAGACTACCATTATTTATTTATTATGTACTAAAAGTTTAAAATTCAGCATATTCGTTTGTTATATGCAGGCTACTCTCTATCCGTTGACGCTTGATTTAGATATCGAATATTCGAAATTCGAATATAAGCCATTCTTCATGCGGTACTATTATAGCCACGCCCATTTGACCACGCCTTTTGTCGAACATTTTCAACGATCGCCCCCCCCCCCCCCTCCTGAGGAAATTCCTAGCTACGCCACTGCTAAACTGCAACAGCATCGTCATCCAAAGCGTCCGCCATGTTTATTCTCCCTTGTGCGCAGAGACCTGGGACCGAGAGTTGAGCCTCCTAGGCTAACTCAAGTTCGGAACGGGAAAAGTCCGTTCAGGAACGGGAATGGGAAAAGCCGAAGTCGAAAAGTGAACAGAGAAAGTTTAAAAGACGTTTTCTTTTCGGGATTCCTAAACGGCATTTTGCTTTTCCTAAATAGAGTTTTGCTTTTAATTACGATTCCTAAACAGCAATTCACTTTTGCTAAACAGCATAGTTTAGCTTTTACGATTCCTAAACGGCATTTTGCTTTTGCTAAATAGAGTTTTGCTTTTACGATTCCTAAACGGCATTTTGCTTTTCCTAAATGCTAAACAGCATTTCACTTTTGCTAAACAGCATTCTGCTTTTACGATTCCTGAACGGTATTTTACTTTTGCTGAACTGCGCTTCGCTTTTCCTAAATAGCATTTTGCTTTTGCGATTCCTGAACGGTATTCTCGGCTTTTCGCTAAACAGCATTTTGCTTTCGCTAAACAGCATTTTGTTTTTGCCAAACGGCATTTTATTTTTGTCAAACGGCACATTGCTTTTGCGATTAGAACAAATGAAATGTCTAAAGGCCATTTAACTTCTGATGAGTAAGCCTCCTCGGCTTCCATAAGTTCGGATATGTTTTAAACAAAAGCTAATTAAAAGACAAAGTTCTGCAAACGTTTGTAGTTTTCTAACTGAAGCAGAAAAAGTTTTAGATGAATATTAGTGAACATATTTTTGAATATATTTTAAGAATATTGGAATGATATAATTTCTCATCTTGTAGTTTGTTGTTAATCTATAACTTTAAAAGAATCGTATAAATTTATTTTACATCAAAAACTACAAAGTTTCATATTTGTATTAGCTTTTGTTTAAAACATATCCGAAGTTCATACATATAGTATTAGCAAAGTTATTTAAAATATCAAACCCTGTAACTGCAAAAGGAAAAGCAAACTTCACCAATTCACACAGGCCAGACAAAAATGAAAAAAGGTTTTCCTCTTTTTTTAAAATACTTTCCGTTAAGCTAGAAACTTGAGATTTCTACCACAGATAACATTTGACAGTATCTTCTGTTTGATATCAAGCCCAAGCTTCTGTGTTAAGTATTTTATGAACAATATTCAAAATTCTACAACATTAGGGAGAAATTTCCATCCATTTACGAGTAATGGTACGAACATTTTGAGCATTTAAAAAAATACAGATAACGGGAAAACGTGAACTATATATCAAATGAAAGCTTATGAAATTATTAACATACGTACGTAGACGATGTCTTTCAACAATGCGTAGTTTGGAAGTTATTAGCCATTTTCCTCCATCGACAAATATGCACGCTTGTTAGCAAAATGGCCTTCTCGTGCATGCGCATAAAAAAAATGGGAGCCGCCTGCGTACAGACGCTCGCGGGCGCAAAAAGGCGGCGTGCATCAGAGCCAAATTGTGTGTTCTGTAATTTATGCCGATTATTCGCAATGTTTATCGATTGTGTTTATGCCTTATAGTATAGACTTGCTCCAAGTCTGCCTCTTGATTGTTTCGGGTTTATTTAAAGACGGGTTTGTTACGAGAAGACGGGTTTAATATTTCGAGAGTGGTTTGGTTTCAAAGACGGTTTGTTTCAAGGTTTTGAAAAGAACCTGTCTCGAAACAAACCCGTATTCTCGAACAAACACGTCTTTAAACAAAACCGAAACAATCAAGAGGCAGACTTGGTTCACTAAAAGTTTAAGAAATCATATAAAAAGTTCTAATAGACAAATAGGACAAGCTGAAAAGGTAAAACGAAACAGTATAACGAGAATCGGCACTCGACGGCTACCTGGAAAATCGTATGATTAACAATTCAATTCCCGCATCTCTTCGACTGTTTGATCATCCTTGAACCAAAATTATGCCGACTATAAACAGTCATCCTTGGAAAGTTTTAGCAAACTCTTTTAATAATCTCGTTTACAAAGAATACGTTGAGCCGTGGTAAACAAACATTGAAAACGGAAGTAGTTTTTAACCAATTGAATATCAGCGACCAATCATGGTCTACTATAAAGATTTCTTATAGTATCTACGTCACAGAACACGATTAACGGTGCTGGTTCATAGTCTGTGTTTTTCAAAATTCAAATTTCACAGACTATGACGTAGTTCTACGGCCTATAACCATGTTGAGCCCGCCAACACCACTAACCCAGCGGTGACATTTTCGTCGTAAAACTACCACACATTTCAAAATATGTAAATATTTAGTACCTACTATCTTTACACGCGCACGTGGAGAAGAGCGTTCATGCAGGAGAATACCTGACAAACTCTCAATCCTAGACCAGTATATATTTGATTTTGTCATCGATAGGCAAAACGGATATGGATACTTTTCACTCTCCTCCGCAATGTAATATACTATAGGTGGGCTATACGCTCGTATTAGGCTGACAGGGTTGATACTTTTGGCAAAAGGCAAACGACGTTATTCGGGATTTCGAAATATCAATCGCAACAACGTATGCTGCGAGGTTTCAAAATATATTTGTGGACTGAAAAAATATCTGTGGACTGACAAAATATATTTGTCGGCTGAAAAATATATTTGTCGGCTGACAAATATGGTATATTATTCGACTGAAAAAAATACATTTGTCGACTGACAAAATATATTTGCCGACTGAAACTATTATATCACGCATTGCATATACATTTATGCAGTATACTAGAAATACGAATTCGCAATAATCCCCTCGCCGCCTTTTCTACTACTGCTTCCCATTCATGGTCCCCAGTGCCCAAACCGCGTCTATCGATAACAAACCTTAAAAGCCGGTTCGTCATATGTAGATTTTGAACACTACCTCGGCCAATATTTACTCGATTTCAATTCTGAAAACAGTTTTGGAATTACGGCGTCTACATACGTAACGTACGTGTCTCTTATATTACGAGAACGTGTATACCCTTCGTAAAAACGGTTTATGTACTTAGAAATTATTCGGCAATCAGCCAGCCCGGCCGAACCGCCTTCTCGTATATAGCAGAAGAGCTATTGCTATACCCTCAGTGTCCGTGTCCGTGTCTGCGTGCGGGCCAAATGATAAGGTCAGCGTTAAGATAAGGTCAATATTATGAAATGATAAGGTCAGCATCAGTTAAGATGATCAATTTTCAATGTGTTTAGCATTGAACCAGACCCACACGATAACAAGCTTTTTCTCGAGCTTTCACATTTGGTGGAGAAGCAGGCCATGATAACTGGTCATGATATGTAAATTCTAACATGAATTACATATTATTATTCAAAATTCAGAAATATATTGTTTTCAAAATTTGCAGATGATTATAATTTAGCATAGCATGACCAAATGCCATTGCCAGCCGCCAACTGATAGCTCATAGACCCAGGAGCGATTATAGAATACCGTCAACTTCTTAACTTAAATTTACTGACATAAATCAAGAATGTGATATCGTATTTATTAATAACTTTTAGATAAACCTAGAGTAATGTAATTTTAAAGAACGACGCAATTCTAGTATGACAATTTTCAACAATTAGACACGGTTTAATGACCATTTAATAGTAAGCGTTACTGGAGTACTTTGTTCCTACTGACCTAGCGGTTCTTAGAAATTCAGCACTGTATAGAACTGCTTCGTTCTTTAAAAAATCCCGTTTATTTTTGTCCTGGAGTACTCCAATTTATGAATTAAACCTATTATATATAGAAAAAATAAACGATTTTTAAAGAACGATCAGCCAGTTCTATACAGTGCGCGCTAACTAAAATTTACTCATGCAAATTTCTGTGTCCGGTACACGAAGTAAGATCTATCCCTTACTTCATTCTGGAAGACTTAATATTATCGAATACTTGTAGCTCACTTTTTAATTTCTGGCTTTCCCTCTCCCTTCTTTCTATACTGGTGTGTCTTAGAATGGATTCTATTCTTATAGGTTTCAGGCACAATTGCTCCCAGATTCTGTTTTACTTCAGTGTTTACGTTTCTAAATATAAATCGTATTGCGTTTCGATCAACATTTCTAAAATCGCACACTGTTCCTTGCATTTGAAGGACTGTTGTGATCAATGGCTTATAGATTTACAACAATTTCACTTGATTTGAATAGGTTATATTTGCTTTTATACACTTATAAATGAATTGCAGTATGGTGTTTACAATATGGAGCAACTGGCAAGCTCGGGATGTGCCCGCATACTCATAATACTGTACTCGACTTTTCCTTTTGTCTTTTCTAAAAATTAGTTCCACGCGATATCTCACATAACAAAGGAAAATTTTATTTTCCGCCTTGTGGAGATTGGACGTTTGGGGCGGTTTTCCACTAGACGAATATTTTCGCGCGAAGCGAATTTCTATATTCATAATATTTTTGATTAGTTCCAGCTGAGAGCTCATAAGTGACATGTTAGGACGTAATTGGACAACCATACTGTAGTTAGCACAAATAATGTTCATTTGACTATTATTTGGCGTGCGTTGGATAAATCGTATGCTCGCTCTGTTAGAAATAAAACTGTCGCGATTTTTGACTACATATGTGAGTCTAAATCAGATCTGCTCACAATAACTGAGCACTGGTTAACTTCCCGTGATACGGCAATTAAAGCCGAGTTATGTCCGGATGGCTACAAGATGCTTGATCATCCAAGACTAGATCGTCAAGGAGGAGGAACTGGGCTAATTTATCGTGAGTCGTTGAATGTTGAGACTGTTGATGGAGGTGCCAGTGTACGGGATTCTCATGAGTTTTCTGAATGGATAATTAAATCACCATCACATAATTTGCGGATAGTCGTTATCTACAGACCGCCCTACTCAGCTAACCATCGTATCTGAATGAATACATTTTTCGTAGAATTCTCAGAATACTTGGAATCACTGGTACTTTGCAAAGAACAATTGTTGATAACAGGTGATTTCAATATTCATGTGGATGATGCAAATGATGTTGAAAGCAACACGTTTTTGGATATCTTAACCTCTTTTGGACTCAATCAACACGTTAATCAACCTACACACTGCAGTGGCCATACATTGGATCTGATCATAACACGTATGTCTGAATCTCTTGTCACTAGAACACCACTCGTGGATCATTTTATATCTGATCATGCTACCGTTTTATGCTGGTTAGCTTCTGTTAAACCCTGCCTATCTGTGAAAACCGTTAGCTACAGGAAGATTAATGCTATTGATAGGGATCACTTTAAACGTGACTTGCTTGCTACGCCGTTATGTGCTGGAAAAGAAGAAGAAATGAACACCACAGATCAATTAGATGCATATGTAAAAGAATATAATACCACCTTATCCGAAATTCTTAATTGCCATGCTTCTATAAAAACCCGTACTAGAGTATCCAGACCCACTGTTCCATGGTATAGTGAAACTATCGATTCAGCTAAGCGACAACGCAGGAAAGCTGAGCGTAAATGGAGGAAAACAAAATTGACTGCTGATCTGGATGTTTATAAGGAAAAAAGGAATCATGTGACCTACTTGATGAACAGAGCTCGTCGAGAGTACTACTCTACATTTATGGAAGAGAACAGTGGCGATCAAAAAAAGTTGTTTGGCGCAGCAAAAAGTATGCTTGGTATGAAAGAGGAACTTTGTTTTCCTGATCATCTTGATAAAACTGTACTTGCAAACGATATTGCCAGATTTTTTATTCACAAAGTGGAATGTATTCGTAACGACATCGACTCCATCTGTGTCAATCCATCAGGACGAGACCTTGTACCAGCTGAATAAAGCCCATACTGAATACACATCAAGTCCTGGACTCTTTCAAAACATTAAATGAATGCGATGTGTACGACATTATTCAACGATCTGCTAAAAAATCTTGCGCATTGGATCCTATGCCGACCAATTTGATATGTGTTCATTTGGACTTGTTGTTGCCAGTGATTTCAAAGATGGTAAATACTTCTCTCTCTACTGCATATTTCCCGGAAGAATGGAAGGAGGCGCTGGTTAAACCACGATTAAAAAATGGTGTTCGAGATCCAATTTTTAAAAACTTGCGACCTATTATATAGTAACTTGCAATTTGTCTCTAAAATTACTGAAAGAGCAGTTCGATCAGCTGTACGCGCATGTAACTGATAATGACTTATTTCCATCATTTCAGTCGGCATACAGGCAATCTCACAGTACGGAGACGGCCTTGTTACGAGTTGTTAACGACATTTTGTTCAATATGAACCGGAAGCATGTGTCACTTTTAATACTACTTGATTTAAGTGCAGCATTTGATACTATAGACCATAATATCCTGTTACACCGTTTAGAGACCTCATTTGGCGTCACAGGATCAGTGCTTAAATGGCTCTCTTCATATTTGTCTGATCGCACTCAACGTGTTTCAGTGAATGGAGGACTGTCAGACACTTGTCGTGTGTCTTACGGTGTTCCTCAGGGATCTTGTTTAGGCCCCTTACTTTTTACAATTTATGCCAGCAAATTGTTTGACATTATCAAGACGTATTTACCTAAAGCTCACGCATATGCTGATGATACCCAGTTATATTTATCGTTCAAACCGGACAGTTCTGTGAATGAAATGGAAGCATTGAATGCAATGGAACAGTGTACTAGAGCTGTCAGAACATGGATGATCACTGACAAGATGAAAATGAATGATGATAAAACAGAATTCATGATCATTGGGACTCGTCAGCAACTTATGAAAGTCACTGCTGATAGATTAAACGTTGGTAACTCTAGTATAACTGCAGTGAATGAAGCTAGAAATCTTGGAGTTTGGTTTGACTCAAAAATGAATTTTAATGTCCATATTACTAAAACATGTAACCGGGCCTTCTATTTCTTATATAACATTCGACGTATCAGAACATATCTTACACACGAGTCTGCGCAATCGCTTGTACTTGCTTTGGTTATTGGACACCTGGATTACTGCAACAGCCTCATTTACGGATTACCAGCGAATCAAATTATCAAGTTACAACGTGTTCAAAACGCAGCAGCCAGATTGGTGTCTAATACCCCACGTTTCTGTCATATCTCTCCTGTGTTGTACCGATTACACTGGCTCCCAGTCAGGCGCGGATTTAGAAGTTAGTCGCATAAATTATATTTAGCATTTGCAATTCAAAATACCTGTGAATAACAATCCTATTGGATAGGTTTTTGTTCTGAATTATTCTTAAGAAAAGCATAACCAATAGGGTTGTTCATGAAGTGTCTAATTTATGCGACTAACTTCTAAATCCGCGCCTGCTCCCAGTGAAGTACAGAATTATTTACAAAGTCATTTTAATCACATTTAAGGCTATGCAAGGCCTTGCTCCAGGGTATATCTCAGACTTAATAACTCCTAAACAAGAATCACGCTATGGCTTACGCTCAAATAACGAACGCTATCTTGGACACCCCAAATAAATAACTAATAAAACTACAGGAGATAGAGCATTCGCTGCGGCAGCGCCAGCTTTGTGGAACTCGTTACCGACCAATCTTAGGGCTGAAAACAGTTTACCTATTTTTAAGTCACTTTTAAAAACTTATCTTTTTAAATTAGCTTATGAACAGTAGGTGTAGTTCCCATTGATTATAGTTTTAGTAATTTGTTAATTAATGTAATTATATATATATATTCATTGTATTTTATCTATCCTGATGTAAAGCGTATTAGATCATATATGCATGTATTTTGCGCTATATAAACATTAAACATTATTATTATTATTATTATCGTATTTCAATTCATAATATCAGGCTGGGGAATTCAGTATAACGAATTTGCAAGTGTAAATAGAAATGCAAATGTATATTGAAGTTCCCGACGCAGAATACGTCATTTTTTCGCGCAGTGGACATATTACGAACTGGCTTATTAGATAAATTTACCCAAGAGTATTGCATATTTTGATTTGCTATCAAATGAAGATCAGAAACAGCAGATAGTTAAAATATTTGGTCCCTCATATCAGCAAAAGTTGCATCTGTCTTCCTACAACCGATAATGGATCACTTCTGGATCATCTGTACACCAATAATGAAGACGAATACGTTACAAGTGCAATATATAAACCATATTTTTCAGACCACAAACCGGTGTGGTGTGCCTTGAAATAGATGAGACATGTATACACATATAATACATACATCATAATGTTCGCTTCATAATATGTCCACTACCAAACGTAATTTTAGACTACAATGTCATCTTCAGGGTACAAATTAACTAACCTTCGCAACTAAACCTTAATTATTTAAACAAACTGTTAACGTGTTATGTAATAAAAGATTGCTGGTAGCATATATCAATAACGAGACCATAACATAGATTGCTTTATAAAACAACACATGGTTATAAGCAAGCTTAAAACACGATCAAGTCGGTTTTCTTTGTTCTTTGCAGGTTTATATATGGCTAATAAACCTATCAAGAACAATAGATGATTTTGAAAGCAGGCGGCGGCTTTTGAATTGTCTCGGGGGAAATAGGGGTTAACAATGAAATGATTAGCTGATTGACATACGTGGCAGGGATTATATATACAGTCCCGGGGACTGTATATACAATCCCTATGAATTATAATACCCAAATTCATAGGATCCTTGTCACAACTTTCCCTAGCTGAGTACGCTGGTAGCGATCCCAAACAAGAAGGAGAGCAAGGTTTCGCTTATCTCAGGTAGCGACGCTGGTAATACAACAGACAAGCGATTTCGTTTCTTGAAAAATTGTTGGTTTAGTCAGTACAATTTATTACACCGACCGTTCAATATAAAATGTGGGAGTGATACTAAATCAATGCGTATGCGTAAGAATCTCGAACATTATTTATACACATTATTCATGCTAATCATTCAAACAAACTTGTAGAAGTCCGTACATATATTCACCTTACTTCTGAAGTTCTGTAATAAACTTTTATTCAAACGTTGCTTTGGAGTCTTTTTATTTCATGCATAAAATCCCGTGCATTCGACCTAAGAATATCCTCGTTCGCTTCACAACAGAACCACTGCACCAAACAAGAAAATTTCATACCTATTATGAATATATTGATAATCTTTTCCCTTGGGGCTTCAAAACCTCTTTCAATCGTGTTTTAAGTCGGATAAATACCTCGAACGTCGGCTTTACGCCAGATAAATCCCTCCGGGCCTCCGGCCCTCGGGATTTATCTGGCGTAAAGCCTCCGTTCTCGGTATTTATCCTATACTTATAAGCGACCATTAGGTCTTTGTCACCTATCCCTCGTTTTGAACGCAGTAACACACGTACCTATTATAATATATATATATATATATATATATATATATATATATATATATATATATATATATATATATATAAGAACTTTTCGTGAGAAATGGATCGCTGACACCGCGAGATTATCACCCTCGCTTCGCTCGGTCGCTTCGGTCGAGGGGATTACGGTTCGTAAAATCACTTACTAGATAAAACGTGTTGTGCTTCGTAGGCAGTGTAGAAATACAAATCAAAAAAAAAAAAGTTGGTGTAGCTACTGCCGAAATAGCGTGTAAGTTGTCTAACGTTTCGAACGAAGGACCTTCATCAGAAAGTGAAACATAAAGTGAAATAATCACTCAGTTATTATTTCACAGTTTACGTTTCACTCTCCGACGAAGCGCGAAGAACGCTCGCCTCCAAGTTTTGCTCCGCCCACTTTTGCCGCCTCGCATCCTTGCGTGACCCCGTTATCCCGGGTACCGACGAAGGGCCTCCGCTCGAAACGTTTTCCACTTAATATTTCAGACTTGCTCCAAATCTGGCTCTTGATTGTTTCGGCGGTTTGTTTAAGGTAGCAAGATCCCTCTGAATACATTTTTAATACCATACAATATGACAATTAACCCTTTTACAACCATTTGATAATATGACAAATAATATTTCCACACAAAATTTAAAGTTTGCATAAATTATGCTAATTAGCTGACGAAATGGCCGCCGATTGGTCAAAATCGGGATATACTTCAAACAAATTTGCCATTTTCCAAACACTATTTCTCCCTCATTTTCCCATATATTTCAATAAAATTTTCACCACAGCGGGAATGGTGGTAGGAATTTTGAATCTGATTCATACTTGTTGAATTATCTGACATAATTAATATAATTTAGGTGGTGGAAATTGAAAAAAAAAGAAAAAAGCATGTCAGAAAATAGTAGAAAGTTTATATTGAAAATGCTACCACCAGAATATGCCTTAGTATATAAGCTATAAACTCAGAAACTTTCAGGACCTTATCTCTAAAACTGCCTGTGAAATCTTGTTTGAAGTATATCCCGATTTTGACCAATCGGCGGCCATTTCGTCAGCTAATTAGCATAATGTATGCAAACTTTTTATGTGGAAATATTATTTGTCATATGTTCTATCAAATGCTTGTAAGGGTTAATTGTTATATTGTATGGTATTAAATATGTATTCAGAGGGATCTTGCTACCTTAAAGAACCCGTCTGGCGTCTTCTCGAAACAAACTCGTCTTTGAAACCAAAGCACAGCTCTCGAAACAAACCCGAAACAGTCAAGAGTAACTATTTCACTATTTCGGCAGTAACACCTAATTTCGCTTTCCGAGTTCCGACCGTTTGGCGAAATGGTTCGTAATATTTACGACGAACATGTTACCGCTGGGATAGTGGTGTTGGCGGGCTCAACATGGTTCAATTTTCTTTCGTTAGCCATTATAATTTAACATAGGCAATGGCACGAGTTTTTGTAGTTCTTTTATAAAACAATGTTCAAAAATGAGTTCAGTTTCATTTCTGAGTTGTTAAATGTGTCTGTACTGATGTACAGATGCCCTCTTTGTAATCTTACACATTTTAGAAATGGCTTGCTGGCTTATTTTGGCAAAAATTAGAAATCACCGGAAATACACTTCTGGCAAAGGGAAAAGGCGGTTGCAATTCTGGGAGACTGGGCCTTGTAAAATTTAATATTTTCTGTTTCAAAGCAAAACCCCACACCTCCCTAGTGGAGTGCCGAAAATAACCCTGGATCTGTCACTGCTAATAAACTCTGTATTTATAAAGAGGAATGGTAATTTAGAACTCTTTCATATATCTCACGTCGTTCTTTAGATATTTAGACTTTAGTTGATATGCAAATGAAGTCTAGACGTTGTCACATATTTAGAAAATCAAGAATTTAGAAATCGTAAATTAGTTTGGCATCACTATTTCGATGTAATAAGGAGGGTCATTAATTATTGGGGGGGCGGAGAGAGGGCCAGTAAATTTAGGGGGAGGGCTAAGATATTTTGGGCTCCCATTTGGGAAGCGCCAAAAACGTTTGGGTGCCTGTTTTAAGAACAAGAATTTTAAAATCTTTTTAAGCTGCTTCAATGGACCGTCCAGCTCCACCTTGATCCCTTAACCAGCAATCAGCACGTGCTGGATGAGGCTAATGACCAACGTTTGAGACCTCAAACATTCTGCTTGATAACGAGGCTTCCAGGAGTAAAACAAAAGCAATAATTTCCTCTTTTGTTAAAAAATGACCTTAGTTTTGTTTGATTTTTTGTCAGATACCCTTGGAAGCCTTGGTATCGAGCAGATTTTTTTACATCTCGAACGTGATTCATTGTGGATATTTCCGAAGTGGACCACATGCTTCATAATATGGCTGGAATGGTTGACTTTCAACGCCCAGTTTCTGTAATAAGGCTTGGACCCTTTTAATGTATTATTGGTAGCTTTGGGCATATTTTTATTAAATAATTTTCTAACGCAGATGTGTACTTGTGTATAGGCACACTACGCCCCAGGTAATTTGGCGTTATTCAATACTTCTCTGAATAGCTGATTGGTATCCCACCTTGATATTTTTGACAGTGTATTGAAAACTCCTGTGTCTAAGTTGATTCCAATGATGGAACAACTTGATCAATTGAAAGGAAGCTATCTCAGCGGAGGGTCGTAATTTCCTGGGCTCCCAAATTTGAGGGAGGGCCAACAATTTTGGGCCCTCGTTTTAGACATTTTACACTCTGAAACTGACATTTCAAAATAGAACACGGGGGGGGGGGTTCTTTTTGGGCGGGGGGGTTAGGGTTAGAATACCCATTAGGCGGGGGGGTTATGGTTAGAATACCCAATAGGCGGGGGGTTAGGGTTAGAAAACACCTTAGGCGGGGGGTTAGGGTTAGAAAATATATTAGGCGGCGGATTAGGGTTAGGATCTTTGTACTGTTGGGGTTGGGTTCTATTGCATTCACGATTATCCTTAA
Organism: Chrysogorgia sp. JL179-B06; assembly: GCA_035772405.1. Classification (NCBI taxonomy): domain Eukaryota; kingdom Metazoa; phylum Cnidaria; class Anthozoa; order Scleralcyonacea; family Chrysogorgiidae; genus Chrysogorgia; species Chrysogorgia sp. JL179-B06. The sequence continues at coordinate 577,221 of JAYKKM010000373.1, forward strand.
TTCTGAGCGATTTCAAAATTAAGGATAATCGTGAATCTCAGGTGAGAGGACAACCTGGCCTAAAAGTTATTTGCAGAGAGTACACAAACAGCGATAGAGACCTGGGAACTAGTCCCCTCGCAAGCGAGGGCGATAATCTCGCGGTGGCAGCGATCCATTTCTCACGAAAAGTTCTTATATATATATATATATATATATATATATATATATATATATATATATATATATATATATATATATATATATATATATATATATATATATATATATATATATATATATATATAAGCCACACATGGTAGGACCAACTCGATCCTTATAAGGAAGTAAAAGGTCGTTTTGGGTGATCCGTTTGAGTCGGAGCATATTTGACCAGATAAATTCTAGCGGCCATTATCGATTTGTGATCAGAAGTACTACATAAAGAGGTTTTTACGACGGGTATACACGTGTGCGTATAATAACAGGTACGTGTGTTATGTATTTAGACTCGCTAATTCCAAATCTGTTTTCAGAATTGAAATTGGTTAAATATTGATCGAGATAACGTATACAGTTTATTGTGTGTAATTTGTGTATACAGTATGTATATACACATTGATATATGCTGGATATTTCTGTATAAAGTGGACGGGTATTCTACGATTTAGCGATATATATATATATATATATATATATATATATATATATATATATATATATATATATATATATATATATATATATATATATATATATATATATATATATATATATTTTCGCTTACCTCAAAACTGGTCTGCTACAACTTGTTTCATCTGTAAAAGAATCTTCAGGCAGTAACTGCCTGAAGATTCTTTTACAGATGAAACAAGTTGTAGCAGACCAGTTTTGAGGTAAGCGAAAATCTATTTGCTCTAACTATATGTTGTTGAGCACTCTTTGCATTTCGTAGACCAAAACCTACACGTATATATATATATATATATATATATATATATATATATATATATATATATAATAATAATAATAATAATATTTAATATTTATATTGCGCAAATATCTATAAAATATTCAAATGCGCATTACAATACATAGAATAGTAATAATAGTAATACCAATAAAAGAGAACTACAATTTTAAAATTATGTACATGCAAAATAAGCCATCATATATATATATATATATATATATATATATATATATATATATATATATATATATATATATATATATATTATAATAGGTACGTGTGTTATGTACACTCGGTAATATTGATCGAGATACTGCGTTCAAAACGAGGGATAGGTGACAAAGACCTAATGGTCGCTTATAAGTATAGGATAAATACCTCGAACGTCGGCTTTACGCCAGATAAATCCCGAGCGCTGCAGGCCCCGAGGGATTTATCTGGCGTAAAGCCGACGTTCGAGGTATTTATCCGTCTTAAAACACGATTGAAAGAGGTTTTGAAGCCCCAAGGGAAAAGATTATCGATATATTCATAATAGGTATGAAATTTTCTTGTTTGGTGCAGTGGTTCTGTTGTGAAGCGAACGAGGATATTCTTAGGTCGAATGCAAGGGATTTTGTGCATGAAATAAAAAGACTCCAAAGCAACGTTTGAATAAAAGTTTATTACAGAACTTCAGAAGTAAGGTGAATATATGTACGGACTTCTACAAGTTTGTTTGAACACTGCAAAAATCTCTTTTGACTTTGTGTTAAATTAACACAAAAGTTTGTGTAACTGCATGTTTTTACACAAGAATCCGTGTTGGATTAACACAAATTATGTGTTAAATTTTCAACACTGTATATTGAGTAGAAATAACACAGGATTTTGTGTAAATCAACACAATGATGATCTCTACACAAAATTCTGTGTAAACAATTACTCAAAAATGTGTGTTAATTTACACACTTCTTGTGTAACTTTTCTTTTACACAAATTCATGTGTAGAATTTACACAGTTTTTGTGTGGTAATTAAATTTACACAAATTCTTGTGTAAATACTTAGTCTTTACACAAACTATGTGTTAAACCTAAGTCAAATTTACACAGAGCCTGTGTTAAACTCGTAAACATTATTTGTACACAGTATTTTGTGTAAGCTTACACAAAATTACTAGTGAATTTACAAAGCGAAAAAAGGACAAAGCGCCGCTTCTGCAGGCTCAGGCATAACTCATCAGTTATAGTTAAACGAAATATTTACGATTTAGGATTTACAAAGTATTTAATCTGAATAAACTCAATTGCAAGCGTCTCGTTTCCCTATGAAAAAGCACTGTGTTGTTCCAGAATGCTTTTCAATCCTCTATACTGATCAACTGATATGTCATTACCGCGCAGGCAATTTACTATTTCACTTTTCAACGCGTCCAAGCTCAATTCCACCAAATCTGCTGAATTCTTCATTATCGCAGTAGTAATATATATATATATATATATATATATATATATATATATATCAATGTGTTTGGGATTGGAACCGAGCTCTAAGCCAATCAGAATCAAGAATGATTTGAATGGACCAATCAGAGCACAGCACAATCCCGTATTTCCAGGGGGGGTTGAAGCTTTTTAAGGTGTGGTCACCCTGTATAGAACGACCAACCATCAAATCAGGGGGGATATGCACCTGGTCGTATACAAGAGGTTTTTTGTATAAAATTAGTCAAAAAGTGGTCGCGGTCAAGAGTATATATATCACATGGGTCGTGTTGTTGTACGACCAGTTTTTTAGTCGTCCCTGAGTTGAACGACCAGAGAGATTGAAGGTCATTCAAGGTAAATAGTGTTAAGCAAGTACTGACGTCATTTGCTATACGGGGTTGAAAGCAGTGATGAACTAGGAACAGGATGTTTAAGTCGTAGAATTTAGTGTTTCAAACAACTGATAATCAGTGCGGAAAGTTTGCCCAGAAACCAAACATGTCGAAAGTGAAACAGCCCTTTTACTCTAGACATGTTTGGTTTCTGTGCAAACTTTCCACACTGATTATCAATTATTCGGAACACGAAATTCTACGACTAAACTTCCTGTTCCTGGTCCATCATTGCTTTCAACCCCATATAGCATCCGAGACAGCACTTAAACAGATCATCATTCACACTGTGATATATACTCTGACACACACACCTCGTTTTGAAAAAAAGAAATACAAAAAATTCTATTATACATAACCATCATACCTCACCCGATGTGATGTATACTTACGTGCACGTGCCATCCAAAAACGCCATATTTTTTATTTGAAGACTTGTAATGTAGTATGAAATAAAAATAATCAATTTTGGACTGCCTTATTTTTATTTGAAGAGTAGTAATGTGTTTTGAAATAAAATACCTTGAATTAATCATAGAAATTTCCACCATGGAGCTCTTACCTCGACGCCATCTTATGGCCGAATGACTGATATTCTCTAGTTACTGTATATTTAAAAATGATATTTCCTCAAAATATTTTAAGATGATATATCTCATAAAAACTATTTTGGATGTTTCTTCCAAAAAGTTTGAGGGTTATAGTTTTGAAAAACCTCAAAATAATTTTAGATGAAATATTACCCAATAAAAATATTAGAGTTGTGGAAAAAGTTTTTAAACCGTAAAAGTGTTTTATTAAAGGTGCCATCAAGTCCGTTCTGCGCATGTCCACGTTTCTGTTTACATCGTTTGTTTACATTGCATTATATAAACATTGAACATGAAGTATTGCGGATTTGTTTCCCACGCTTGAGCTTTTGCGCCTAAAAAGCGTGTTATAAGAAGCTGTTCTGTTCCTAAATGTTGATAATATATCAAACTAACACTCGCGCCTTCGCTACCTTTAACAAATACTCGCTTCCGAACTGTCGCAAAATCTATTCCGTTAAAGTTTGTTTACATCTGGAGGCCCTCATGCTTGAAATATCGCACATGCGCAGAACGGACTTGACGGCACCTTTAAATTTGGAGAAAACTCCAAATAAATTTTAAGAGAATTGTAGAGTATATAAGCAGATGTTTTTTTCATATTTTATCAGTTGTGTGTGTTTTGCTCGCTTGTAAGTTGTGCTTCGGCACAAGACTCTGAATTCTTCCAATGTTCTGTTTATTATTAAACTGCATTTGCGCGCGTTCAACCCGTAGTCGAATTTGCGATTCGAATGAGATTGGCTCAGGTCCATAGCGACAATCTGGTCATCCCTTATTCAATGAATTGCTTATTTTACGCAAGGGTTGTGCGTTAGCGTATGATGAAAGAGTTAGCTATAGTAAAAACACACACACGATGTAAAAAAAGTAGGATGAATTATTATTAAAAACACGCATTTACAAAACGAAAGTTACACATACAAGTTTGTTATACATTGAAGGGGTTCCCGTGTTGGATATAAAACCCCTACAAAATTAAAAATAAACAGTTTTAATTTTTCTGTTTTACCATTGTTTTTGTACTTTCAAAGTACATGAATTGCTCACCCCTGCAATCCACATACCCCCACACGCGGGGGTCATCGTTGTCGTCTTCCGGAGCTTCGTATTTGTCGTAGTCATACTCCGACTCTGTTTGGACGCGGAACGCCCGCTCGCTCTCTTCAGGATCCTGCACCAGTAGGATCCCCGGAACGTCGGTTTCAATTGTGTTCTCTATTGGGGGAGGAGGGATGGTTTCTTTCAAAGAGAAAAAAACAACCTAATAAATATATGTCGATTGTATACAGACAGTAAAAACATTTTAGCGCTATCTTACATTTTCTTCTTTCTTTTCCTGGGGTTCTGTGCTGGGTTCCGTGTTCTTATTATTTTGTTCGGACATCTTTTGCGTGTTTTTTCTTTTTGCTCGTTGCTTCGTGCTAATTTTATAATCATGGTCTACGGTCTATAACAATGGTTTGCGGCTTTAACCAATCAGAGTTTCTATAATCAAACCTCCCCCGTATCTATCCAATCAGAGCTCGTTCATTAAAGCCTTCATGTCAAAACAATTGAATTATTATGGGTAGGAACAATACGTGTTGTTAAACGCTTAGGGATGCGTATATATAATAAGCGTCTTGTTCTATTCTCTCCCTTTATGTCAAAACAGTTTGATTAATAATAGGGTAGGAACAATGAATATTAAGGACGTGAATATATAATAAGCGTTTTGTTCTGATTACTCCCCCTATGTCAAAACAGTTTGATAAATAATATGGGTAGGGGGTAAATGAATTTACTTGTTGGGATTAGCGGCCATTTTGTTTGTGTACTTTGGTAGCTACGATGTTTTAATGAGTTCTAACCTTAATTACTTGTAGGGATTAGCGGGCATTTTGAAGGGATTAGTCCCTGTGAAATATATATTTCCGTAGGGGTATGTGTTTAAATACGTCTATTTTCTAGATATTTAAGCATTTTTACACTTATTTAAACATATTTTTATGCTTTTTGATACTTTATTTTACACTTTTCACACAATTTAGTATATATTTTGTATACCCGTTAAACTATTTTGCGCGATAATATAAGTATTTGGGAGAGAGTTCATTAATTCATACATATAAAAAACGATGATAAATGGTTTTTAATGTTTAACGTACAAATTCTGGATTGGTGCAACACATTGTATACATGTTTTCAAAGAAGATATGCCTGCCAACGAGATCTTTTTGGTTTTCGTTTCGATGAACCACAGCAAAAATAATTCCAGCTTGAACACCCATTCGGGTATTAAGATGCGAGGTGAGCTTAAAATCTTTTAATATTATCCCGCACCGGTTATCTAGCCAAATTTTATCTTCTTTCATGAAGTCAACCACATAAAAATCAGAGACCTTGCACATTGTATATAGAAATTCAGAAGTGTATAACTTCACGTTATCAAGTTTAATTTCGCTTATATCTATACTTGTTGTCATGATGAGTTTTGTCTAATAATAAAAATGTTTTTGCGGAGAGAGATGTCTATATATACAAAGGATTAATCTTTTACAATGAATATATAATGATTGGTAATATACACGCTTTTACCCATCTTATCGTGCTGGGGTGATTCGAATTCAATTTTAAAGTAATTGTTATATTCATCGTTAAAGAAAAGGTCATACATCTGTGTCGGTTCGCCAGCGGACATGGGTATGGGTCTTGAACCAATTAACTGTAGATTTCGTTCACGACATAGATCCCTCATAGATATTATATCTATAAATGTTGCTTGATTCATGGTAGGTAGGGTGGAGGTTCTTCGAGTTGTACATTCACAAATTGTCCGATCAAATGTGAAAAATCGTCCGATGAGTAGGTGTATATATATTTCTCATGCCATAAAAATAATAGCTTATATATTATTCTATCGGCACGTGCATTGTTGGGTAACATATCCACTTTACGACATTCAAGCACTTGATATTCAATATGTGAAAAATACTTTTCTAAATCGGTCAGTATTACCAACAGAGGATTTTCTTTAGTACCTGCAATCATTTTGAAAGTGTTCTAAAAAAATATGACTTCTAACATGTGTTTTTATATCTTTTCCTACAACGTTTTTACCGATAAATATTTTTAAGCAATGTGTACTTGCATTATTAAGTCAACAAAAAGATTAAAAAGATTTACATGTATTAGTATTCGTCGGTAATCGTCTTATAATATTGATTTTATCATTCAACCAATGAGAGTACCCCGATTTTTTATTGGGGAATTAAGTTCAACCAATCAGGATACCCCATTTTTTTTAACGAGTTTTTTATAAGCGTTTGTTCCTAATTGTTTTAGTCACAATATCATTATGGCTCGTGTGAAGCAGACTCATAAAAATATTGAAAGTGGAAAATCAATTGCTCGGGTTGAAAGTAGGGGAAAAGATCTTCCTAAAATGTTAAAACAACGTCGTCTAGAGCGACAAGAATATCGTAATAAGACTCTGGATATTTCAGATGGTGAAACATCATGCCGTCAAGAAATCAGAGGAAAAAAGAAAGTCAAACATTGTACAACTAAAGACAACATTGCACAGTCGCAATTAAATTTCGCTGTACCGATAGCTCAAGAACAGTCCAGTTACATTCTACACCCGCAAGCGAAGTATAACACATCGCCACGGCCAGAAAAGATACCGTCTCTACCCCAGCAAGTAAATTCACCTCTACTACCGCAAGCGAAGTATAACGTGTCGTCGTGGCAAGCAAAGATACCGTCTCTACCCCAGCAAGTAAACCACCTACCACCTCTACTATCGCAAGAACAGTATAATATACCTCTTAAAACACCGCAAGCAAAGTATAATACATCTCCTATAATTCCACCGCAAACGATCTCACCGCCACGGCCTGAAGATGAATTAGATAATTACATATACGATATGCCCATTGATTTCTTTGGACAAATTCCTATTCCTTCTCCTGCGAATTTAATACGAATGTGTGATGAAATGGTACCCGTTCAACATGGAAAACAATTATTACAAATTGTGGATGAATTAGCAAATGCTCTTTCCCCAACATTATCTCCTATTCCTCTTTCGCCACCACAACTACCACAGCCACCTAATTCACCCCAACCATTATTTCCAGTGTGTGAAGAAGAGGAAGAAGAAGAAGAGGAAGACGACCGAGAAGTATTGAACGATCCACCATTGAAGAAAAGATGTTATAAACGTTCGTTAATATATATGAAACGTGAAAAAAAAGGCGATGAACATCATGAAGAAAAACGAATGACAATCTATTCGAATTATGATCAAGATATTATTTGTACACAACGCGATAAATATCGTGAGTTAGAGGGTCTCTATATTGAGAAACTATATATAAATAAACAATATTTGCAATGGCGTTCTAGAAAATTTACGAGTGACCTTATGGAAAAACGATATATAATGGATAATAATAAGGATTTGAAAAGAAAACATGATTTAAAAAAAAGAAAACCGAAATGTATAAAATGATAGTGTTGTAAATAAAAATATCAGTAATGTGAAAACATGGAGGTGTGGAATGTCATGGTAAAAGAACTGGCACGTTTTGAAATAAAAATTAATAAAAATATGGAGAAAAGTGTGTGGAAATGTCTTGACGAACATGAGAATTTATTTAGAAATATTATTGGATATTTAAAAATTCCACGTGAACTTTTGGATGTATATAATCGGATGGATAGACATGAAATTGGACAAATAATAGCATTTTTTGCTTTAATCCTATGTTTTTTTAGATATAAAAACATTGATAATGAAGAATATTATATCAAATTATTTGTACGACAAACAATTTTAGATTTTAGAAATTCTCATCTTAAATTCATTTTATTCCCCAATGACAAAAAACACACTGGCAAAAAAAACACTGGTTTTTTGTTGTTGAATATATTCTTTGAATTTTTTAAATTAGTCTAAATACAATTTTTCAATACTCTGTATAATAAGGTCAGGATCTTCATAGTTAATATTATATGCTTCTATAATACTCTTAATCATAAAAGTAGATGCTCTAGTATTATCTGATGTAATCCTTACCCTTATAGAATAATTATATAATATATCCAAATGCGGAGGGTAAAATTGTAAACTAATGGGTCTATTATTTTGTATAATACTATTATTAACTATATCAGAAAATAAACTGACTTTAAACTTATAATTTTTACTTGTCTTATTAAACAATTTAAACCAATAAGAGTAATTCTTACAATTTTTAAAACAACAGGTAATTGGTGCGGGTTTCGTTATCACTAGCTTAACAATCTTTTCGAGATTAAATTTATAAACCCTATCGTTACTTGCGTTAATTTTTTATATAGGGTTATGATTTTCGCAAAAGAAAATAAAACAACTCGCAAGTTGATAAACTACTTTCTCAAAAACATCTAAATTATGTAGATAATAAAAAGTAGACTTCAAATAAAACGGGTCTATAAAATATAAATAAATACAGCAATATGTAAATTCGCGACTAAAGCAACGATTAAGTCGATGTAATGTATTACAAAGATAACCTCCCCCATATCCTATGGGTTTAGGAATTGTAGTTGGATTATCAGTAATAGTAATAGAAATAAAATGGTAAATATCATTTCTAGGGTAATAACTTGTTGGAATTTCAATAAAAAAATTATCGGAATGATTATCATTCAAATGAAAAATAGATTTCACTAATGTTTGAGTGGGTATTAATAGTAATTTATGATAACGCCCACATAGTTTTTCACCATAAATAAAATATTTTCGTTGTGTATGAACAACAGGTATTATATAGTGTTGTTTATCTGTTAAGATTCGCCAATCCTTGCATTCATCTCGGAGCATATCAGTTTTCATTTTTTCAATATAGGCGTAGTCTCCATACCCCCGACCAAGTTGTCTCGATTCAATTTCCATACATTCGATAATCCCTCCATAGTAATAGTCACATATGTCACAGACGGCAAATAATAATCCAATGTAACGGTTACGAAAATGTTGTATATAATAAACAATTTTCAATATCGTCTTAATATTGATTTCTTGATCATTAGCTTGCTCATAGGTTCTTTTACTACCAATGTTTAACGACATTCTCAAAAGCGATGACGTTTTTTAAAAAATCGACTTGTATATATACTATTTTCTCATTCTTAAAATATATATTTCCACATGCAGAATTTAACACGATAAAAATTTGAAAAAAGTATTATTGTAATTACAATGTATAATATATCAACTGATTTGACGTGTATGTGTTTTAGAACAACATTAGGGATTCGCTTTAATCCCACAACACAGCATTGGTGCAACTAATCCCCGTGTATTTGTTTAGAAGAAAATCGCTAATTATGGATTCGCGTCTCTAATTCCCAAAACACTCATTCATTGTATACGAGTATCACAAATCATCGGGATGACATGAAAGCTTTAATCAACGAACTCTGATTGGGTCAAACCAATCTACCCCCAGTAACACATAGTAACGCAGGATGCAATTATAAAAGCCGATGTAGCGTCGAAAATAATTAATATCAGTCTGAGTGTAGGAGAGTGAGAGATGGCAAAAATATTTGAGAACGTGAACAGCGAAATTAAAGAAGACTTCATCCCGTTAGAGACAACTGAGAAGAATAAATCTGAAGAGACTATCGAGGAGTTGTATACTGGTAAATATAATTGTGCATTTAACAAATGTAAAGAAGAAATATCCCAAGAACGACAAAAATTATTTTTATCCCGTATCACACATATAATGGATTGTGAATGTTACCAGTTTAGGGGTTAGAGACCCAGTTATCGTGAAGTAACTCTTCTTGAACTTCAAACGAAGAAGTATTTTATTTATCATTGTTATGATGACAAGTTAAAACCCTACAAAGAACTAACTCGAGGGGAATGTTCTACCGTCTACTATCAATATCGATGTCATGGTTTAGACTATTTATCTGAAAGAAAATCAAGAGATTATTTTAGTCAAAGTGAACTTATAAATAGATTAAGTTATTTATTTCGTAATGTTTTTCCCCCGAATGCTATTATCGGGTATAAAGGTGGTGATAAAGAATCGTCTTTAGTTAAAACACTTCAAGAAAAAACTATTTTACATTGTGTTAATCTTGAATTTTTTGGAATTGAGAAGTACGATTATTTATTTTCGTTTTATAATCTTAAGCCAATAAATTGTTGGTATCATACTAGCGAACCAACATGTTTATTGTATCATTGTAGTTTGTTTGAATGTCTTTTATTTGCGGCATGTTTGTTTCGTAAATTAGAAGAGGAGGATAATGAACGATCTGTACTCTCTATGTATGATAAGGAATTTAATTTTTAAAATTTATTCTCTCCTGAAAATTTTACCTAAATAAAAAAATACTGTCTTTTGATTTAAAAAAAATCAAAAAAATATTGAATGTATTTTCCTTTTTATTTTTAGAAACACAAAGATTGTTTAAAAAATTATCAAAAGTACATTTAAGAAATGTTTATATTTTAAAAATAAAACGTACATTAGAACGTTATTATTTTGTCAATGATGTACATGTTGTCAAAAACACTATTTTTGTAAAAATAGGAGAGAGAAGTTTTAAAAAAAATAAGATGATCATAGAAACTCTTTGCACATTTAAATATATAAAAAATGATATCATTCTACATATAGTATAAATAAAATGTTCTTAATTTTTTTCACTTATTGGCATTACAAATGAGTCAGAAAAAATCATCCATCAAAGTGAACGTTTTTGGCTTTTGAATCCAAGAAAAAATGCAACAGTTGCTTTAAAATCAGCAAAAAATCTATATGAGTTTCAAGAAGTGTCTTGGATACGGGGTGTAGTACCAACGAGTTTTCTTGACGGTTATAAAATTAAAACAAATATTCGAAAGGCAGGTGAATTTACTGATTTTTCATTGACATTTAGTGACAATAGAAAATTTCAAACAGATACACAGAATTATCTTACGGGAGAATTAGAAGCAAGAAAAAAAAATTGGTATAAACGAAAAATAATTCATAGTATTGATGTAAAACTTAAAAATAATATTCTTGAAAAATATCACGATGCATTAGGATGGAGTATTGTTCAAGTTAAAAAAGAGATATTCGAAGAGAGTGAGTTAGGATCAAATATTGGACAATCTAGTAAATATTATTTTGCTCCTAATCAATTGTTTATTGATCCTGAGAAAAATTTCTTTAACGATGATAAACGTTTTGTAGATTTAGCTTATAATTTACCCGCTGACGAAGATTTTATATTGATTCAAAACATACAATTTATAGATGATCATTTTTTTAATAAATATTGTATTAAAATTGGTGAAGCTGATAAACCCTATATTGAATACGATATTTCTATTGTTTATTCCGGTGGATATACGTAGATATACCCCTATATAAAGATCGTTTTTTCAAGATGGTCGTGTGTAAGTGTCATGGCTATTTTTCAGAGAGTACTAAATCAAGAGGGATATAAGATTTATCACGATTTTACACAATACAGTTATGTGGAATCCGTTTTTTTTTTGCAATTAGTAGGAAGTGTGGAAGTTGGGAAATCAAGATATCATCTACTAATATCTATAGCTGATTATGAAAAATATTTACGGTATAAATTTATACTGGAAGTAGAATGTTCAAAAAATCCCCAGATATGGATTATACATCATGAGGAACACGCAATTCCAGAAGAATGTTTTGAATTTCTTCGTAAAATATGTGAAGTATGGAAAGACCGACTCCCACGTATCAGCGACAAAGGAATTGGAGAATATTTAAAGATACTAGATTACGATAGAAAACATTGTTTTACTTATGAGTGCTTTAGGAGTATTATAGCATTATATTATGATTTTTTTGTTTATAATAAAACTATAAAATACTCTTGTAAAAAATGTAAAGGGGTATGCGAATGTAATGGGGATTACCCTAATTTCACCAGTGTAAATTTTAATGAAATAAGAGGTTGTAATGTAGAAAAATATTCAATGGACAATATCCTTTTATGTAACGAAATAATACCATGAATGTATTTTTTTTATTTGAAAATTAATACATTAAAAACTTTTCAACATGGTTTCTGGTTTCTGATATACAAGTCCTCCTTTTTGAAAACGTCTTTTGATTTTTTTCGTTCCTAGTTTTGCAATAATTTTTACTACATTAGCTTTTTTTTAAGCTCTTTTTTAAAATCGTTTATAAAAAGTTTGCCGCATTTATTGACTGTTTTATTTCCTCCACGTTGCCTTTTTTTCCCTTTAAAAATACCTCCACGTTGCCTTTTTTTCCCCTTAAAATCACCACCTCGTAACTCTCTTATTCTTCCTACCATTGTTATGAAGGTTGTTTTCTCTGCCAATAATTATCACCATAGTCTGCAAAAATTTCTTCATGGGGTTTTATATGTTTTATACTTTCTAAATACATTTTTTTATTATTGGGGTCGTAAACAAAATCGGAATTATTTTTATATATAGAACCGGTTTTCCCATTATTTGCATAACTTGCTGCTGCGTGAGTTGTCAAATAGGCATCGATACAAGTGTTTGCATCGTTACAAATACTATATACATCATTAGTGTTTTTACCATATTTACGATCCAATTTGGCTTGTGTTGTTTTTTTCCCCGTATAATAAGAAATATTACGATCGGGTTTAAAAGGTTTTTTCCAAGCAAATAATCCTTCACCAGCATTGGGGATATTTGATTTCTTGATACGTAAGTTATTTTGTTTTGCTAAATGAATCCAACATTTTTTTGTTTTTGCTGTTCGTTTACGACATCTTATTATTTTTAGGGTATTACTTCTACATTGAAGAACGTGACGTATACTTTGAGATTTATCAGTGTTCCGTTTTTTTCGAGGTAACTTAATTCTTACCATTTTTTTTAAAATATAGTTTTTATTCCTAAATAATCATTATTTTTTTCATGTGTCTGAATAAATTTTACCAAACATTCAACTTTATAGATAATATCTTTGGGACAGTTGTATATTTCTTTTTTTTAATTCTGTTATTCTTTGTTTTAAAATCTTTGATGAAATAGGTATTATCTTTTCTTTATCTTCTGTAAAATTTAGTAAACATTCCTTTAAAAGATACGGCGTAAATAATATTGAAGGATCATTATCTTGAATTTCATACCCGATATAAGGTGAGTTAGACGTTTGTAAATATATTTCAATATAAACAATTTCACTCATATTTATTTTTTACTTTCTTGTTTTTGTTTTAGTTTTTTTTAAATGGGTTCTTTATTATCAAAAAAAATCCCTCCTATACTTACGTTGACATGTATTAATATACAGGATTCATACGATGTTACAGTTGATCGTGTTGATGGTGAAGACGAAAACATAAATAAAAATAAAAGTACATGTTTTTCTTGTTTTAGAAAAAAAAAAGAAGATGAATGATGATCAGAAAAAATTAAAATATAGTCAAAAAGATATAGATAAAATTGTAAGTTTATTTAATAAGAAAAAAGAAAGTAAGAAAAATGAAAAAATAGACGATTATTTTTCTGTTAATCATATAGAAACTATTAGTAGAGAAAAATTTAAAGTCACTGAACAACATTTTTCATTGAATGTTTCACGGGAAAAAACGGTTAATTTTATTAGTTTTATTCAATCGTTATCGTTGGTTTTTTCTTATTTAATTAACATTGCACGGGCAAATGTAAAACGTGATGATGATTATGTTAGATTTATCTTTAGTAATGCTCCAAAAAGTTTTTTCTCTACAGCCGTTTTACCCGTGAAAGACTTTGACGTTAAATATTTCTTAAATATTATGGAAAAATTTATGCAGAGTAATAAAGAAATAATAGCTAATGGTTGGAATAGTAAGGTAATAGTTCAAACTTTTCCCGCAGGAATAAGTACAAAAAAAAAAAAATAGTGTACTAAGGAAAAAAAGTATTTATAATAGTTTCAATAAGGGAAATGCTACAGATAAATGCGGTGTGAAAAGTAATGTAAAAAAATATGGTCGTAAATTTCGCACGGGCGTATTTTATATTCTTAGCCATGTATTATTTCGTACAGTGAAAGATTGTTGTTTTGCTTTAGCAATATTAGTGGGTTTATCATTTTTAAAACAAGACTATAAATATTTTATAATGAAAAGAACACCAAATAAACCCGTTGATGATTTATTTACGTGTGAAGAAATTCAAAATGTATATCGGGAATGTGGGATCCCCGAGGGTAATGTTGATGCTACACAGTTTAATTTTGTATATAATAATTATTTAAAAAAACAGGGTGTTGATTTGTTAGTGTATGCTGACACTCATTCCGATAATATAATTTATGGTTCACGAACTGATAGTGAAGGTAATCTTATTAAATTGACTAATGAAATTGTATATTTATGGTTAAATAATAATCATTACGATGTAGTCTTAAGCATAAAGGAATTTTCTAAACTCAGCACCAGTTCTTTTTGTGTTAAATGTATGAGTTATTTTACACGCCATGAATATGTCGATAATCACCTATGTGCTACAAATAACTTAACTTGTTTACGATGTTATAAATATCCGAATAATTGTAAAGATAAAAATAATAAACTTATTTGTAGCAGTTGTGATATAATTTTTTATGATGAAAATTGTTTTACAAATCATTTAACAAATAAAATTTTTAAACCTTCTCATAGTAATTATAACCGTTTAACACCTTGTCAATATTTGTTTTATTGTAAAACCTGTAACAAAATTTGTCCTCGATTCTTTTTCATTTTTTCTAATAAAACAGTTAAACATGATTGTAGCAAACGATTTTGTTTTCATTGTGACAAATACATGAAACAACCTCATTTTTGTTATGTGAAACCCCTTTCACTTGAATATAACAAGAGGAAAGAAAGTGAACCCACTTTATTTTTTTTTGATTTTGAAACAAAAGTAACCGAAACTAAATTGCTCGTACCGTTTTATTGTATCGTCCAAAAGGTATGTAAAAAATGTCAACATATTGAATTTAAAAAAACAAAAATATTTGAAAAAAAGGATCAAGAAATTATCGATAATACTATTGAAAAAGTTAGTTGTTGTGGGAATAGACAATTTATTTTTGATAACAATGTTATTGAAACTTTATGTGAATTTATGTTTGAACAAACAAATTCCGTTTGGATAGCTCATAACGGGGGTAGATTTGATACTATTTTTATTTTAAAATATCTTTTAGAAATAAAACAGATAATGCCGAATACTATAATGAACGGTACTAAAATAATGAGTTTAATAATTAAAGAACAAAATATTAGAATCCTCGATAGTTATTTGTTTTTTAGTATGAAATTAGCGGATATTCCAAAAGCAATGGATCTTCAAGGGGAATGTAAGGGATTTCATCCTTATGAATTTTACGATTTAACTTATGAGGGTGAAATTGTAGATCGGAAATTTTTTGATACGAAACATATGAATACAGCAACACTTAATGAATTTGAAAAATGGTATTTAGAAAAAAAGAAAGAGAAATATATATTTCGTAAAGAGATTTATTATTATTGTTGTAGTGATGTAGATATTTTAAGAAAGGGATGTGTTAAATTTTCTACAATGATCGGTACCATAGGTCATATCACCCCCTTTTATGCAAAGAATTGTATTACGATTGCTAGTTTAGCTTTGAAAGTGTATAGACTTAATTTTTAAAAAAAAAATTGTGTAGGAATTATTCCTGCTTCGGGCTATAGGGGGGGTGTAAAACAGAGTTTAATTGCTATTGATTGGTTAGATGAAATTAATCGAGAATTTGAGGAAATTTAGAATATATCTGTTCACAAAATGGTGAGAAAAAAATTCTAGGACGTTTTGTCGATGGTTTTTATAATGAAACGATATATCAATTTCATGGTTGTTTTTATCACGGATGTCCCAAATGTTTTGACCCCTATGTATTAAACATTCTTACAAACGAAAAATTTAGTAATTTATATGCAAATACGCAACGTTTTTCTTGGACAATACAAAATGCCGGTTACAAATTAATCGAGATGTGGGAATGTGATTATTTAGAAGAAAAAAAATATACACAGAAACAATTAATTGAAAAGAAAAGAAAATTTTATCCGTTTACTCCTTTAACACCACGTGACGCATTATATGGTGGACGAACTTCCCCCGTATGTTTATTTAAAGAAACAAAACCCAACGAACGAATAAGTTACGTAGATTTTACATCGCTATACCCTCATGTACAAAAAAATTATGATTTTCCTGTGGGTCATCCTACTATTTTACTGGGGGAAGATTGTAATAAAAAAAAAATCAAGGACATATTTGGTTTAGTAAAATGTTGTATTTTACCTCCTCGAAATATTTACTTTCCTGTTTTACCCGTTAGAATAGATGGGAAATTATTATTTCCATTATGTTATAAATGTGCTGTGAATAAATGTAATAAATGTGAACATAATGAAAGCGATCGATACTTGACGGGTACTTGGACTAGTGTTGAGATTAATGTTGCTATAGATAAGGGATATAAAATAATAGCTCTTTACGAAATATATCATTTTGAACGCAAAGAAAAAATCTTTTCACAATACGTAAATCAATTTTTAAAAATCAAACAAGAATCTTCAGGAATTCCTAGGGATTGTTTGAACGCAGATGGAAGTAAAAATGATGATAAAATTAAACAGTATTGTAATGATTATTTAAAAAATGAAAAATGTTTTTTTAGATAAAGACAAAATAGAGAAAAATCCCGGATTAAGAACTATTGCAAAAACATTTTTAAATTCGTTATGGGGAAAATTTGCCCAAAACGAAAATAATACACAAGTGTGTTTTTTAAACGATTATGAAGAATTATTAAATATCGCCAATGATAAAAGTAAAAAATTAACATCGATGGAATTTATAAACGAAACATTATTACGTTGTACATATGAAAAAATTGATGATGCAACAACCCCTCTAAAAACGGGAAATGTAATCATTGCATGTTTTGTTACTGCATATGCACGTTTGAAATTATACGAGTTACTCGTTAAATTAGACGATCGCGTTTTATATTTTGATACAGATTCTGTTATTTATATATCTGATGAAAATAATTATACTGATGTTAAAACGGGAAATTATTTAGGAGATTTAACGAATGAATTAAATGAAAATGAATGGATAACAAATTTTTGTTCAACGGGTCCAAAATGTTACGCGTATATAACTAATTTAAATCAGGAATGTATTCATGTCAAAGGTTTTACTTTAAAAAATGAAACAATAAAAGAAAAATTGAATTCTCTATCCTTGACACAATGTGTTAAAAATCAAGATCAGATCATCGAAATTAAATATCACAATAAAATATGTAAAGTTAAACTTAATCATATTTTTATTGAGGATGAAATAAAAAATTTTTCATTTACATTTAATAAACGTGTTGTTAAAAATAATTTTAATACGGTTCCGTTTTGATTTTTAGATAACTGAAATGAACAATGTTTCATTACCATTTCAACACCCTTTTATGTTAACGTTATGTGGTCCTAGTCAAAGCGGGAAAACATATTGGATATTACAATTATTGAAAAATATTAACATTATGATTACACCCGCAATTGTTAAAATGGTTTATTTATATTCAATTTATCAACCTCTGTACGCTGAAATGGAAAAAGTTCTTGCGGAAAAAACAGATATTAGTGTTGAATTTATTGATTGCCAAAAGGGTATTCCCCGCATTACCGATATACAAACGAATACACGTGAAAATACTTTAATAATATTAGATGATCTCATGTTAGTTGCAACATCATCAAAAGAAAATCTTGAAAGAATAGATAATATTGCAACTCAAGATGTCCATCATCGTAATATTAGTGTTATTTTTACATGTCAACATTTTACATATGGTAATGGTAAATTGCGAAATTTACGTGTCAATAGTCAATATTATGTTATGTTTAAAAATTTAAGCGATTATAATAATATGTATACGATATGTGATAATAAAAAAATTAATAGAAATAGATTTAATAAAGTATTAAGTGAAATTAATGAGAAACCCTATGGTTATTTGGTATTTGATAATTGTAGAAAAGGGTATGAAAATTGTAGAATTAGAACCAATGTATTCCCACATGAATCAACGATAATCTATGATTTGTAAATAAATGTAAAAGGAAAAATTAAAGTGTTTAAAAAAATAAAAGAGTTGTTGAAAAATCGTTTTTTTTAAAAGTATATATAGTATGGGGTGTGTATATTGTGTATGAATTTTTTTTTTAAAAAACATGGCAAGAAGAAGATATAGAAGAAGTAGAATTATATTTAGAAAAAAGAAACAAAAAGGGGGTAGTGTTCTAGATATTTTTGGACCGTTGGGATCGTTAGTTGGAAATCAATTGGGAATTGGTATTCGAAAAAGAAAAAGAAATCAAAAAGGAGGGTTTGGACGTTTGTTACTTAAAGCACTGGGGAAAATATAAAAAAATATATAAACCCCTGTAAATAGTTAATTTTTTGTTTAATTAAAAATTGGCATTATTAAAACTACAACATGACTGATTGTTATTACTTTTCTTACAATTTGTTTTAAATTTTTTATTATATATTCCTACGAGTACACTACCCAAAATTGTTTCTATTTTTTTTTTTAATTTAATATCATTTTTTAGTTTAATACGTTCATTTTTAAATATTTTTTGTTTATTATTATTTTCGATTTCATTACGACATTGATTGTATAAATATAATAAACTCCAATTTCCACACACGGCAGTATTTTTGGATTGTAATTGTTTACTTTGAATATATTGAAATGTTAGTCCTTTTTTAACACTATAATCATACCAATATTCACGTTTATAAAACGAGACATCTTTTGCAAAACTATCAAAAAAATTCATATGTTTTTCTTTATCCACCCATATAGCAACCCAATGTTGACCGTTTTGATCTGCTTCATCCGTATTCCAAATCCAACACGAGGGATAAAAAATTTTTTTAGGAAAAATATTTGCAGGAAATGTACCCAAATAATATTTATTTAAAAACTTATTTATTTTTGAAATTTTATTAATCTCGTTCGTAAATAAAAATTGGGTTAAAAAAAAATGTAAATTCATTGATTTTTTTCGTCGCCATTTTCTTTGTGTTGTATAGGGTGGCGTTGAAGGTGTAGGAATGTGGGTGGTGAGTGATGTAGATGGTTCTTCGTTACTCGAAAGACCCGAAGTGGTTTTTCCCAAATTTATATAACGTTGCCGTAATTTTATATTACGTATATAATAGGCCGGCATATGTAATTTTTTCAATTCTTTTAAAGCAACCGTCTGCTTATGTTGTGTAAGATTGAACATGTTTTGTTTGCTGACATTATGCGTTAAATCGTATAATAAATCATGATGGTTTATTCCAACACCATTTAATTTTATTATATCTGTACCCCCAATTTTAATTTTTTTCCTTTCAAGAAATTATTTTATTTGTTGACCACTTGTCACAGTTGGTGTTCTCTTTATCTCGGGTGATTCATCATTGTTCACCTCATTTTCAAGTTCATTACTTTTTCTTTTCATCTTTTGTTGTCTTTTTAAAAAACTAACCATACTCTCTGCGACACGTTGATCATTATTAACTTTTTTCATTTCTTCTTTCATGTTATTTTTACTTTCAATAAGTTCGAAATTATTTTTGTTGTTAATTCCCTGCAATAATTTTTCATTTTCATGATCAGTTTTGATTAAATCTAAAATTTCATTTAATTTACTCGGATTAATTAATTGCATTTTATTTACTTCGGTCATTTTTTTTTATTTGTTGGTTAAGTAATTTGTATGCTTTTTGATATATGTTGATTATACAAAAATCCTCAGATAATAATATTTTTAAATCTTTTTCTTTTATTTTGTTCTTAGAAAACTTATTCAAAATATATTTATTATCACTGGAAAGTTGGATAGAAATTTTTTTATTTAAAATATTTTTAGCAATGATTGTAATTTATTAATTAATTGAGAATCTAACAACGTATTTTTTTTATCAATATCTGCTTTAAGATATTTTTTTAACGATGGTAAAAAATCCTTCTTTTTTTTTCAAAGGCTTTTTTCTTTATTTTATTTAATTGAACTAATGTTTCTAAAAATTTTAAATCGTCTTCGCAACTTGATGAAGAAGAAGTAATGGAACTTTCACTATCCATTTCATCACTAACATCATCGCTAACAACATCGCTATCATTTTCGCTATCAACTTCATCATCATCATCATCATCTCTTGAATTATCATTTTTTTCGTCTTTTATTTCCTCTACTTTTTTTAATTCATCATTTTTTTCTTCATTCATTTTTTTATGCGTAAACTGAAAACGGTGGATATACAAGAATATGTTCACGATTTAGGGGTATTTTGTTAATAACTGTTTTTGTTTTTTTTGGTTTTTTTATTCTATTCTTTGTTGTAATGGATTTTGTGTTCTTCATATTTTTTTGTACATCCCCTTGTTACAAATGTTGATAATTAAATGCTGTGTAATAATCTTGCAGGGGTATTTAATCCTACTCTAATTTCATTTCGAAATTCACCAACAAATATTAACGCCCCTGCCACTGTATTTTGAGAAAAATGAAAATCAACATTAACATTTCCCGATGGTCTTATGGGTAATACTGAAAGATGAGAGTCTCTATTATCTGTTAAATCAAATGCTAATATAGAATACCCGTTTATAAAGTCATTATAAGTCATGGGCATTTCTGAATAGTTGCGATTTAATACCGAACGTAATTTTGAGTAAGCTTCAGCATGATTTTCTATTCTCCCGGAAACAGCGTTGTTTACCGAAACTTCAACATTATCATAATTAGGCCAGTTAAACTCAAAAATATTATGAGTATATGACCCGTTCCAATTTGCTAATGGAGAAAATACAATATATAAACGTGTAGGAACGCTACCATTAAACACATCGATTACTTGATGTGAATTTCGTCCTGCAGCTAATGATTCAGTAATACAACGATAATTGGTTGTATAATATAATGTTTCTTTATTATGGGTCACCATCCCTATATTAAGCGCATTTGATAATTGTTTTTTGGGTTTAAATACAGGAATTTTTATTTTAAAATCATCTAGGGTAATTATAGTATCAGCAACGGGCATATTAGCATGATTGGCACCCATCATTACAATTGTATTTAATGCCCGCGTTAAACGTAATTCAACTTTATACGCTGTGGGAATATATATTTCAGCACCACCTTCGCTAAATAATGAACAATCAATCTCATCTATCAAATACTGTGATTGATTTTGAAATGCAAGTGTTTTTTGTCTCCCTCCTGCATTTACGACAGCAGTTCCATTATGAAAACCCGCGATACTGCTCATATGTTCGGCTGTATCTAAATATGCTAAATTAAGCTCTTTAGAATCTTTATATCCCGACGGTGTTTGACGCGTTATAAATTCTATCCATGATGCAAAATGTGCAAAATTATCTGATGGCGTAATTAAATTTTCATTTATTTTTAATTCTTTTGTTTTCCACATTGTACAAAGGGGTAATGTAATCATCGAAAACCCCGATGCTGCAGGTGATATAACTCCAGCAGCATTTCTAATCGATACTCTAGCCATTATTTTAGCATCACTTGTTTTCATTAATCCAACGGCGTTCCCATGTCTTATAAACGTGTATACTGTCGATTGATTATCGACAGGCGTCGCAATAATTTCAGTTTCACGACATTCAGTAAACGTATCATTATAGGGTGATGAAGTAAAAAATTGTAAAGGTTCACTAAATAATATGTCATTTTTTTCCACATCTTCAATTTTTTTACTCATTTTATTTTTTTTTTAAACGTTAATTTTAAGAATATTTGAAAGTGTTCCCAACACTTGAGGAAGAAACATACCCAGTGCCAATGCTCCTCCAAAACCTCCTTTTTGTATTTTTTTTCTACGTTTTCTTATACCCCTTTTGTTTTTTCTTTTTTTGATATTTTTACGCGTCATTTATTTTATTTTTAAAAAACAACATAAGCCACAACAATAAAAATAATATTCACAACATTATGATTTTTCTATATAACATTGTTTTTATTTATACTTTTTTTTACAGTTTATCTATTTTGTAAAAAACGTATTACATTTGGATCTATTTTTTTTCTCTTTTTTTTATTATCACTTGTATAATAAGTATCTAAATTTAAATTTGAGGGTAATCCCATACCATCATTTAATAAAAAATTTTCTTAGTTGGATTTCCTTTATTTTTTCTTTTCACAACAAAATATGATGAGGAATAATTTTTTCCACGATTTCTACCATTTAACAATTCAGTATAATCTTCTACGGATAGTTCATTTATTTTTTCAGTCATTATTTTTTTCTTCAAATAAATTTATATATATCTTAATTTCTTCACCTTTTAACGGCACGTTATTCTCATAGTTAATAAAGAACTGTAGTGATTGTTTTGCCTCTTTATCACTCATAAATAAAAAATAGGGGAATTTTTTTTTCTCATCATTTAATGATGTATAAGGATTTTTTTCGTCAATATAAAATAATTCTTTTATAGTATATATAAAACGTTGTGTTGCATTAGAAATAATAGTAGGTGAAGAAACTGAAATCGTTCCATTATTTATTTTTTTTGATTGTGTTATAGCACTGAAATCCATTTTTTTAGCACACGTAATTCGAAATGAATTTTTGATATTTTTATATTCAATCGAATTTAAATTCCATAAAAAAATTTTTCCACTATTTACTAAAATGTAAAGAGAAAAAGGATAAAATATTTTATATTTTTTAATTATCATTTCCCCATTTTTTTCTTCAAGAACAATCAAAAGCATTATGTTGAATGTATTAAACAATCAATACTAAGCGTTCCTGAATCAAAAGAAACTAATTTTCCTGTAGTATCTTTAACTTTAATATGAATTTCTCTTATAATGTCTTTTTTAAATTTTCTCAATGTTTTTGGGGGACTATAATAAACTAATTGTCCATTCCCCCCACCACCTTGTCGATTCCATTGAATGAGTACTGTTGTTAACAATTCGGAACAACTATCACCAACTAACCCCAGTTCTATTTCATCAAAATATATAAACATTTTATTTAATCCGTCGGATACATCGGGTAAGTAATCAAAATGTTTAGAAAAAAGGGTTCGAGGTGTAGGGTTATCTTTTTTTATTTCAAACAAGAGAGGTACGATTTCAAGATCTTTTTCATTTTTTAAACCTAGCATAAAAGCTATTTTTTTTGAAAATAATATATTAATCTTTTGATTAAAAGAAGCATATTGAATACCCTTTTTTCTACCGTAGTTTTATTAGATAATCGAAATTCATTTACCTGTAACCTTTACTCGCATTTTCATATACCCAATACTCAATCTCAACATTAACATTAATAATTACTTTCCCATTTGACCCGATGGTAAAAAAAATTTCAAATCCTTCTAAGATATTATTTAAAAATATAATTAATGAAGATAAATCATAAATTCCGTCGGGTATAATAAATTTATCCGATGTAAAAACGAACTCACTGTTTGCGTATACCGTATTATTAATTTCTTCAGGTATAAAATCCTTATAGGTTATGATAAATGAAAAAAAACATTCATCACCTACAATATTTTTAGTTGTTTGGGGATAACAAACTTGTAAAACTTCTAAAAAACATTCATTGTTCAAAGCATCAATAGGTTGTGCAATTTTCATTTCAAAATCATTAATCAAATTGTTTTGAAGTCCTCTTGATATTGAATTACTAGCAATGTGTAAATTCATTTTTTTTTTAAAACTTGTAATTCAGCACGATAAAAAATTCCTTTAATTTCTTCACGTTGTTCGTCTTCTAATTGATATGTAACGGGATCGGTGATAAATACTTTTTTAATAAAAAATATCTCATTAGTCCATCGTCGAAGACTGCTTTTTTCAAAAATATTATTTTTTACTCTCGCTATACGTACACGAGTACCTTCTTGTATCAGATCTTGAGTGGGAATAGGATAATTTAAATGATCACGTACTATTTTATTTTTTACTTTACGTATTTTTCCTTTTTTTTCTTCGCGATAAATTTCAAAAGGTGTTGCACCAGCTATTGCTTTATGTGGGGAATTGTTATAACGATTAACAATAAGGGGTAAATACTGAATATAGTCAAATTCTCCAGTCATTGTTAAAACACGCCGAACCATTGTTTTTAAAGTTCCAATTACACGTTCCACATGGGATGCTTTTATTTCTCTATTATACGTATGAAATACTTCAAAATTATACTTTTTACTTAATTTCGTACGTATATCTTGAAATTCTGTTCCTTCATCACTTTGAATTTTAAGAGGGGCTATTCCTTCTTCAATAAGAATACTTTCAAATTTATTTTTAACATTATTAGACGTTTTCTTTTTTATTAATTTTACCCAACAAAATCTTGAAAAAATATCAATACACACCAGCCAATAACGATATTGATTATTATATCGGGCTAAATCTTTATTTTCAGCTAAATCAATTTCCCATTGTTCATAATTTTTATTAACAGCATATTTCAAACGTCTATATATTTTTTTACTACTACTATGTAATCTATAATTAGAATAATCCTCATCAGTTAATGTCTCTCCTTTTAATAATCTTGAAGCTTTTTCAATAAAGTCAGCAGAAAATTTATTTTTTTCTTTTTACTCATTTCTATAATAAAGAAATAAAATTAATATAATATGTCGCGTAATATCCCCATAAAATCAACTTCTATATTTTTACATGCTAACTCTTTATTTATAGTATTGCCGTACAAACATAATGTATCTTGTATATTTTTACAATACCTAAAACGATAATAAAAAATTTCTGAAATTATTGTTGGACTTAAACGGTGACAAACCTCATCATCATCACTTTCTACTTTTATTTTCTTAATCTTTTCGTTGTCGTCGTCATCGTCGACGTCGTCGTCAAAATTGAGTGTGGGTTTCTTTTTCTTCAATACTCGTTTTTTGACTGGGGTAGGTTGGGATTTATGACCTGTTGCATGATTATACTTTCTCAGGGCAATAATATATTCATCCAAGGAATCTTTCTTTTTTATATGAAAACTACCCCAATCATCAGACCATACGATTTCACTTGACGTTGCGTTGTTGTTGTTGTTGTTGCTGGTTGTCGGTGTTGGATCATCGTCAAATTCCATTGCATCGGCTAATTCGTTATCTTGATGTTGATAACAAATTTCCAAACCACCCCACGCATCTGTACGAAAAACCAAACGGCATGTTTTCTTTTTCCAATTTTCAAATCTTACCACTTCAAAAAATATCTGCACCAATTTCTCTTGAATGCTAATCTTATTAAGAACATTCAACAATGAAGGAATATGATCATTTTTCTCTTCAACAGCGCTATTGTATGTGTACTTGTCACATCTTTTATTTGTAGGATATACTTTTGCGAGAATAGCATTACCGTTGATTTTTTTTTGTGCAATTATTTTTGCAGACAAATCTGTATACGATTGCATTTTATAAAAATGATCATATTGTTGTCTCGCATAAAGTTCTACCATCTCTGAATCTGTTCCCGAGTGAAGGGTAAATGATGAATCACTGTAGGGACAGTGTTTATTTTATACCCTCCGCACAATTAAAAAAAATTTCCATCAAAAAAATTTTATTACACTAATAACATGTATAATTGATTACAACGTTTTATATCAAATAAACTATTTTGTTTTCTTTGCATAACTCCTAAAATTTTACATAACTTTCTATGTTGTTTTTTTGTTTTTATTTTACATTCTATTTTATTTTCTAGAAATGCAACAAGTGCTTTCCCTATTCTTCCATTTCCATCGGAAAAAGGATGAATGGTTTCAAAAATATAATATATCAAAACTGATATATTTTTTCTTTGATAGTTTTTTACGTAAAATTCATCTAAATGTTCCATATATTGTTGAATATATAAAGGATCAACCCCCTCATGAAATCCAACAAATCTTTTTTTTTGACTGTAATGTCCAGCATTCGTTAAATGGGCCATAGATATTTCATGAATAGTTTTACAACATTCACTTATTTTCCATTTTTCATTTTTTTCCATATAACATTTTCGAAGGGCAAAACAAAATCTCCCACATCTCATCCAAAATTCTTTTTCGTTTTCTTCGTCTTCTTCCATTCGTATAACATCATACGCAAACACTTAAAATTTTATACAGTCTTTTAATTCCATTTTCTACATACACGTTTGTTCACTAATACTTTTATAAAAATTATCCCAATTAACATTCGATTCAGTCATTTCATACATAGGATTGTATGCAGCTAAATCATAATTCAATGTTGTTTTTATATACTTTTTTATCATATAAAATCATTCTATTACATCTTCCTCAAGCATTATTACATTTGCAAATATTTTCTCTTTACACTTAAATTCACCTATAATTCCCCCATAATCTCGCTTAACAACCACAGAATGATTAACTTGGGTGTGATTTTCATTTAAAACATAATTACTTTTGTTTAAAATACTTAATTTCAAAGGATCAAACTCAAAAAAATAACTTTGACTCTTACAATTTTTATACCGACATTTATCAAAGGATACTTTACCCTTTTTTATATAATGTATAAAATCCCAAAAAACATATCTAATATGTTGTTCAGAAAGACCTTTTTTTTGTCTATTGAATAAACTTCCTATAGGGTTATGTTCACGACAATAAAATATAAAACATGAAGTGAACATGATAAGATTTTTAATTGAACTACAATAAGCATAAGAATTGAAAATACTAGGTGCTACCATTAACAAATAAATATTTAAAAAAAGAGCAAAATCACCTTTCTGGCTTTGTATGTACTTAAATTTGCTTACTAAACTTTCTTTTCCAAAACCCAGGGTATAAGATAAGTATTTTCTTTCAGGTTAGATTTTGTACAAAATATGTATAATGATACTTATCATTGGTTTTTAAACATTGAAATAAATCTGAGTCGTCGATTTCAAGGGGTAATACAACAAATAATTATTTAAAACAATCGGGGAATGAAAAAAAACTACAGCATAACGTGTCTGATTCAACTAGTATAGTACGTTGTTCAAGCCATGATCTCTTCAAGGAATATTTTCTTTGACTTGCTTGTAAATTCGGGATCATATAGGAGAAACGATCTTTTAGAATAAAATAGGATTCCATTCCACGGTTTCCCTTGATTTTTTTCATATTGACTATATAGCTTTCTTCACCTGGGTGAATGTTTTCACATTTCATCCTGGGACATGTGATATATTTTCCACGATAATAAACAAATAATCCACATAACCAAAATAAATATCCAATTTCTCCTTGGTTAAAATATTGAAAATAAAGAACAACTCTTAAAATTGTTTCAATCTAATGCTGTGATTTTGAAATATTTTTTACTCTTTATATAGCTTTTTCAAATTCATTAAGCTAAATAAACATTAATCTAAATAAAATAAAAAACATTTTGTTTTCGGTTCATTCTTCAGTTGAATCTCATGCAAGCAATATGTCAAAACCCAAACAGTATGATCTTCACTATCTTAAAGAAAATTGTCGAAATCAAAAATTTATTGTACGTAAATGTGAACAAATCCTAAATCCATGCTTTCCTATGAATCGATTATATATAAATTTGGAAGTTATGCAGTATGTAGAAAATAAAAAGCTTAATTATAAACAATATATAACAACACATGTGGCAGGAGATTGTGGTATACATAAGTTCATAGATCAAGAAGTGTATATAAATTCTTTTTTTTAAATAAAAAACGCTTTTCTCGAATATTTAATTCAATAAAATTATTACATAATTCCCCACAACAATTTAAATGTACATGTAGTTGCAACATAGATTTATCAAAATGTATTTATTTATTAATGTTACAATATAATTTCCATTACTGGTACCATAAATCACATTAAGTATAGACAATATATTTTCATCTTTAATAAGAACTAAATAAAGCTCTTGACCATCAAAATTTTCACGTAAATGATATTTTACTAATCTAAATCTTGAATCCTTACATTTACCATACAAAAACGTTTTTGAATAACAGGGGATATTATTTATCTCAAAACAATCAAGGGTCGAAATTAACATAGGTAATCTCGGTTCTCTATCAATAAATACTACATGCTTTCCCACTAACTGATCATAAAATGACATATCCCCGCTAAAACCGGTTATTAAAAATCTATAATATCTTTTTCCACCATATCGTTTCCGAAATATAGATTGTTCATTTTTATCTTCCACATAAATGTTAAAATATTTATAATCATAATCAGCACATCTAAACTGATAGGGATGTTTTCTCCATTCCAAAAAATAAAACGTTGAATCTCGTGTTTTTTCTATCTCAAACAATTCAGCATGTAATAAATATTGAATGTCGGGGTAAAGAATTTCATCAAAATCACGTTCTCGTACAGCCATTTAAATCTTTTTAAAAAAACTTCGACGTCTTTTCTTCTATTCGTCTTGATCTATTTCCACTGAAACATTCACTGTATATTTCCACCGTATATTTAACTTGTTTAACACCCTACGTTTAAAACTGTTTAGTCTTGAAAGTTTTAATTCATCGGGATGAATCGGACACGGGTGTTTGTTAATACATCTTCCACATGGGTGATTGTTATAATATAATCTTTCAAATCGTTCATCTGTTGTTTCTTTACGTTCCATTGTCTAACAAATATAAAAACAATTATTATTTTTACTCTTATTTATACTGTTTTCTTTTTTTAATTTCTGTTTTCTTCTTTAAATCTTTTAACAACGTATCTTCTTTAACAACCATCTCTTTAATCTACAACAACGTTTTTCTTTTGGATCTTTCCACGGTATACAATTCGCACATTCCGTTAAGACATTGTCCACATGGATATTTTGAATAGAATAATCTATTATATCGTGCATCCACGGTTTCCATGATATTTTTGTAAAAACCATTTTATTACATTTTTATTTATATCCTACTAAATTTTATTTTTTATTTTTTTTTTATTTTAGAATATCTGTCTTTTTTTAATTTTCATTTTTCTTTTTATATTTTTTTTTATAAAAAATTATATATAAACGCGTTACCCCCATGGGGCACGTTATTTGTGAATGATGTCGAATTCACATGTACAGTATCGTGATTGTGATGAACATAACGGTAGAAGTTATCAAAGAATAATTGCTGATGACTTTAACCCCTACAAAATTGAAGATGAAAGTAACTATTATCCAAGTCGTTTTCTAGCAAAAGAATTACACCACTTTACCTATGTTGTAAAGAAATGTCAACCTACGGAATTATGCGAATGTATTGAAGATATACCCTATGAAGATATACCCTCAACGCCTCAAGCATATTACCTAGCTCTGGCAGTTAAAAAGAAACATGAATATGAAAATGATGAATGGAATTGTTCATGTCTGGGTGAAAACATAACAACAATTGTTGACTATGATGCTTCTGCTCTTTTACAAAAAGAAATTACACTAATAATAGATTCTAATAATTTCATGAAAGCTGTAGCATATACTCAATAAAAACTTTTTTTTTAAAAAATTCGTGTTTTTTATTTATTATATATATAAGATTACATATTTGATTTAATCATATCTAGAACAAGATGAATCAAGAACAAGATCTCGTGACCTGTGTCAATTATAGGGGTGTAGCATATTATGACTATACTCCTCGTTGTTATTCATGTCATTTTCTTCAAAAACATTTTCCTAACTATACATATTTGGTAGAGGATTGTAAACCTGCTATACTATGTAAAGAATGTAACCCCCCATTTTGTTCTCCACCTCAAGTCTACGAACTAACTCTGAAAATTATTAAACAGGGATTACTTGAAGAGAAGGGAATAACCCTAAAACAATTCTTGATACTGAAAGTGATCATCTCTTGTATAAAACAATTAAACTAATAAATGGTAACTCAATAATTCCACAACAAATTAATTTGTAAACGTATTTATTTTTCTTGTAATAAAATTTTTTACACAAAAATAAAAACTCGATATTCTGTTTCTAACTTTCAAAAGTTTTTTATTTTAAAAACATTACAAAGATAAAAATATTTGTTTCCCTCTTCCCCTATGGTTAATGAAATTGTAGGGTTTAATGTTTAATATAGGTGTTGAGTTTGCTAATTTTACATTATCATTATTAATATTTATATATTTTCCCTTCAATGATAATAAGAGGTTCTGTAAATTCTCCTCCGGAGCTCTAAACGAGTCTACTATCAACAATTTGAAATATCGAGGTCCTTGCCAATCTTTCAGATATAAATAATATCCATATCTTAACAACGAGGGAATCACAGGTTCATAATTTACTAATTGTATGGGTTCAGCATGATAATAAAATGTAAGATAATCATGAGATTCACATTCTCCAAAATCAATCATTGATCGCAGCCACATGTTGGAAAATAATAGAAAAAATATATTTGATGTCCTGCTTTTATAGTTCCAAAAAATCTATAAAAGTAGGTTGTCAAACTATAAAATTTTCACAAAACGTCCAAAAAAATATTGTCAAGATGGTCTATTGCAGTTTCTGTTGTTGTGAAGTGAATTCCTTCTATCATTTTTTCATGCATTACAGATGTAAAGAATGCTTTGTAAACCATCATTATTGTTATCCTTGTAAACAGAATTACGGACGACTTATCTATAGTAGAATAGTTGATCTATGTGAATGTGATGATAGAATACAAAGATGGAAAAAAACTTATTTGGATTAATAAAAATTTTTTTTAAATACATCGTCTACCATTTCCAAAATTCATAAAACTTATGATTATAATTCGGATGATCTTTTTTCCATCCTCCTTTTTGAATTTTTTTAGAACGTCGTCGTTTTCGTATTCGTTTTTTTATTTTCGTTTTCGCTTTTCTTATACATCTCCTACTCCTACACTTCATTTTTTTATGTTAACTGAAGTACGACAAGCAATGGTTTTAAAAAAAAAAAGAAAAACCTTCTATTTATACTGTTCTGTTTTTGATTTTTTTTAATATCTTTTCTGAGACAAATATATAATATTATATAAGATGTTTAAACTAAAAAACTTTATCATTACTGAAATAAAACCCTGAAAGTTATCAATCATGGAGAATCTGGAAAAACAATAAAAATATTATCAGAGGAAGATATTCCTCATCTTTTACATAAAAATGTTAAGTTTATAAAAACTGACAAAGACATAATAATTCCTTCTCTTGTATAAATTTATTTTTTATAATAAAACATGTGAATCATTGTTATTTTTTTTACATGAATTTCTTTCTTTACTCAAAAAGTTTTTTTCTTTTTCCTTTTGTTTTTGTCGATGCTTGTTCTTATAATCAGCTAATTTATAGATTCTTTCACTATTCCATAATTTTTCCATTTTACCCTGACGTTTTCCATATCGATATAAGTGGACGGATCATATATTCTACCCTTAAAATGGTAGAAATCATCAGCATAAGAACGAATTAATTCTCCCCCATATGGAAGCCAATCAAAAATACAATCTCTTGCTTCTTTGAGATAAACAACCCCTTGAAGAAATCCCAATTCTTTATCTTTTACAATTTCACGACTACATTCAAAAAACGATATTTCATTTAATTTAAGACAATTCTGTGGAGTATGAATTAATTTCGCTGCCTCTATCAATTTTTCAGCATTTTCTGGATTACGCATTTGAAATGACCAAATCTTTCGCGAGGGTATATACCCCATCTTCAACAAAATAACTGAACATTTTTTTTATGATATCGTTTTTTATACCCTAGGTTTTTTACAAATGAAAAAATTTTTTCTCAAAAAACTTTCATATAAATAAGCTGAAACTTTTCTTTTTCATTTATACACTACGTGCTTATAAAACATTGTCCCTCTACAAACTTAGTTTAAGAAAAAATGGCTACGAAAGAAGAAATAACGAATGAAGCTTCCTATGGAGAACCCAACCTCATACCCCTGAATGGTTCCCCTCTCATATGGGATTACAACGATAAAGGAGAAGGATACACCGGTACGTGTACGGGATACGGATACGTATACGTCGAAAGTGTTTAATTTCGAGGACTTTAAACCCGTCAAACCTATTCGGGATAATGGTGATTCTGATAGTGATGATAGTTTGAAAGCATTTTTGACGAAGTAAAGGAGGAAAAAGTATTTAATAGAAACAACATTAAAAAAAAAGTATATACCCGCTGTGATATTAATACTCTTCGACAGAATTTTCCAAATCAAAAATATATTTTACGACACTGTATATACTTTCACATTAAAAAAAAAGTATATACCCGCTGTGATATTAATACTCTTCGACAGAATTTTCCAAATCAAAAATATATTTTACGACACTGTATATACTTTCCCTCGGGTAAGCTAGCCAGGTATAAATTATATTTAGAAGTGGTAGATGGGGGAATTCTTTGTCCGCATAAATATATAACAACAATTATGATAACTGATGATTCCATACTTAGTTCCATTAATAAAGAAATGTATTTAGATTAAATAGAAACAATAAAAAGAGAATTTTGTTTTACAAAAAAAATTTTATTGTGTGTTAAAGTACATTTTATTTTTTTTAAAAATATATTTCATCTATTTGAAAAACACCAAATAATTTTTGAATATATTTCCCTCTACAAATTTTATCATTTTTTTTTTTAAATACCGTAACTAAGGAATATCAGTCATTCGGCCATAAGATGGCGTCGAGGTAAGAGCTCCATGGCGGAAATTTCTATGATTAATTCTATAAACCAAAATTTGATTATTTTTATTTCAACATCGTACAGCTCTTCCAATAAAAATAATATGGTCGCTTTTTTGGAGTGTAAGTATAAATCACATTGGGTGAGGTATGATGGTCGTTTATAAAGTTTTTTTTTGAATTTTAAATATCTATCTCATGAAATTGACTACGATCACCTTGATTGACCTTCCTCTCTCTCTCTGGTCGTCAAACTCAAGGATAAACCAAAAACTGGTCGTACAACAACACCGGATTTCATGAGATAAATAATATCAAAATTCAAAAAAACCTCTTGTATACGACCAGGTGCATATCCCCCCTGATTTGATGGTTGGTCGTTCTATACAGGGTGACCACACCTTAAAAAGCTTCAACCCCCCTGGAAATACGGGATTGTGCTGTGCTCTGATTGGTCCATTCAAATCATTCTTGATTCTGATTGGCTTAGAGCTCGGTTCCAATCGCAAACACATTGATATATATATATATATATATATATATATATATATATATATATATATATATATATATATATATTACTACTATCGCGTTTATGCGGCTTGAAAACTTATCTGATTCATCTATTTTGTTTTAATAATAAACAAAGCTATACATCGAGCTAGATTGTCCACAGTATTTTCTTCATCGTGCATCTTGATTCTGTGCCCAGAGTTCTCTCTGAATCTTCAATCCGTTCGTCTCCCGATCGATGGGTCATCGTTGCGATGCTTTCTATATGAATGTAAGATTCACTGGGGACGCAAATTTCCGAAACCTTTGGCCGCAATCGCCACATGTAATGGCAAATTTAGGTTCACGACTGTGCGGCAACAACTTTATATGATGAAGCAACTTATTGAAAGTTCTCTCTATAAAAGTTGCACAATGTCTTTTTCACAAAGTAGCCTGCGTGCAGAGCAACCTCGTACCCAGGGTCTTACCTCCGCTACCCCCCCCGCACTGCGGAAGATGCCGGAGATAAGACCCTTGGTACGAGGTTGCATGCATAGGGGCAATGAAATATTTTTAATGGTTCAGGTACACGAACGAAGTTCAGCGAATTCCCGCAACACGACACATACGGATCTTTTCTGAAGACCAGTGTGATTGGTTTGATAACAGGTAATTATTCAAAATTACCGGTTTTCTCTCAAGACAAATATGCATTTTACTACTCGAATATTTTACTACTCGAATTACAAATCGGGGCGAGATTCAATCACGTGATACATTGTGGCCAATCAGCGAACGAGCCAGAGACGCGAACTATTCAAGCATTCAACAGTTAGTAAATAACTGTCTTGTGTTTATATAACCTGATGCAAACACTTGAGCGAGTTTGATCAAATTTAAAGTAGTGTACCGGTACTTTAAATTCTCCCAAACTTTCATGTCTGCATCAGGCCATTTTATATTTTCTTGAATATATATAATATTAATAATATAATAATAATAATAATAATATTTAATATTTAATATAATATACAGTATATATGTAATCCCCTCGCCCGGCGCGAAGCGCCGGCCGAAGGCCGAAGGCCTCAGGGCGAGGGTGATAATATCGTCCGGCGTTTAGTCCCTTATCACGCGAGATGCAAGTGGATCCTGATCTCGGATCCAGTTTAGATATATATATATATATATATATATATATATATATATATATATATATATATATATATATATATATATATATATATATATATATATATATATATATATATATATATATATATATATATATATATATATATATATATATATACAGTACTGCTCAGAAATAACCTAACGAAAACCGCGGTCGAACCTAGGTCGATCCTCGGTCGATCCTCGGTCGAACGTAGGTCGAACCTAGGTCGATCTTCGGTCGATCCTCGGTCGAACCTAGGTCGAACCTAGGTCGATCCTCGGTCGAACCTAGGTCGAACCTAGGTCGATCCTCGGTCGATCCTCGGTCGAACCTAGGTCGTAGTCTGGCGTGACCGCAACCGCTCTTCAAGTTTCACACGATAGGAAATACGATCATTTCCGAAGTTTGCCTTTTCAGTTACGCGACGGCGTTGTTTGGTGAAATGAGAAAACTGTCTATTTACTCATGGAATCGAATTATTTCACGCAAATATATCGACGATAACATGACATGAACGGCGAGTTAACATCTGCATGCCAAATTGAAAACTAAACTAATGGAAGAATGCGGTGTGAATGTTTTGAATTCTACTATTCGTCGGATCAGACGAGAGCAGCTTGGTTGGAAGCACGAGAAAGCATGCTAAATAATAGTAGATGAAGAAACTGAAATCGTTCCATTATTTATTTTTTTTGATTGTGTTATTGCACTGAAATCCTTTTTTTTTGCACACGTAATTCGAAATGAATTTTTGATATTTTTATATTCAATCGAATATAAAATATAAAAAAATAAAAATAATATAAAAAGGATAAAATATTTTATATTTTTTAATTATCATTTCCCCATTTTTTTCTTCAAGAACAATCAAAAGCATTATGTTGAATGTATTAAACAATCAATACTAAGCGTTCCTGAATCAAAAGAAACTAATTTTCCTGTAGTATCTTTAACTTTAATATGAATTTCTCTTATAATGTCTTTTTTTAATTTTCTCAATGATTTTGGGGGACTATAACAAACTAATTGTCCATTCCCCCAACACCTTGTCGATGCCATTGAATGGGTACTGTTGTTAACAATTCGGCACAACTATCACCAACTAACCCCAGTTCTATTTCATCACAATATATAAAC
Organism: Chrysogorgia sp. JL179-B06; assembly: GCA_035772405.1. Taxonomy (NCBI): domain Eukaryota; kingdom Metazoa; phylum Cnidaria; class Anthozoa; order Scleralcyonacea; family Chrysogorgiidae; genus Chrysogorgia; species Chrysogorgia sp. JL179-B06. The sequence continues at coordinate 613,228 of JAYKKM010000373.1, forward strand.
ATTTTATTTAATCCGTCGGATACATCGGGTAAGTAATCAAAATGTTTAGAAAAAAGGGTTCGAGGTGTTGGGCTATCTTTTTTATTTCAAACAAGAGAGGTACCATTTCAAGATCTTTTTCATTTTTTAAACCTAACATAAAAGCTAATTTTTTTGAAAATAATATATTAATCTTTTGATTAAAAGAAGCAAATTGAATACCCTTTTTTTCTATCGTAGTCTTGTTAGATAATCGAAATTCATTTACCTGTAACCCGTCGACTGCTTTACTCGCATTTTCATATACACAATACTCAATCTCAATATTAACATTAATAATTACTTTCCCATTTGATCCGATGTTAAAAAAAATTTCCAATCCTTCTAAGATATTATTTAAAAACATAATTAATGAAGATAAATCATAAATTCCGTCGGGTATAATAAATTTATCCGATGTAAAAACGCACGCACTGCTGGCGTATACCTTATTATTAATTTCTTCAGGTATAAAATTATTATAGGTTACGATAAATGAAAAAAAACATTCATCACCAACAATATTTTTAGTTGTTTGGGGATAACAAACTTGTAAAACTTCTAAAAAACATTCATTGTTCAAAGCATCAATAGGCTGTGCAATTTTCATTTCAAAATCATTAATCAAATTCTTTTGAAGTCCTCTTGATATTGAATTACTAGCAATGTGTAAATTCATTTTTTTTTAAAAACTTGTAATTCAGCACGATAAAAAATTCCTTTAATTTCTTCACGTTGTTCGTCTTCTAATTGATATGTAACAGGATCGGTGATAAATACTTTTTTAATAAAAAATATCTCATTAGTCCATCGTCGAAGACTACTTTTTTCAAAAATATTATTTTTTACTCTCGCAATACGTACACGAGTTCCATCTTGTATCAGATCTTGAGTGGGAATAGGATAATTTAAATGATCACGTACTATTTTATTTTTTACTTTACGTATTTTTCCTTTTTTTTCTTCACGATAAATTTCAAAAGGTGTTGCACCAGCTAATGCTTTATGTGGGGAATTATTATAACGATTAACAATAAGGGGTAAATACTGAATATAGTCAAATTCTCCAGTCATTGTTAAAACACGACGAACCATTGTTTTTAAAGTTCCAATTACACGTTCCACATGGGATGCTATTATACGTATGAAATACTTCAAAATTATACTTTTTACTTGATTTCGTACGTATATCTTGAAATTCTGTTCCTTCATCACTTTGAATTTTAAGAGGCGCTATTCCTTCTTCAATAAGAATACTTTCAAATTTATTTTTAACATTATTAGACGTTTTCTTTTTTATTAATTTTACCCAACAAAATCTTGAAAAAATATCAATACACACCAGCCAATAACGATATTGATTATTATATCGGGCCAAATCTTTATTTTCAGCTAAATCAATTTCCCATTGTTCATTATTTTTATTAACAGCATATTTCAAACGTCTATATATTTTTTTACTACTACCATGTAATCTATAATTAGAATAATCCTCATCAGTTAATGTCTCTCCTTTTAATAATCTTGAAGCTTTTTCAATAAAGTCAGCAGAAAATTTAGTTTTTTTCTTTTTACTCATTTCTAAAATAAAGAAATAAAATAAATATAATATTCTTCAAGTTCATCAACGAGTTCTTTATCGCGTAATATCCCCATAAAATCAACTTCTATATTTTTACATGCTAACTCTTTATTTATAGTATTACCGTACAAACATAATGTATCTTGTATATTTTAACATAATGTATCTAGTTATTTATAAAATAAGACTAACTAAAATATGCAGTGACGTCACAACCGTGTTTGCATAGCCCAATATAAACATGATAATTGACCAAATCACAGCATGTGTAAGACACAACTTATTTCATAAATATCCATGCAGTTTTTGGCACCCTTTGTAAGCTTTTTACACCCTCTAAAAATATTCACAAGGGGGGCAGGGTCTCCTGCTAGCACACCACTGCCCTAGAGCTTGGGTATGAGTTTGGTATATACAGCTGGGGTCGGTTGTTCAAAGCCTGGATAACTCTCTATCCGGTGGATAAGTCGCTATCCAGTGGATATAACTTTTATCCACTGGATCAATCCGGTTGTTCAAAGCTTTGATAACGTTATCCACTCGCTACGGTAGATAAAGTTATCCATGCTAGATAGGTCGTATAACTTTTTATCTACTGGATACTGGATAGTAGATTTATCCGCTGGATAGGACTTATCCACCGGATAACTTATCCATGCTTTGAACAACCGACCCCTGGATAATGCCAAAAAATAAGGGTAAACTAAAGATAATATTTAGCATTTACAGATGAATGTTAATAAAAAAAGTAAGTTGTAATAATTAAATAAGAATGTTGGTGAGATATAGACAAGTCTTATCTCAGACACTTAAATTTACTACATCTTATTTTTAACATTCATCTACTGACAAAAAGTGTAAATGGCAAATGTTATCTTACCTCTTTGTGTAATTGTGTAAATCTATAGATCGTTTTCACGTGACGTCATGGCCGCCATCTTGGTGTACCTCAACAATGGAATTTTGATTAGCTTCTTTTGTTAGGTACACCAACATGGCCGTCATGTCCTTTGTCTTTGAGATATTTGTCACGTGAGTGAAAACCATCTATAGGATAACTATGCAAACACAAAGTTTGAATTATTCAAGAAACAAATTGATATTTTTTTTTAAATATCATAAGAATAAAAGCTTAAGATCTTACTTTTTTGGCTGGTTCGGGAAACAAGATTTCTTTGATGACTTCCATTTGGCACTTGTGTATTAAGAAATTGATCCGAGTCTGATTAATCTCGATTTGAGGTATTTGCATCTGCAAGGTTTGAAGAATCGTCATCCTGTCAACTATAATAGGCACCAGCAATTCCAGCGAAATGTTCCGTCGATTTTGTTTTCTACATATGGAATAAACAATCGAGATTTAAGTTATATATTTAAGATATAAACCTGATCAATGTCCAAACCAAACATCTTAACAAACAGAATACTGGCTGGCATTTCGAGCGATACATGTAAATATGTTGGCGTTTGGATATTTGGGAAAGACAACTAGACTCCACCCGCTTAAAAACCTACGAGAAAACCTACGCTTTACTGTCTGTTAGCCTAATATCAGTCAAAAGCTTTAGATAGGAAAATAAATTACTGAATTCACAAATCTCACGGCTTGTTTACGCGAAGCTACTTACCATAAATATCTGTTGATACTCGGGAATCCAGGGGATTTTCCTTGGCGAATCAGGGGATTTTCCAGCCAGAATTTTCCAGCTCAGTGGTCATAGCACTGCACTAGCAATCACAGGGTCACGGGTTCAATTTCAGTTATATTCCAACACTCGAAATTTTCCTTCACCATAAATCCTGAGAACATGTTGTTCAATCGAGTGAAATGCCAAATATTACCTATAATATACCCAACCTCGTACCCAGGGTCTTCTCAGTGCTCGCGAGGGAGCACCCGGGATGGGAGGAGTGCAGCGAGGGAAGAGAAGACCCTGGTAAAGGCTGGTCACGTGACTGCAAGCATATTGCATTATTTTGTAACCTGGCTTATTCTTGCTTATATCATCCGGGGGGCTGGAGCGCTGTGAAAACATATACCACAAACTTTTATAATTGAAATAATACCATGATCGCCTCGGATTCTTTTGTTCTCCAAGCGAATGTGAACCTCGTATTTCCCTCATTGTTCATGTAAGATGGAAATTTTTTCGTCAAAACCGACTGAACTTATGCCGACTTATTTCTGTTCGTGCACATTGAATTAACATTATTTCTACATTCCTCACTCAATTCCTCACTGAATTAGAATTATTATAAGGTATACACTAACCATGTCGCAGAGAAGCTCATCTCATTCTTAATTCAAAACACGAAAAGCGATGCATTCATCTCTGACAACCAACTAAATTTCCCGTCGGTAACTGGTTCTCAAAGTTTTCCTCGGCGATCATAGCATTACAAAGTGATAACATGACTTGAGGGAAATTAGCGATTAAATTTCACCTTTGCCTCGGGAAGATTTGTAAACATCTTCCCTCGGCTGCGGGTAAATTTAATCGCTAATTTCACTCAAGTCATGTTTTAACTTATAAGTGAAGTATATGGATAAATATTACAATTTATTGGAAAGACAGTATAAAGACTGCAGATAGAAGTTGATGGTAGATTACTTCGAAATATACGTTGATTTACTGGACATTTGTTGCTGTCACATTGAAGATAAATGATGATCAACGGATTCATTCAACTCCAAACAGTTCGAATTTACAGTCTGACTATGTGACTATTATTTTAAATATTAAAAGAGTTGAAAGCATTTATCTTCAATACGACAGCAACAAATGTCCAGTAAATCAACATACATTTCGAAGTAATCTACCATCTTTCAACTTCTGTCTGCAGTCCGTACTTTCCATCTTTCCAATAAATTGTAATATTTTTAAATTGTCCATATACTTTACTTTCAATTATAAAAGTTTGCTGTTTCAAAGCGATCCACCCCCCGGATGGTATAGGCGAGAATAAGCCAGGTTACAAAATAATCCAATATCCTTGGAGTCACGTGACCAGCCTTTACCAGGGTCTTCTCTTCCCTCGCTCCATTCCTCCCTCCACAGCAAGAGAAATGTCTCATATTTAAACTTGGCACCACACATCTTTTTCTTTTATTTAATTTCCTACAAGTTTTTTGTTATTTTAGTTTACTTGGAACTTTTTATTATTAGCTTGCACTTTCATTCCTTTTCAAGTTTTTGTTGTTTCTTACTGCTAATATTATCGCCTAATCCCTTGAATATTGGACCTGTCATTTCTCCCTCCCCCACAGTATGTTTGCTGATTATTAACAATTTTATTAACAATTATTAAATATGCGGAAATATAATAAAAAGTTAGTTAAACTTATAGTTTTATATACTAATTAGTGCTGATTTTTTTTTTGTTTTTCTCACACAGGAGGCAGCTGATCCACCATCAGTTTTAAGTGAAAGGTCTTCAGACTGTCCAAGACAAAATTCTCTTCGCCGAACAAAATACCATAATCTGTTCTGTTGGAGGTGGTTTAGTTAATGCGGTATTATGTTTTATGGCAGTTTGTTATGTTTTTATGTTTAGTTATCTGTAGGAATTTCAAATCTTGCATGTTGCAGTAGCCGTAGGTACTATAACTTATGGGAAAATGTACAACATCAGTGACTTCTTTTGTCAATGACATTGAACATATGGTGACAAATACTCTTAATTAAGCTTCATGTTATGTCTTATACTTTTAGTTCTAACTTTTACCTCTTCTAGGCTTTGCATGACTATGTAACTATGGAATGTTGAAAGGCAGAAATATTTGTAGGTACAAGTCACAGAGTGGGCTGTTTCCATTATTCTATCTTTCAACATGGCCGCTGTTATGTGGTCATGCAAAGTCTCTATACTCATACTCGGTAGTTTTTAATAAAAATTAAATATACTTATTTATTAAAGTTTATATATATGATTTCATATGTGTCGCTAAATATAACATAGTTTTATATATTCTGAAAACCTCCCCTAATATGTAAAAAAAATAAAATGTATGCTATTCTATTTCAAAGATTACGTTGCTAGTGTGGTTGATTTTTATTATTTAGAAATTATAGCTTCATAAAATATTGTGTGATTACATTATATGGATGGCTATTGCCTGTGTAGATTTACCGCATAATTTATGTAAATTCTACACACACTGTGTGTAAAATGTAATTTCTACACAAAATAATGTGTTATTATGGATGCATTTTACTTGTGTAAATTTACCACGTATTGGGTGTTAAATTTACACACACTGTGTGTAAAACCTTAGTTCTACACCAAATACTGTGTTAATATGGATGCATTTTACTTGTGTAAATTTACCGCATTTTTTGTGTTAAATTTACACATCCTCTTGTGTTAAATTTACACAGCATAAAGTGTTAATATGGATGCATTATTTACACCATATTTTGTGTTAAATTTACACAGCATTTTTTGCAGTGAATGATTAGCATGAATAATGTGTATAAATAATGTTCGAGATTCTTACGTATACGCATTGATTTAGTATCACTCCCACATTTTATATTGAACGGTCAGTGTAATAAAGTACTGACTAAACGAACAATTTTTCAAGAAACGAAATCGCTTGTCTGTTGTATTACCAGCGTCGCTACCTGAGATAAGCGAAACCCTGCTCTCCTTCTTGTTTGGGATCGCTACCAGCGTACTCGACTGGGGAAAGTTCTGACAAGGATCCTATGAATTTGGGTATTATAATTCATAGGGATTGTATATACAGTCCCCGGGACTGTATATATAATCCCTGCCACGTATGTCAATCAGCTAATCATTTCATTGTTAACCCCTATTTCCGAGACAATTCAAAAGCCGCCGCCTGCTTTCAAAATCATCTATTGTTCTTGATAGGTTTATGAGCCATATATAAACCTGCAAAGAACAAAGAAAACCGACTTGATCGTGTTTTAAGCTTGCTTATAACCATGTGTTGTTTTATAACGCAACCAATGTTATGGTCTCGTTATTGCTATATGCTACCAGCAATCTTTTATTACATAACACGTTAACAGTTTGTTTAAATAATTATTAAGGTTTAGTTGCGAAGGTTAGTTAATTTGTACCCTGAAGATGACATTGTAGTCTAAAATTACGTTTGGTAGTGGACATATTATGAAGCGAACATTATGATGTATGTATTCTATGTATATACATGTCTCATCTATTTCAAGGCACACCACACCGGTTTGTGGTCTGAAAAATATGATTAATATATTGCACTTGTAATGTATTCGTCTTCAATATTGGTGTACAGATGATCCAGAAGTGATCGATTATCGGTTGTAGGAAGACAGATGACACTTTTGCTGATATGAGGGACCAAATATTTTAACTATCTGCTGTTTCTGACCTTCATTTGATAGCAAATCAAAATATGCAATACTCTTGGGTAAATTTATCTAATAAGCCAGTTCGTAATATGTCCACTGCGCGTCAAAATGACGTGTTCTGCGTCGGGAACTTCAATAAACATTTGCATTTCTATTTACACTTGCAAATTCTTTATACTGAATTCCCCAGCCTGATATTATGAATTGAAATACGATTTATCCAACGCACGCCAAATAATAGTCAAATGAACATTATTTGTGCCAACTACAGTATGGTTGTCCAATTACGTCCTAACATGTCACTTATGAGCTCTCAGCTGGAACTAATCCAAAATATTATGAATATAGAAATTCGCTTCCTGCGAAAATATTCGTCTAGTGGAAAACCGCCCCACCCGTCGAATCTCCACAAGGCGGAAAATAAAATGTTCCTTTGTTATGTGAGATATCGCGTGGAACTAATTTTTAGAAAAGGCAAAAGGAAAAGTCGAGTACAGTATTATGAGTATGCGGGCACATCCCGAGCTTGCCAGTTGCTCCATATTGTAAACACCATACTGCAATTCATTTATAAGTGTATAAAAGCAAATATAACCTATTCAAATCAAGTGAAATTGTTGTAAATCTATAAGTCATTGATCACAACAGTCCTTCAAATGCAAGGAACAGTGGGTGATTTTAGAAATGTTGATCGAAACGCAATACGATTTATATTTAGAAACGTAAACACTGAAGTAAAACAGAATCTGGGAGCAATTGTGCCTGAAACCTATAAGAATAGAAACCATTCTAAGACACACCAGTATAGAAAGAAGGGAGAGGGAAAGCCAGAAATTAAAAAGTGAGCTACAAGTATTCGATAATATTAAGTCTTCTAGAATGAAGTAAGGGATAGATCTTACTTCGTGTACCGGACACAGAAATTTGCATGAGTAAATTTTAGTTAGCGCGCACTGTATAGAACTGGCTGATCGTTCTTTAAAAATCGTTTATTTTTTCTATATATAATAGGTTTAATTCATAAAGTGGAGTACTCCAGGACAAAAATAAACGGGATTTTTTAAAGAACGAAGCAGTTCTAAACAGTGCTAAATTTCTAAGAACCGCTAGGTCTGTAGGAACAAAATACTCCAGTAACGCTTACTATTAAATGGTCATTAAACCGTGTCTAATTGTTGAAAATTGTCATAATAGAATTGCGTCGTTCTTTAAAATTACATTACTCTAGGTTTATCTAAAAGTTATTAATAAATACGATATCACATTCTTGATTTATGTCAGTAAATTTAAGTTAAAAAGTTGACGGTATTCTATAATCGCTCCTGGGTCTATGAGCTATCAGTTGGCGGCTGGCAATGGCATTTGGTCATGCTATGCTAAATTATAATCATCTGCAAATTTTGAAAACAATATATTTCTGAATTTTGAATAATAATATGTAATTCATGTTAGAATTTACATATCATGACCAGTTATCATGGCCTGCTTCTCCACCAAATGTGAAAGCTCGAGAAAAAGCTTGTTATCGTGTGGGTCTGGTTCAATGCTAAACACATTGAAAATTGATCATCTTAACTGATGCTGACCTTATCATTTCATAATATTGACCTTATCTTAACGCTGACCTTATCATTTGGCCCGCACGCAGACACGAACACGGACATGCACCGAGGGTATAGCAATAGCTCTTCTGCTATATACGAGAAGGCGGTTCGGCCGGGCTGGCTGATTGCCGAATAATGTCTAAGTACATAAACCGTTTTTACGAAGGGTATACACGTTCTCGTAATATAAGAGACACGTACGTTACGTATGTAGACGCCGTAATTCCAAAACTGTTTTCAGAATTGAAATCGAGTAAATATTGGCCGAGGTAGTGTTCAAAATCTACATATGACGAACCGGCTTTTAAGGTTTGTTATCGACAGACGCGGTTTGGGCACTGGGGACCATGAATGGGGAGCAGTAGTAGAAAAGGCGGCGAGGGGATTATTGCGAATTCGTATTTCTAGTATACTGCATAAATGTATATGCAATGCGTGATATAATAGTTTCAGTCGGCAAATATATTTTGTCAGTCGACAAATGTATTTTTTTCAGTCGAATAATATACCATATTTGTCAGCCGACAAATATATTTTTTAGCCGACAAATATATTTTGTCAGTCCACACATATTTTTTCAGTCCACAAATATATTTTGAAACCTCGCAGCATACGTTGTTGCGATTGATATTTCGAAATCCCGAATAACGTCGTTTGCCTTTTGCCAAAAGTATCCACCCTGTGAGGCTAATACAAGCGAATAGCCCACCTATAGTATATTACATTGCGGAGGAGAGTGAAAAGTATCTATATCCGTTTTGCCTATCGATGACAAAATCAAATATACTGGTCTAGGATTGAGAGTTTGTCAGGTATTCTTCTGCATGAACGCTCTTCTCCACGTGCGCGTGTAAAGATAGTAGTTACTAAATATTTACATATTTTGAAATGTGTGGTAGTTCAGGCGCGGATTTAGAAGTTAGTCGCATAAATTAGACACTCCATGAACAACCCTATTGGTTATGCTTTTCTTAAGAATAATTCAGAACAACAACCTATCCAATAGGATCGTTATTCACAGGTATTTTGAATTGCAAATTCTAAATCTAATTTATGCGACTAACTTCTAAATCCGCGCCTGTAGTTTTACGACGAAAATGTCACCGCTGGGTTAGTGGTGTTGGCGGGCTCAACATGGTTATAGGCCGTAGAACCACGTCATAGTCTGTGAAATTTGAATTTTGAAAAACACAGACTATGAACCAGCGCCGTTAATCGTGTTCTGTGACGTAGCTACTATAAGAAATCTTTATAGTAGACCATGAATGGTCGCTTAGAAAATTTAGTTAATACGTGATATTCAATCCACCTTTACTGCACTGAGCACCGAGGGGTTGTCACGTGATATTCCACACATATTTTCGGACAAACAAACGCGGCGTCAAAGCGAAGGCAAAGGATGGCGACTTTAAACATGGCTTTAAACGAACGGATTAACAACTGGTAGAACTTTGAGATAAAGTAAAGCATTTTACAAGTTGTGACGATGTCAAACCATTCCAAAACGAAAAGTCCATGCGACATGACCATGGCAGAACTCAAACTTTATCTTCAAGAGCGTGGTGTTGCAGTCAGTGGCTACTTGAAGCCTGCTTTGCTCGAGATTGCAAAAGCTGTAGAAAAGATGATGCTTCCAATCGATCCAAATTATGAGAATGTTTGCGAAGAAATTATAGATAAATTAATAATTCATGATATGGTAATCGCAAACCCATTCTCTTACCCTGTGTTCAATAATTTCATCGATTCGCCGCCATTTGGGTTATATGACATTTTTAACTACCTAATATATTATTCTGCCGATGTATACGACAAACAAGGACTAGCAGCCTATAAGTCATTCGACGATTACAGATTGTTCGAGGAAGGTTATATCGAGTCCTTATTCACCAAAACATTGGAAAACGAATTTATGCATTTATATGTTGGTAAGGTGCACCCAGCGATGAAGGAAAGGATAGAAGAGCGGAAGAAGTTCTATGACCTGTGGTTCATTTTGGAAGGTAGAGGCATAACCAGAGGGAGTGTTTTGAAAGCAAGATGTGTATGTAAAGGTGGTCGAGATGGTGGCTGCAAACATATTGCAGCCGCTATGTATTCACTCGAGGATCTACTCAACAACCGTGGTAGCGTGACAAGCGGTCCATGCCAGTGGGTTAAAAAGGCGACAAAAGATAGCAAGCCATGTGAAGTTAAGGATCTAGAAATACGCAAACGTGACCCAACATTTAAGAAAAAAAGGAAATTTGAACACTTTTATTGTGAGTTTATCGACATTGATGTTAGACATGAAGAAGACAGAAATTCCCCATCACATAAGTCCATGTCTTTATTTGTTGAGGCTCTGTCATCTGCAAAAAAGAAGCCTGTCATATGTCCTCTGCTCGCCAAATTATATGGTAATAAAGAAACGAAGGATGAAGACAAAGAAAAGTGCAAAGGTAATAATTATACCTTTTATGAAAATGTAGTATTTATATTCTGTAACACATCTGCATTGCCATGGGGAAAAATTGATCGAAATAAGTATAGCATTTTTGTACTAGTAGTGATTGATTTTATTTTTATCATTTTTTATTAGAAACAAAAAGCTCTGGTTTGGGAGTTGGCATTATGAAAGAGAAGCTGCTTCAGTGCCTCAAAAAGCACAACCTTAACGAAACTAACAGTAAGGAGATATTTGACCAACTGTCTTACTCTGATCAAGAGGTAGAAAGAATAAACAGGTCTACGGTAAAGCAGTGGAAAAGCAAGGAGTGGTTTATAGAGAAGTCTGGATTTGTAACGGCCTCAAAAGCAAAGAAAGTTTTCACTGCTCAGTGCAACCTGGAAAAGGGTCATAAAAGAAACATTCTTAATATTGTAAAAGAGATATCATCACCTAAGTGTTTTTTTCAACATTCACCAAAACTACCCGAGCAACCACAGAACCCACGAGATTGGGGGTTAAAGAATGAGGAGGTTGCAAGGCTAGCTTACTATAAGATTGAGAGTAAGAAACATCATAAACTTAAACTTATCTCAAAAGGTTTTCTAATTTCCAAAGAGAGGCCAATGCTTGGAGCTAGTGTGGATAACATTCGCACCTGTGAGTGTACTGAAAACTGTCCAAAGGTTGTGGTGGAGTACAAGTGCCCCTGGAAACATCGACACCTTCCTGCTAAAGAAGCATTTTTGACCAAGGAAATTGGTGGAATTAGAAGTGGAGATACCTTCTCTCTAAATGTCACTTCTTCTTATCATTTCCAAGTGCAGCTCCAAATGTTTGTTTGTAATATTCAGTTTTGTGACTTTGTTGTCTGGACAGAGCAAGGAATATTTTCATTAACTGTGGCATATAATGATGTATTCATAACATCTCTATGCAAAAAGCTGGAAACGTTTTGGCTAATCCATGTCTTGCCCTCCATGGTAAAGGATTTAATTGGTTCTGATTCTAAATCTATAATAGGTATGTGCTGATGGTTCAATATATATCGGATTTGGAAAGTTAGATACAATAATTACTGTACAGGTATAATATATTTTGATAATAATCTTTAACTCGGGTACGTTTCTTTTTTATATTTGTGATAGATAAGACAGTAGCAGATACATTGGATCTAACAGAGATATTAACAGAAGATGTCAATGTTCCCCAACTAGGTATGTGCTGATATCAGGCCTCTCATTTTGAGGTGTGCGATCACATGCTTCCACACACGCCATAAATTGTCCAGGTGTGCAATTTATCATATAGGCGAAAGAGTTCTTTTTAATACTGTACTTCTCACTTTTCATAACTAATATACCTTGGAAAAGTTACTGTCCTACTCTCACCACCCTTATTTATAATGAGTTCTACATCTTCAAGCTGATGAAGGAAGGCACATATAAATAATATTATTTTTAAAACAAAACCAGTATCTCCTCAAACTAAATAAAAACATTATCTGCATTTTTGTGCTTTTAGTGTCTAATTTTGTACACTACACGTGTTTCAGTGTGAGATGGTTAATTCTCGAAGCCTGATTGGCCAATCACTAAGCATTACTTTCTATTATTTTCCATTGCACAGGACTGCACACCTGCTCAAATTTAGGCATGCTGTTTGCCCTACATGAGAGGCCTAAAATATGTTGGATTTGGAAAGTTAAATAATTATTGTATAATACATTTTGATGATAATCTTTAACTCCATTCCTTTTTTATAATTTGTGATAGATAAGACTGTATCAGAAACATTGGATCTAACAAAGATAACAGAAGACGATGATCTTCCCTTGCATGTGACAGTTGACAATCTTAACATCTATGACACGTGTATACAAGGTCTGCAACCAAAGGGTATGCTAAATGACAACATTGTTGCACTATTACTAAAGTAAGTATGGGTACTACAATACAGTATACACATTTTTGCCTTTAAAAACATGTTGATATTAACTTATTATCTGTTGACATTATGTATTACTGTTTCAGTGACATATGCTGTCAGTTTCCAGTACTTAGTTCATTTTTCTACACTGTGCTTTGTGGGGAACAGGAAACCAAAACGCCATCAAGGTTAATATAGATTCACACAGTTTTCTTATTTTAAGTATCATAGTTTTCCAATAAAATATCAACCATTTTACAATAAAAACACCTCCCTGTTCAGAAATTCAAGGTGTACCCGTGCAGAAATGTTCTTCAAGCCAGAACTTTGGAAAGAAGATTTCATATTTATACCAATTAACCGGAGGTAATTACTGGTACATGTGAATAGTGCAATATGAATAAAAAGTCAATTTTGACAAGGTGTATATTTTGTAAATGAAAAGGAGGACTGTTGTAACTGTCCAGCAAATATCACAAAAAACCGTAAAAAGTTTTGAAAACCGAAAATTAAGTTTGTCTTATTTTAAAGAACTTTTAAATAAGATATTTGTTTATAAATTATTTGAAATAAATGGAAGAGTTAATTGTTATTGTTAGAGTTCTTTGAAATAAGATAAACTTAATTTTCATGTCAGAAAATGCAGTTGATCATCAGAGTGATAATAATAAGTTAATTACAATGAGTAGTATAAGTGAGTAAGACTGATTTTAAAAATTACAATGTAACAAAATTGAGACAATAACAAAGTTACCAAATTAAAATGTTTTAAAACTTTTCCATGGTTTTATTCCATGTTATTTGCTGAGCATTTTACATATAACATTCCTGCCTTGTCATTTTAACTGCCATTTTTTGCTCAACCGTTTTATGGAACATTTATGCAGTAAATATGGATTACCAAGAAAACAATTGAATTTATCATACAAAGCACTGAAGGTGGAGCACTAGTAACAGTTTATAATATACAGTGTAAAATGATTAACATATTTTTAACCCTTTAAGCTCCAGAGGCTTCGCTATTGAGGTCAGAGGAGTAAAATCATCTGACATTAGGCTGAGTAAAATTGTCTTGCATTACAGTAAAATACTTAAGGCACTCTTGGAGCAGAAATTCAGGTTAACTATGTTCACATTTCAGCCACAGGATATTTTTATTTGTCAAAAAAAATCATTGCAATATCTCTAGGCACCACAGCAAGAAATAGACAGTAACAACTGTGGAATCTACACAGCAATGTTTCTCAAACATTTCTTGGAGGTACTTTACATTTATAATTTGCATGAATTCTTATCTTCCAAGACATATTGGTGGGTTGAAATCAATCAACTGTGAATAGAGGGGCAAAGTTAGTCAATATAATCTAATATAATATTCCTTATATTTTGTGTTATTATGTACCTACCAGGATGACTGCCATGACATCAGTAATTGTCTTTCCTTCCAAGACACTAGATGAATATGAAGCTAACAGAGAAGAATATTGCAACAGAATACACACATGGTTTAGTGCTGAGGAAGTCGAAGTAAAAAGAACAAATACAAGAAAGTATTTAGAAAACCTAATGATACTTGAACAATACAGTAAAATGTAAAATAAATATTATAATAACACATAAAAGTAGCCCAGGTGGCATTCGTTGGTATAGAACTTAGTTTTTTTCTTCCTGATCAGTATTAATAATGCTTGGTGTCAAGTTTACAAGGGAGGCACAAACTTTAACAATACTGTTTATATATGGTTTAAGGGTCAGTGGGATAACTCCTTTTAGAATTCCAAAACATTTTAGTTTCCGTATTAATCGCTCAACATGAACACGGGCTTTTGCTATTCTTCTTGTGACTGTGGTAGCTTTTGATGACACTTTCCCCTTTTTCATTATTGGTGGAGCTAGAAGACGTGTGTGATGCAGTGCCAGCAGATCTTGTATATTGAACCCTTTATCTGCCATGATAACATCACCAGGATTTAATTTTTCAAGGAAACCACATTGTTTTGTTATCTCTTTGTCACTTATACTGCCACTGTACAGGCTAGAAACAAAATTGAAATGGGGAATAGGAGAAATTGAAAGGAATAACTTGAAAGTGTTCCTTGACTTATAGCTGCTATAGGTAGACCTTTGGCTAGATATTCTGGCTGTTGTCTCAATATAAAATTCAGTTCAGTCAATTATTCCACGTAAGTTTGGTGTGCTTTTGAAGGCCTTGGGGAGACTGACACCACTCATCTCATCCAGGGTAGAAAATGATAACAGAAATGACAATTCCTTCTCTAAAAACAGTACCCATGTTATAAAAATCCTGCTTACAGTCCCAGGGGCAATGGCAAACAGGTCAGCAAGCATAACAATGCTTGTCTTTCTTTTTAATCGCACCAGACTTAGGATCATTTGCTCCCAGACGGTAAGTTTTCTTAAGCCATACTTTTGCTATAGAAGAGAATGCACTGTATCAGTTTAACATATTTAAAAGAGTACTTGCTTAACATGGAAAAGGTGTCTTTACCTCCAGATATTGGTTTTTGACATATTTGTCTTTAGTATTTTTTGACCCTTTCCACATATATAATCGGCTTGCCTTCTCTTTTACCAAAAAAAGTAGTAATTGTATAAAATAATTTAAATTCTTAATTTTAAGTATGAATAGTAGGTGAAGTTCAATATTAAAGTAGATTCTGTTAGACTACTATGACACGTTACCAGCTACTTATTAACATAGCATATTGATAGTGTTTTACTGTTAGCTACGAGTTGTTTACATTTATTAATGTCTTATAAAATAATACAGCAAACAAATGGCTATACTATAGCCATTTAGCCTTAGGGTTGCATGTAGTTTATGGGAAAAAGTAATTTACACAAGTTTCCAAATACATTTTTAGTTTCATGAATGTGTATACTGTACCTGTATAGTGAACAGATTTCTTAGGATCTTCAACTGATTTAATAAACAGGGCTCTGGTCATGTGGCCATTGTCTTTTAACTGGTTGTCAGGGATTGTGCTGATATGCTCAAGTTCAATGTTGGTCTAATAAAAATATTTAAGAACATTACATTTACATGTAACTATGTATAACATACATTACGCGCGTCTATATACTGCATTGGTATTAACTCCAGATAAATAACTATAAGGTACTCTACATCTTTGTAAGAAAGATTAATACCTGGGTGCTTTTGACATTTACAGTTTCGATGAAGATAGAACTTGAAGTCTTCGAAGGAGATGTGGTTGGCAAGACGTTGTCGACACATTTTTCTGTCGGCTGTTTCACTGGGGCGTCCGTTGACTGTGATAGCATCAACAACGTTTCTGCGGCTGATTTATCTTGGCTCGTTTTACGTCGTTTGGCATTTCGGATAATCGGTGGCCTTCGATTTCTTTTCAACTGGGCTGCCTGCGAATATTATATTAAAACAAAATATTATGCTCGTGCATTGGTTAACCATATTTATCGAATTTTGGATACATATAAAAATGTTGACTTACTTTGTCGGTGCTTGCCGTGGCCGGTATTGGGTCAGGGTTCTCTACTGTAGGACCACATTCTCCGATGAAATGCAAGCTGCATATATAACTGTCTTTCTTGCAAATGAATTCGTCACCGCGACAACATGCTCGTATCCACGCTTCTCTTCGTTCATTGTATTTTTTCGCTCCTGGAAAACTATGAAATGTTGCCAACGTCCCGTCTTCTTTTTTCAGTCGTTCTGGGTATCGTGAGTCACTTTTGCAAGTGCCCCAAGCGCATCGTATAACCATTTGCAAGTGTATCGCAGCCTATCTGTCCGATTTGTTTGTCCGAAAATATGTGGGAATGTCACGTGACAACCCCCCGGTGCTCAGTGCAGTAAAGGTGGATTGGTTGAGAACTACTTCCGTTTTCAATGTTTGTTGTTTACCACGGCTCAACGTATTCTTTGTAAACGAGACTATTAAAAGAGTTTGCTAAAACTTTCCAAGGATGACTGTTTATAGTCGGCATAATTTTGGTTCGAGGATGATCAAACAGTCGAAGAGATGCGGGAATTGAATTGTTAATCATACGATTTTCCAGGTAGCCGTCGAGTGCCGATTCTCGTTATACTGTTTCGTTTTACCTTTTCAGCTTGTCCTATTTGTCTATTAGAACTTTTTATATGATTTCTTAAACTTTTAGTGAACCAAGTCTGCCTCTTGATTGTTTCGGTTTTGTTTAAAGACGTGTTTGTTCGAGAATACGGGTTTGTTTCGAGACAGGTTCTTTTCAAAACCTTGAAACAAACCGTCTTTGAAACCAAACCACTCTCGAAATATTAAACCCGTCTTCTCGTAACAAACCCGTCTTTAAATAAACCCGAAACAATCAAGAGGCAGACTTGGAGCAAGTCTATACTATAAGGCATAAACACAATCGATAAACATTGCGAATAATCGGCATAAATTACAGAACACACAATTTGGCTCTGATGCACGCCGCCTTTTTGCGCCCGCGAGCGTCTGTACGCAGGCGGCTCCCATTTTTTTTATGCGCATGCACGAGAAGGCCATTTTGCTAACAAGCGTGCATATTTGTCGATGGAGGAAAATGGCTAATAACTTCCAAACTACGCATTGTTGAAAGACATCGTCTACGTACGTATGTTAATAATTTCATAAGCTTTCATTTGATATATAGTTCACGTTTTCCCGTTATCTGTATTTTTTTTAAATGCTCAAAATGTTCGTACCATTACTCGTAAATGGTGGAAATTTCTCCCTAATGTTGTAGAATTTTGAATATTGTTCATAAAATACTTAACACAGAAGCTTGGGCTTGATATCAAACAGAAGATACTGTAAAATTTTATCTGTGGTAGAAATCTCAAGTTTCTGGATTAACGGAAAGTATTTCAAAAAAGAGGAAAACCTTTTTTCATTTTTGTCTGGCCTGTGTGAATTGGTGAAGTTTGCTTTTCCTTTTGCAGTTACAGGGTTTGATATTTTAAATAACTTTGCTAATACTGTATGTATGAACTTCGGATATGTTTTAAACAAAAGCTAATACAAATATGAAACTTTGTAGTTTTTGATGTAAAATAAATTTATATGATTCTTTTAAAGTTATAGATTAACAACAAACTACAAGATGAGAAATTATATCATTCCAATATTCTTAAAATATATTCAAAAATATGTTCACTAATATTCATCTAAAACGTTTTCTGCTTCAGTTAGAAAACTACAAACGTTTGCAGAACTTTGTCTTTTAATTAGCTTTTGTTTAAAACATATCCGAAGTTATGGAAGCCGAGGAGGCTCACTCATCAGAAGTTAAATGGCCTTTAGACATTTCATTTGCTCTAATCGCAAAAGCAAAGTGCCGTTTGACAAAAATGCCGTTTGGCAAAAACAAAATGCTGTTTAGCGAAAGCAAAATGATGTTGAGTGAAAAGCCGAGAATACCGTTCAGGAATCGCAAAAGCAAAATGCTATTCAGGAAAAGCGAAGCGCAGTTCAGCAAAAGTAAAATACCGTTCAGGTAATCGTAAAAGCAGAATGCTGTTTAGCAAAAGTGAAATGCTGTTTAGCATTTAGGAAAAGCAAAATGCCGTTTAGGAATCGTAAAAGCAAAACTCTATTTAGCAAAAGCAAAATGCCGTTTAGGAATCGTAAAAGCTAAACTATGCTGTTTAGCAAAAGTGAAATGCTGTTTAGGAATCGTAATTAAAAGCAAAACTCTATTAGGAAAAGCAAAATGCCGTTTAGGAATCCCGAAAAGAAAACGTCTTTTAAACTTTCTCTGTTCAGTTTTCGACTTCGGCTTTTCCCATTCCCGTTCCTGAACGGACTTTTCCCGTTCCGAACTTGAGTTAGCCGAGGAGGCTCAACTCTCGCTCCCAGGTCCCTGAGCACAAGGGAGAATAAACATGGCTGACGCTTTGGATGACGATGCTGTTGGAGTTTAGCAGTGGCGTAGCTAGTAATTTCCTCAGGGGGGCGGGGGGCGAGCGTTGAAAATGTTCGACAAAAGGGCGTGGTCAAATGGGCGTGGCTATAATAGTACCGCATGAAGAATGGCTTATATTCGAATTTCGAATATTCGATATCTAAATCAAGCGTCAACGGATAGAGAGTAGCCTGCATATAACAAACGAATATGCTGAATTTTAAACTTTTAGTACATAATAAATAAATAATGGTATAGTCTATTTTTTTAATATTATATGAATCGAGCTTGTTAGAATATTTACAAATTGTCCCTACAAAAATTTGAATAGTATAAATAGAATAGTATACCATGCACGGCTTTAACCCCCCCACTTTTTCTCTGGAATATATAAATCGAGGTTTTTCCGTGCTGTGTATTCTTTGGAAATTAATTTTCTCCCTTATTCGCCGCTTCTAGCCCCCCACTTCAAAACACGCTCGCCGTCCCTGTATACGCCATTTTTTCATCATTAAATTTAAAAAAATTCTTCTTGTTTTTCATTTGAAAATGGTTGTTGAAGTTCTCGAATCGAAATATGAGAAACAAGTTCGCGATGGATAGAAATATACATGCCAGATTAGAGAGGCGATTTTCGGTCATTGTGATGCGCCGGCCGGGGACATGCTCACGCCGGTAAATTTTGAAATGTAGGGTCTCTGAAATTGCTAGAAATTTTGAAATTTAGGGCCTCCATTTTGCTAATATAGCTTCAAACATCTTTCAATTTTTGGATTCATTTAAATCAAATCAAATAAAATAAACTTTATTTCATCAGTTTAGTCACGTCAGTTCATAAGAGCTGGTATCAATGTGAGCCCTGAATACTAACTAGTTACAAATTTGTTTTTATAGAGAATATATGAAGATTTTACAAAATATAATATAATAAATAATCGTACAGTTTACTATAATTAATTATAGAATCTATACTAGGAAGATCATACTATGGATTACTAAAGTGCTCTATGGCTCTCTTTCTAAAGTTTATGAAAACGTTTTCTTCCCGAATACGTAAAGGCAAACTGTTAAAAACTTGTGGGCCTCTAACATAAAAGCCCTTATTGCCAAATACCAATTTAACTTTAGGTATATCACATTTATGCGCACAGTTTCTCGTTATTTTGCTAGGATTTGATAAATGAATATAGTTTCGTAAGAAAGGTGGAACTCTATTGCTTAAACATTTAAAAACTAAAATGGCAGTATGCATTTTTCTGCGAGAAACTAGCGAAGGCCAGTGGAAATTTAGTTCATAAGACTGATACATGTTTATGATTTTTTCTGCTCTTGTTTGTAGTTTTTCTAGTTTGTGAAGTTGTGTGTCGCTGAGAGTGTCCCAAACTACGTCACAGTAGTCAAAGACCGGCAGTACCATAGCTGTATAGACTTTAATAGCAGCATAACTAGTTAGGAACGGCCGACTTCTGGTCATAGCACCTAACCGTTTTGCTACTTTCATCTTCAGGCAATTTATGTGTTCAGTAAATGATAAACCTCGATCTAAGTAGACACCAAGATATTTATAGGATGTCACGTTTTTGATAGGCTTTCCTTGCAGGTCAATTCTTGGATCATCATTCAGTGAAAGGCGTTTAAATGTTCCAAACAGAACATATTTCGTTTTGTCATTATGCATATGTAGCATATTATCTTTAAACCACATATTTACATTTTCCAAATCGTCAGACAGTTCTTGTTGAATGAATTTTGCATACTTCAGTACCCTCACGGAATATAACGGTATCATCAGCATTAATGGTGTTAAATCACAGTTTCTATGCAGAAGTTTTTATTTTGCTATATTACAGTTTACGACTTTTTCAGTTTACGAAAAAAGTGGGGGAGGGGCTATAGCACACCCTACCCCCCGTGTTCCGCGGCCCCTGATAAACCAACCAGTCGCGATTCACTTACTTGTTTATATCGACGAGAAAATTGAAGATGAGAACAGAATTCGTTAATTCGAGTTTTTGTGTTGAGTTATTGCACTGCCCACTGGTTGAAACAGTCAACCTGTGAAATGTCGCATGTAATCTGACGCACGACGTCAGTTTGTCACCAGTTTATATGTATCAAGTATCAGTTGAGACTTTTCGTCTTCTCGTGCGTTTCCCTTGACTTTTTGCAACAAACATTATTTAGTTTATTGAGAAAAACGAAAGTAAAAAGTTATTATTTGTAAAATACAATAACACAAATGTGTAAGTCGTTCTGGATCAATTCGCCTTCTTCAACGATACGATTTTCCGACAGGCCACACATTTTTCCGACAAACAACTTTCAGAGGTCCAATGGGGGGACTTTTTCAAAAGTCCATTGGGACATCAGTTGACAATTACAAATCCTCAAAAAACAGCCAGGATTGTCTAAAAATGGTGAATTGAAAATAATCGAAGAAAAAGCAGTTTAGTTAACATTGCAACATAGTAAAAAGTCTACATTCAAGCAAAATGAGCCCCCCCCCCCCGTCTCTGCTCCCCCTACCCCCCTCATTGACAAACAGTTTCGTCTCCGCCCGAAATCCCCCACGTGCACACTGGAAAAATCGAACCTCTTCCATAGTATGTAAAAACAAGACGCCCGCTAAATCAACGGCAAGGTATACAATTATGGAATATGTATGTCAATTTACTGTAAATCATCATTTACAGGATCAATGTACCTTTCCATAGTACGTAAATTTTTCCAACGTATGTAAAAATACTGTAAATAAATTAGCTTTATGTTGTCAATATGATATAAAAACCATGGAAATGTAATTAGAAACCTGTAGATCATGTAAAAACTGAAGAAATAAATAGAACAAATCATGTAATAACTATGGAAATTAATGAGACAGATGCTGTCAAAACTATGGAAATAAATGGGTGATCCTGTAATAACTATGGAAATAAATTGAAAGGATCCCAGAAAAATCATGGAAATAAATGTGGCAGATCCTGTAAAAACTATGCAAATATAAAGAACAAATCCTGTAAAAACTATGGAAATATAAAGAACAAATCCTATAAAAACTATGGAAAAAAATAAAACAGATCATGTAAAAACTATGGAAATATTACACATCCTGTAAAAACTATGGAAATATAGAGGACAAATCCTGTAAAAACTATGGAAATATTAGACATCCTGTAAAAACTATGCAAATTTAAAGGACAAATCCTGTAAAAACTATGGAAATATTACACATCCTGTAAAAACTATGGAAATATAAAGGACAAATCCTGTAAAAACTTTGGAAATAAATAAAACAGATCATGTAAAATCTATGGAAATATTACACATCCTGTAAAAACTATGGAAATATAAAGGACAAATCCTGTAAAAACTTTGGAAATAAATAAAACAGATCATGTAAAAACTATGGAAATATTACACATCCTGTAAAAACTATGGAAATATAAAGGACAAATCCTGTAAAAACTATGGAAATATTAGACATCCTGTAAAAACTATGCAAATTTAAAGGACAAATCCTGTAAAAACTATGGAAATATTACAAATCCTGTAAAAACTATGGAAATATAAAGGACAAATCCTGTAAAAACTTTGGAAATAAATAAAACAGATCATGTAAAAACTATGGAAATATTACACATCCTGTAAAAACTATGGAAATATAAAGGACAAATCCTGTAAAAACTATGGAAATAAATGAAACAGATCATGTAAAAAATATGGAAATATTAGACATCCTGTAAAAACTATGGAAATATAAAGGACAAATCCTGTAAAAACTATGGAAATAATAAAACAGATCATGTAAAAACTATGGAAATATTAGACATCCTGTAAAAACTATGCAAATTTAAAGGACAAATCCTGTAAAAACTATGGAAATATTACACATCCTGTAAAAACTATGGAAATATAAAGGACAAATCCTGTAAAAACTTTGGAAATAAATAAAACAGATCATGTAAAATCTATGGAAATATTACACATCCTGTAAAAACTATGGAAATATAAAGGACAAATCCTGTAAAAACTTTGGAAATAAATAAAACAGATCATGTAAAAACTATGGAAATATTACACATCCTGTAAAAACTATGGAAATATAAAGGACAAATCCTGTAAAAACTATGGAAATATTAGACATCCTGTAAAAACTATGCAAATTTAAAGGACAAATCCTGTAAAAACTATGGAAATATTACAAATCTTGTAAAAACTATGGAAATACAAAGGACAAATCCTGTAAAAACTTTGGAAATAAATAAAACAGATCATGTAAAAACTATGGAAATATTACACATCCTGTAAAAACTATGGAAATATAAAGGACAAATCCTGTAAAAACTATGGAAATAAATGAAACAGATCATGTAAAAAATATGGAAATATTAGACATCCTGTAAAAACTATGGAAATATAAAGGACAAATCCTGTAAAAACTATGGAAATAATAAAACAGATCATGTAAAAACTATGGAAATATTAGACATCTTGTAAAAACCATGCAAATTTAAAGGACAAATCCTGTAAAAATATGGAAAAAATTGGAAAGATCCTGTAAAAACTATGGAAATATAAAGGACAAATCCTGTAAAAACTATGGAAATATTAGACATCCTGTAAAAACTATGCAAATTTAAAGGACAAATCCTGTAAAAACTATGGAAATATTACACATCCTGTAAAAACTATGGAAATATAAAGGACAAATCCTGTAAAAACTTTGGAAATAAATAAAACAGATCATGTAAAATCTATGGAAATATTACACATCCTGTAAAAACTATGGAAATATAAAGGACAAATCCTGTAAAAACTATGGAAATATTAGACATCCTGTAAAAACTATGCAAATTTAAAGGACAAATCCTGTAAAAACTATGGAAATATTACAAATCCTGTAAAAACTATGGAAATATAAAGGCAAATCCTGTAAAAACTTTGGAAATAAATAAAACAGATCATGTAAAAACTATGGAAATATTACACATCCTGTAAAAACTATGGAAATATAAAGGACAAATCCTGTAAAAACTATGGAAATAAATGAAACAGATCATGTAAAAAATATGGAAATATTAGACATCCTGTAAAAACTATGGAAATATAAAGGACAAATCCTGTAAAAACTATGGAAATAATAAAACAGATCATGTAAAAACTATGGAAATATTAGACATCTTGTAAAAACCATGCAAATTTAAAGGACAAATCCTGTAAAAATATGGAAAAAATTGGAAAGATCCTATAAAAATACTGTAATAAATGGGAGAGGCCCTTTAAAAATCCTGTAAAAACTATGGAAATGTATAGGACAAGATAATGTGAAAAACTATGAAAATAAATGCATTTTATAGATCTTGTAAAAATAACATGGAAAAACAAAGGAAATATACATGGAAAAATAACTTTAAAAATCAAAATAATATTGTTCTACTGTACAGTATTTACAAAAACTTTAGATTATTATACTTAATATCATCATCTACATTTATTCTGCCAACTTTCTTATCAAATATTAGTTTTCCAAGTTGGCAACACAGCTCTTATTTTGACATCCCTCTTCCAACTTGGACATTTTTTCCTTTGCAATCCCTTACGAAAATTTCATATGTACATTTTTCACATATGAAATTTCCACATACGAAATACGTACAATCCTACATAATTACGAAATATAGTTCCACATATGGAATTGGAAACTTTTCACCATTCACATACGAAATTTTCAAATTATGTATTAAAATTATGTACAGAAACTTCCATACAGTCATGATTGTAGAAATCTTCATAGTACCTTATACATGTATCATGTATGATGATCATACTGTACATAGTACAATATCAAATATATCAATACAAAAACACTACTATTCTTTGTTTTTAGAAAAATATAATTTTTAGCAATATTAACTGTATATAATTTACACATGCTTGCATTCAAGTGTAAAATATAGAGACTGTGCAAGGCCGGCGAGAGCATACCCCGGGCCCTAGGACTGACATGTGTACGGGCCCCCTTCCTAATTTTGTTTTACGTGAAATATGTGAGTAATGGCTTGCAAATAGTTATAATACAGTATAATTGTTATTGACACTACAATTATAGCCAGGATTCCAAAGGGGGAGCGCAGTGGATCAGAGTATGAAAAAGGTTGTTATAGTGTCTTTCCGGCAAGGGGGTCTCGGGGTGTGTCCCACAGGGAAATTTTATTTTAAATTGCCCATATGTGCTTTTCCGACAATTTCTGGACTAATTTTTGTGCAATTATGCCACTTGACAATTGTTAGCATTGTCCTTTTTGTCATTTATATCATGCTTATAATTATTGTCAATGTTTACCTATTTTGAAAATAGCACAGTCAGTTACAACGTCACAGGTTTACCGAACGTACTAAATGGAAACTAAAGACGGAAAAACACCTATTCTAAGATTTGGATACAACGTTTTCCGTACGTTTTTATGAGTTATACGGTATATGTTGTTTTTTATCAACATAATCACCCTTTTACTGCTGAATCTTAAATTAGAAATGAGTTAATCTTTCTAAAACGATTGTAGTACATGTAAAATAGTCCGTATTAAGCTGCAGTTCTCCAGAAGTTGACGCCATCCTGAACACGTGAAAATTCTCTTAGATATAGTTTATAGAACAAGAATGGCATTAAATAGATATATTTTCTTGCAAATCATTCAATTTCTTTTAAATAAATCTCTAAACTCCTTTTCTCTGAAAACATTTTCTCAAAAGAAAACACGGAGACGCGCAACGGAGTCCGGCTTCGCCGGGCCCCTTACCAGGCCCCGGGCCCTGGGTATTTTTCCTCCTGTCGCCGGCCCTGAGACTGAGAGACAGCTAAATTCAGCTGACAGTTATTCAAAGGGTAATTAATTGTTCAAAGGGAAATATTGTTTTAAGAAAAATAACAGAAAAGAAAATCATTTACAAAATAATATACTGTAACAAGTGTATAATATGAAAAATCTGACTGCTCCAACCTTGGAATTGAACATGAATCAACGCATCACTCTATACAACTGACCACTGAGCTATTGAGACAGTCAGAGATATTCATATTTAAGCATCACTGTTCTTCTCAAGTCTCACCAGCAAGACATCTCATCTTCACAAGGTAGAGTGAAGCCTCTCAAACAAATTCCTCAAGTAGCAAAGATACTCATAGCTCTTGCATACTGCGCAACAGATTTAAATATGAATATACATGTAATGACTATCCTGACCGTGTCTCAATAGCTCAGTCAATTGGTCATAACTCATTGGATGCAGTGATTCAGAGACCTAGGGTTCAATTCCCAGTTGGGGCAGTCATGTTTTTTTTAAATAATAAAAACCCAACAAATGTCAATATAGGGAGACAAAACAATCACACAGTACATAATTTAGGAGAACAGTTTCTCAGCTAACTCAATCTGGTTCTACCTTATACTCATTAAAATATTTCAGTTCTCTATTAAATAAGTTGCAATATCCTTAGGTACTGTAATTGATTGTCTGCATTAAAAATTAGGTTTTACAAAACATTCAATCCAATTTCACAAGACTTGGGGTAGTCAGTGTCCAACAAATAAAATGTTGCAAGATACTCAACAGTTGCCTCCTTAATGCTTTTGACAGCTGCATATAAGATCTTCTTCCCAATACACCATTCCTTCGTCGATTGCCGGAACGTCTCAAACACGGGAATTCCTATAAATAGAAATATATATTTCATTAGAAGAATAAATAGAGAATACATGGTTGTGCTGGAACATGGAATTTATTATGTGCATTCAACTGAACAGGGTATCTCACAAGCTAGCAAAACAAAGGTTGCAGCTCAGAGTTTTTCTGAGTACATATTGATATAGTAACTTAACACAGCTTACAAAGCAAAACCTTTGCAACTTTACTAACATCAAGCTGCAACTACTTAGTTACTCAACTAGTGACATTGGACTGGAAATGTTGTTGTTGTTTTTAAGGCTAGATAATCTGCCTAGAATTCAGAAGGTTGTGGGTTTGAGTCGTTTCTGGAGCTCAGAGTTTTTCTGAATATTGATAACTTAATACAGCTTGCACAGCAAAACCTTTATAACTTTACCTGTACATGTGAGATTATCTTAAATAATAACACGTGTGATTATCAAATTTATTGGTGGCAGAAACCCCAATACGACAGTGGCTTTTATAAAAAAGCACTAACATACAATATGTGGCCACTCTGTACTGTAGTTCCCTTATTTGAAAATAGTACTGTATACTAAATAATTATGCACAAGCATGAATCTGTGTTGTGCAATATCCATGCTTGCCTACTGTAAGCTCAACTTAATTAACCATCTCCCAGCTGTATCCAAGGAAACTGGGGAAAAGAATTATACTATCTATATTCTATATACAGGTAGATTTCTCACCTTTAATTTGTGGATAAGTTCAATTCCCTTTCTCAAATTTCCTTCTGCTTCCCTGGAAATATGTTTGGAAGGTTTTATAAAATATGTATGATCTTAGTATATCGGTACCTACAAAGATAAACCAAACAACTCCAATTACTAAACAAGCAATATATTTCAACCCTAGTTCCAGAGTTTTTGTGTTTAAAGGAAGAAAGGTGGAGAGGAAGAGCCTCTGGTCAAATTGTTTCAGAATCTCCCTTCCATTGTTGATTAGGTTCAGACTTTACATCTCACTTGTGTTCTGGAATTTATGCCGATTATTCGCAATGCTTATAGATTGTGATTATGCCTTATAGTAGACTTGCTCCAAGTCTGCCTCTTGATTGTTTCAGGTTTATTTAAAGACGGGTTTGTTTCGAGAAGACAGGGTTTATTTCGAGAGTGGTTTGGCTTCAAAGACGGTTTGTTTCAAGGTTTTCAAAAGAACGGAACCTGTCTCGAAACAAATCCGTATTCTCAAACAAACACGTCTTTAAACAAACCCGAAACCATCAAGAGGCAGACTTGGAGCAAGTCTATGCTTACAGCAACTAACGAGTATTCACTAAAAGTTTAAGAAACATATAAAAAGTTCTAATAGACAAATAGGACAAGCTGAAAAGCTAAAACGAAACAGTATATAACGAGAATCGGCACTCGACAGCTACCTGGAAATATCGTATGATTAACGTTCCGCATCTCTTCGACTGTTTGATCATCCTCAAACCAAAATTATGCCGACTATAAACAGTCATTCTTTGAAAGTTTTAGCAAACTCTTTTAATAGTCTCGTTTACAGAGAAACTGTCTTCGTGCCATTGTAAACAAACATTGAAAATGGAAGTAGTTCTAAACCAATTGAATATCACGTATTAACTGAAGCGACCAATCATGGTCTACTATAAAAATTCCTTATAGTAGCTACATCACAGAACACGATTAAAACGGTGCTGGTTCATAATGATTTAGGCTACGTAACGACAGCGAACCATCAATATGAAAATGCATGTTATGATATCTGGCTGGTGAAATTTTATTTCACTAATTGCTGGCCTTATATAAAATTATATTGATGATTTGCATTACTAATGCAACTTTTGTTATTTCAAGTTGGAACAATTTTTAACTTAAAACAATTGAAACAAACATGGCGCTTCATTTGACATCTTGATCATGGGATTTTGGTGGCCACTGGCCAACCATACCATATTACATATATCTTGTATTAAAAAACTTGCTTTATATATACATAGCTCCCAACAAATTCAGTACTCTAGTGTGGCACACATCTTACATAATATTAAAAACAACCAACCAAGTGGGAACACATCTTACTGCACTAAAGAAACAAACATACCGGTAGCTGTTGATGGGCTTTGCCAATAATGTCATTAAGAACAAGTATTAAACAACATTAGAGCTGTAAAAAATTCATTAAACTGTAAAGAGTGTGACGTCTGTCGAAGAATCTTTGGCAATCCGTATCAAAACATAAGTGCAATATACAGAATACACTATTGAGTCTGTTGGCATTGTAACAAAGATAACTTGTGCCTGTGAGTTGTGGTTTCCTTGGCTTGGCATATTTTTAATATAGAAATAAACAGTTAACTAGTTGAGCTTAATGTGCGGTCTTACCTTTGAGTAGTTTTCCGAATTCTTCATCTGCCGCCACGATGTTCGAAAGCAACGATTCTTTTGGGAATCCATTGTAAAATAAACGTTTAATCGCGAAATTTTAAATCCAACCGACAAAGTGAAAGAAAGAATGATCGAGAATGAGCATGAAATCTTGTTGGTCAGCAGTCACATTAACTCGATAACATCAAGGGAATCGGGGTGGGAGGGTTAAGAAGACGTTTAAGGCGGGGGGTTAGGGTTAGAAAACTCATTAGCTGGGGGTTAGGATCTAAGTTGTTTTGGGGTTAGCGGTTATTCATGGTTAAGTGACAAAATTCTGACGATTATTATATATATATACCTCGATTCCCTTGATGTGACTGCTGACCAACAAGATTTCATGCTCATCCTCGATCATCGCCCTGGTTTGGCCCCCTTTATAGTATTTACATAGTTTTTACATGGTTTTGTTGGTTTCGTTAAACCTTTATCTTATTTACATGATTTGTACTTAGTTTTGTAGAGGTTATTTACATGCTTTTTCCAATATGTTTACATGCTTTAATTTATGATACATTTACAAAGTATTTACAGGGTTCGACAATAGAAGGAGAATGAAGTATTGGAATTTCCATGATCACTAAGACTATGTAAATGAAATTTACATACTTTTTACACCATATCAGAATTTACAGACTATGTAAAAAACACGTAAATGAATTTTTACAAGAATTTTAGATACTATGGAAGATGTTCGATTTTTCCAGTGAATTTTTCCGGAGGCTACGTTTCATTCGGGACTCGTCATTTGGGTTGGGCAACGACGCAAGGTAAACCGATTACGAAACGGAGAGCGATTACGAAACGTAAGTGCAGTATTAAAAAATTATAAAATATATATATATAAACGTACATAAACGTACCATAAACTGAAGTTAAATACCTCAATATAAGTTGACCAAGGAATCGACGAACAAGTCCACACTGCTTGTTGGATAGAAGTCCGATTGATAATTCACAACTGATAAATTTCAAATGCAAGTTTAAAACGTGACGACGCAGTTTAAGGTACGTTTACATTGGGTTGTCTTGAAGACGCGGAGTCCCAGAGTGCGGAGTACGTGTTTTTGAAAATACGAATGACAGTACTTGCCACGAAGTTGAATCGACAGGAGAAAATATTGCGTGAAGTTCACAGTGAAGTAAAATCCGCGTTATTACTTAATATTATTATAGCATTATTATAGTATTATTACTTAGTATTATAGCACTCAATATATCGCATTACGCTTCTCAGTAACAAGTGTTGCCCAGTCGTTTGTTGTGCAGTTAAAACCATATTGATTCACGACATCTTGCACGTATTGCCACGATCTGGTACACTATAGACTTGCT
This sequence comes from Chrysogorgia sp. JL179-B06, assembly GCA_035772405.1. Classification (NCBI taxonomy): domain Eukaryota; kingdom Metazoa; phylum Cnidaria; class Anthozoa; order Scleralcyonacea; family Chrysogorgiidae; genus Chrysogorgia; species Chrysogorgia sp. JL179-B06. The sequence continues at coordinate 643,512 of JAYKKM010000373.1, forward strand.
CAAGTCTTCCGGATTAAAGACGGGCCGTTTGTTCTGAGACGGTTTATTTCGAGATGGTTTGTTTCGAGAATTCTATGATTTATAACAACACCCCGTTAGCCGTTAGGCGTTAACTCGGGTTAACTCGGGCTACCTTTGACACCTCTCGCGTGCAACCTAAGCGCAATTGTGATTTTATGATGCCACGAATGTTTATACCACCGAGTGTTGAGGTAAACGTTGTCGATCTCGGCCGATGTCTGAAGTTCTACATATCTCAAAAACGCTGCTTGTTATTCGCGGATTATTGCGAGATTTGCACTATCCCAGATTTGAAGGATTACCATACAGGATAGCAGAATACACCATCCATCAGGCTTATGGTATTTTGCGAAACGAAACAGGTTTGCGAAACAAATCAACAATTTGCCCAAAACGAGTTTTTAATAACCCTAACCGGCCCCGCCTAAAGAGTTTTCTAACACTAACCCCCCGCCTAACTAGCTTTAAGACACGTTTACCATAAGCCCACCCATCATGGGTAATAGATGTGGTATTCGAAATGCGATAATAACTGCTTAAAATAATATTAGCATCCAATAAGCCTTTCTCGCTTTAATTCTTCAGCGCAAATTACGCAAGGAGACATTATCACTACATGAACTACACTATACGCGTTTCGTTATCTCTTAAAATGTTTACAGGATAACCACTTCAGTTAAAACTGCTATCAATGTAGGTCCTGCAGTGATAATCACTATATATATATATAAATACAAAGATAAAACTAAAATAAAGAGCTAAAATAAATAAGATTCTATATATTATAGGTATATATACATTATTTCTTGTTAAAACTATTAAAAATACGTGCACCTTTATAAAAAAAGGAGCGTTGGGTACATTTTAATTTTACTTTATCTAAAATAAAGTGATCACTATTCCTAGTACTATAGTCATGTCTATCGCGATTTCTAGTTGTAAAATAATCCGTAAGGTAGTGCGGGACGTTCTTTTTGATACACTTATCAACAAGAGAAAGCACATGCATGTATATCTCTACGATGGCATAAAGGATCCCAGCCCAGCTTGATTAGGAGGTTATCGGTCGATAAACCAGATCCAACTTTCTAATACACAATTCTAGCAGCTCGTCTCTGCAATCGTTCTATTGACTCACTAATTCCTTCACCACATTCATGCCATACAACGTCACAGAAATCCAGAACTGGGAGCACCATCGCTTTATAAAGTCGACTTGCAGCCTCCAATGTGAGTGAAGGTCTTAGTCTATAGAACATACCAAGCAATCTTTGAAACTTTCTTTTTTACATATTCCACATGATCATTGAATGACAAAGTATTATCAAGAACAACACCCAAGTATTTAAACGAGTTCGTGTGTTTGACAGCTTGACCATTGAAACATATTATATTAACATCATTGCTGTTTTGAAGCGAAAGACGCTGGTGAGTACCAAATACCAAGAACTCAGTCTTATCCATGTTCAAAATCAGTTTATTCGAGATAAACCATTTAGACAGATTCACCAACTCCATGTTTAGTATTAGTTCAATTTCCAATGCCTGCGAAGATAATACGTATATATGACGGTGTCATCAGCGTACATCATTACGCGTGAGTGCTTGATACAAGACTGTAGATCGTTTTAAAGCGTGAAAAGCACAGGCCCGGGAATGCTTCCCTGTGGTACACCACTCTGGACAGCCAAGAGTTGCGATAGATCATTTCCAATACTAACTGCCTGAGTTCTGTTGTATAGATAGTCGGTAAACCATAATAATGCGTTGTCCTTGAAACCAAATCTCTTTAGTTTACTTATAAGGGCATCATGGGGAACAGTATCGAATGCCTTTTTTAAGTCTATAAATAAAGAACCAGTTAGTTTTCCAACATCAGTGTTCCTTCTTACAGAATCGCAGAGATACGTCACCGCAGTCAGCGTTGAATGATGTTTCCGAAAACCGGATTGGATTGCGCTTAACAGGCCATATGTTCCTTCAAATATTCTTGCAGTTGAATGTTCACGTTAGCTCTTAGCTCTCTTCCTGGATTTTGCTGACGAAACAAAGAACGATAAAAAACTATAGTTTGCGAACAGTGTAAACATCAAGGTTTTGCGAAAAATTGAATAATTCGAGCGACGGCTATTATATTCTTGCGCAAGAATTGCGATATCGCGACACAAAAAAAACAGAAATTGACGAAACTATTTGCGTGCAAGTGCAAACTGCACGTTGAAACGTGACGTTTGGGTTATCTCGTTTTAACCAATCAGATTGTACTGATGGCTCACGGTGAAATGTAGCACCGTGGGAACTGGGAACATTAAAAGCGCTCGAAGTATTATTCAATTTTTCGCAAAACCTTGACGTTTTAAACACTGTTCTTCCATTGATTCCATCCATAACAATAACATAGGTGATAGTTTGAAGCAAACTATAATTTTTTGTCGTTCTTCGTTTGTTTCGTAAGGAAACACGCACACAGATGTCACACAAAGTTGCCCCACAGATGTCCGTTAAGTACATACCATTAGCAACGCAGACGTACATGTTACGGCACCCTGATTTCTTGCATCCTTGTGACTCTGATGACAAAAACCACCAATAGTGAATCTGGTGCTGGCTTCTGGCTCATCCATGTCACATCCAAAATGCCATTTGTTCGAAACAAACCATGTCCTTACACGTGACAGTGACGGTTGTTAAGGTGGGCTCACTTTTTTCGTCAACAATTCGTCTTCGAATTTTCGATCACAAAGGCCACGGAAAATGCTGTTGGATTAATCACTCAAGTAATATCAGCGTGTCCAACATTCAGAAATTGGTTAATTATGTTTTAAACCACAGTTCTACGATAAAATTGAATTGTCCCAAGCTACCGTAAGTATTTACCAATTTTGGTACGTCTATCTGCCTGACTAATATGTTTAATGACAAAATACAGTGTGTGTGTGTGTGTGGGGGGGGGGGGGTGATACACCCCCTAGCATTTGAATTTTTGAATTTCAGGTAAATTATCAGCTTAATTTAAACCGAAAATCAGGTAAACTATGCACCAATTGACTTGTCCGAAAAGCACACCAGGTGTAAAAAATGTACCTCAACAGAACTTAACAGTCTCCGATAATTATCCCAATTCGAAATCATAACTTATACTTCATGTAAATATCAATCATTGTGGTATTGCACCGACAGACAGACGACAGTTTCCGATTGTGCGACGAACGGTGATATGGCGTTCAATATGGCTTTCAATGTTTTTGAATTTTAGTCGAAAGCAAATGCGAACATTTTTTTAGCCGATGCGAAATGGACTTAAATATGTGTAAATTGCGATGTGGATCACTCTGACTGAACGAAACATTTTCAGGTAAAATAAGAAATAATTTCGAAAATCAGGTAAATTTCTTTCCCCACCCCCCTGGTCTTCTTTGCTCGCAACGGCCCTGATCACACCTCGTATAGATCGCATTCATTTCGTAAAATTGATTTTCATTTTGGTATTCTGATTCTCTGATTACATATCTACGAAACTATGATCAAATCAGTATGTTTTTTATCTTATATTTGGCAAAAATAGCCGGCAAAGTGCAGTGACACAGTACAGCTCCGGGCTCTTTCCAATCTCGTTCCCAGAGCCTCCGCCGCGCCACGAAAACGAAGGCAGGGCTGCCAGATGCCACAGATGCTTTCGGCCAATATTAAAAGCCACTTTTCGGCCAAACGAAGAAAACAAAAGGCTACTTTTTCAGCCAAATTGTACAGAGAATTCTAGTGATTGTTCACTGATTGTTCGCTTTGTTGGTGGCATATAGTTATTCATCCACTTTATCAGTTTCCACGTGTACGATTGCACACACATATAGTTTAGCATTCATGAAGTACTACCATCTCATTGCTGGATTTAGCCGCTGATCAAAATGGCTTAACAAAAATGTGATCGAAGGCAATTCCGAGGGCAATTCAAAATGCAATCAAGGCACTGACGTAAGGTGGGACTACTATTCTTTAAATATATATATTTAACAAAAAACACCATTTGAATGTGTTTTGTCCTATTCTTTTGTTGTATTCTTAATAAATAAAAAATTCGGCCAAATAGCGGTGGCCTTTTTTGCCAGAAAATAATCGACCATCTCAAATTTTTTCGGCCACTTTTTGTAATATTGGCCGACAAAAGGCCCATCTGGCAGCCCTGAACGAATAATCCAGCACCGGAAGTGCTTTGATTGGTTAACTGATTACGTACTTACTTCGTTCTTATGGCACAGTTTACACCAAAAAAGTTATCTTCGGACAAACTTTTAGTCGTGTCGACGTTTAAATGCAAGAAAGAGCGCCTGGTCTATGTGATGTCCGCCAAAATTAATGTTTACATTTTGCACTCCAATTTGTACATTTTGTTATTGACACATTATACAATGCGTTATGACATTAAAGAGTTTAATTATGACATGGACGCTGCACGTTTTGCAGTGATCTTTGTCCTCTGTTTGCTCATTTTGGTCTCAAGTTGAGGTATATCCTGAGACATACTCATGAGAACACCAATTTGGGATCGGCACTAGATCATATCCTTCATATCCGGAAGTATTGAGATACTTTGAGTCTCCTCGCGATGTCGTAAACAAAACACTGCAGGTCGTGGGCGAAAGGATACTCACAAAAGCCGATGATGTCGAAGGTAATTTTAACACAACAAGCTGCTTCCCAGTAGCGTCAAAGCACGACTATAAATCGGAACTTGTAAGTTTATTTATTAAGTTTATCTGTTACACATTTATTACGTTTACAAGCTGGCTCACTACACGATGCGTGTATTTAATATTCATTACCACTGTTGAGAAAATGCGAATCTCAGCCACATCTAGCTCAAACATTCAAGGATTTGAAACCAAACGAAGTAAACAAAGCTGATGACTCCTGGAAGAAGTTTGGCTTGTGAACAAAATTGCCGTATTAACGTATTTAGTTTGGACGAAGAATAATTTGTTTCACACGAATAGTACGTCAAATAAATGTGTAACAGATAAACTTATAAATAAACTTACAAGTTCCGATTAGTCTGCGATAATAGTCGTGCTTTGAAGCTGATTTGTTTTAAATTCTCCTCACCACTGGCACTGGGAAGCAGCTTGTGTTAAAAATTACCTTCGACATCATCGGCTTTTGTGAGTCTCCACTTTGTGTGGCGTTTATTTAAGGTGAATCATTCGCCCACGACCAATTTTTACTCGTCCGAGATAATAATATTGCATGCAGTGTTTTGTTCACGACAGCGCGAGGAGTCTCGTTCCGGATCACAGTGCCGTCATCACAATGGAATGTCTCAGGATGTGGACAAAACGTGAGCTCATAACGCATTGTGTCAATAACAAAATGTACAAATTGGAGTGCAAAACGTAAACATTAATTTTGGCGGACATCACCCTCCATAGGTCTAACGTTAAAGAAGACTCTCAAGTCGCATTATGTTGATAGATCCAGATAGTTATCCATGGTGCAAAAATTGCCTCAGTTATTCTTGGCTCAGGAAATGCGACCAAAAAGTATCTTGATTTCTCCAACTAAATTATCAGACGTAGTGTTTATATTGCAGCACAGAAACGAGAACACAAGCCATCGAGAATCAAAACAAAGATTGATCAAAGATTTTCCCACGCCTCACGAACGCCGCGTAAACTTGTAAAAAGATGTTACCGTTAATTTTTGTGCTGTCAAGTCTTTTTTTATTGTTTGAAGTGCAGTGTTTATCGACCTTTTTGATTTCATTGCCGCGAGTTACATAAATGTATTCTAAAATCATATTCTTTTCTGTCCCAAATCCCAATTGGTTGCTAATTTAAACACCAGACAACAATTTGTTTCACCTCTGAAGACACCTCCCTCCCATCCCCGGCGCTCCCTCCCCTTGACAAAACAGTTTCATCTCCGCCCGCAATTTACCCCCCCCCCCCCCACAATTTTTCCCTCCCGGCATGAGAGCACGCAATTTTTGCGAAGGCTACGTTTCATCAGGGACTCGTCATTTGGGTTTGGCAAGGTAAAGGTTAGTTTGGCAATGGCTGAGAGCGATTACGAAACGTAAGTGCAGTATTAAAAATATAAATAATATATATATAAAAAATATATTCAATGTAAACGTACCTTAATAAACTGAAGTTAAATACCTCAATAGAAGTTGACCGAGGAATCGACGCTCGTCGGTTTGGATAGAACTCGGATTGATAATTCGCAACTGATAAATTTCAAATGCAAGCTTAAAACGTGACGAAGTGCATATAAACCCAAATTCGTTTCATTCTAATTACTCGGGCCTTCCCCCCCTGGGGGGAAAGCACGAGTCTTAAAAAGGGCTCTGTTTATTATTTTGTCGTCGTCGCGAAATGGCAATTATTGCATCATTGTTGACTAAATTTGTAGACTAGTGAGCGAGACTATGAATGTGGGATTACTACACATGCGCAATCAAGTGATCCCCAAAATTGTTTTGCCTCGTACCCAGGCTTTTCACCTCTACTGCATAATAATATTTAATCTTCACGCGTGTTTTCTTCGTCGCTGCTTTCCGTGGATTGTTTGAACAAGATGTCGCTGGCAAGTATCGTGGTTTTATATACGCTCATAATGCTTACAAATACACACGCCGATCACAGTAGACCTGCACTAAAAGATGACGAGCGATTTCGAACCGGGTTGGTCTGTGATCTCAATGAACTTACAATGTATGCCAAGTTACAAATGAATGCCAAGTTACAAATGAATGCCAAGTTACAAATGAATGCCAAGTTACAAATGAATGCCAAGTTACAAATGAATGCCAAGTTACAAATGAATGCCAAGTTACAAATGTATCCCAAGTTACAAATGAATGCCAAGTTACAAATGAATGCCAAGTTACAAATGTATGCCAAGTTACCTGAAATTATGTACGCCAAGTTACAAATGTATGCCAAAACTATCTATATGAATGCCAAACGTACTAAACTAAACACGAATATTATGTTGAAAACAATGTTATATGAAAACTGTGATTGCTCAAATGCTGTAAATAGAAGCACAAAGAATGTTGACGAAGTGAACTTGCAAGTGGCACTGCCAAACGAAGAGACTCGATACATGAATGCTGTATGGCAATACATTAAATATGTTGAGGTAACTGTAATACTTGTGATTTGTTTTATTTTTACCAGACGTATATTTGTTTATTGTGTTACGAATGTCAGGCAAAATATAGTCGATGCGATTAAAGAGTTTAACTTTATATTTTCATCAAGTGTGTATATTATATTATCGCTTTACAGTCAACTCGGCCCAATAATCACCAACTCGGCACAAGAGGGCCAACCAACTGTCCAGGTTTTGTGTAATAAATCGAAAAGCACGTTCCAATCGGATAACCCTATTTCACTTGAGAACCAAAAATGTTCCCAGCTATCTGTAAAAGTTATTACAAAGGAATGTAGATCTCGTTACGATAAATTTATTGCGATTGAAGTAAAGTACAAGCGCCATGTTAGTCGACGTGATCGAGAGCCTAGCAGAATCCCAGGTAAAAAACTTTCTCGCCTTTTGAAAAAAAGCAGAAAATTACGTAAACTGGTTAAAAAGCACATTAAAAGCAATGTACCCAGGTCTTCTCGAATTCATTGTTTTCTTTATGCATTTAGCCGTGAACGTAAAAGGCTTGTAAATGATCAAGTAAGGTATTTACCCCAAACTATAAAACAAACAAAATGTCTACAGAAAGCTTCAAATCGACGTAGAACAAGAACTGCTTCATTGAAAACTTCTGCATCTTATTTAAAAAATAATAAAAAGAGATACAAGTCATGTACAAAACCATTAGATCAAAATAATTCTGAAGCAGCAACTTGTACTTACAAGAACTTAAACCACATAATTAATTTGTGCACGTTTAATCTTAGTACAGACATTGAGAAAAATCCTGGTCCTACTTTTATTGACCCCAGTAAAACTATTCAGGCACCCTATAGTCAAGGTAATGTTGATGTATTTGGTCCTAATGCAGGACAGCAGTGTGTAGCCATGAGTTTGTGTGCTTTGATACATAACTTCAGAAACAAGTCAGTAACTTACACAATAAGTCACCCAGAGCACCTGGTTCAAATTATGAACGTTGGCAATGAATTATATTCTGCATTATCAAGATTGTCAAGGCAATCTTATTTATTACTGACAGAATTACCTACAATGGTCACAGTGCTAAACACAACTTATCAACTTGAGTTCACTGAAAGTTACAGTGGTAGTTTGCATAATACTACTTTGAATGAAAACATACCATATGTCATGCCCTTAGATTGTGCTTTACAAACTTTGATACAAGAAGGTTATATTTCATTTCTGTTAACAATTGGATGTAGTACCGTAGCTATTTATACAACTTCGTACAATGTACTAAAAATATTTGATTCTCATGCTAGAGATTCATTTGGTATGGCCGATGGTCGTGGCACATGTGTATTATTAGAAGTAAATTCAATCAATAACTTAATTGAATACTTCAAAACCTTACACAAACCTGATGTTTTATTTGAGCTCAAAGGTGTTAAAATTACTGTTGCACAATTGACACAAATTACAAATGATATACATACCAACACATCTGAATCAAACTTAAGTTCCTGTTCTTCAGCATGTGATGAGACATTTAATGACAATTTTAATTATTATGGACAATGTTGTATAATAATGTGCTTCTATTCTGTCTGCTTTTCTACTATTACTGCATGTAATTACTGGAATGATCTTACATTGAGTGCTATTGCAGAGCATGCCAAGTTGTGTTACCAGGAAACCTTGAATGATGAAAAAGAGTTTACAATTGATTATATGCCACACATAAATATATGTGGTGCTGATGTTGATGTAGTATTTAATGCAAGACACCAGGGTACATTGTCTTCTAATTCTGTTTCTAGTAAATATGCCCTTGAGAAGTTAATTTTGGACAACACTACAGAAAATTCAGGATTTTTGCTTTGGCTTTCAACCTATTGTCTAAGTTGCATTTTTCAACATGTGGACAATACAAAACAAAAAACCACAAAATATTTTTTAGTCGCATCCGATGAAAGGCAAACAATTAATTTATTTGAAAAATTTACTGATTCTTCTTCTGTTATTAATAAATTTTGCAATATTGTTACACAAAAATTTAAATGTGAATTAATACAATACAACATTCAATTTATCTCGTGTTCATGTCCATTAACAAAATCAGAAAGGCAAAAAGTCATAAGAAAGCATAAGTCTACCACACAAAAAAGCTTATTAGCTGACAGACGTAAAGAGAACAAACGTAAATGGTATGCAAATTTGGAACCTGTTATGAAAAAAAAGAGGTCAGAGAAATCTGCGTTATACTACAAATCAATGGACCCTATGAAAAAGAAAGAGCTTCTTGAAACAAATTCAGAAAAACATAAATCAATAAATCCTATGAAAAAGAAAGAGCTTCTTGAAACAAATTCAGAAAAATATAAATCAATGAATCCTATGAAAAAGAAAGAGCTCATTCAAACAATAGCTACCAGTAGAACAACAAAGAAAAACAACCCCTTGTTGCATGATTTGGACAATTGTATTTCTAGGTTCCAAAATAAAATAAAAGAAGGTCCTTATTATATATGTTCTGTTTGCAACCGATTACTCTACAGAAAATCAGTCATACTATTACAAAAATATAAATACACTAATGCCAATGATGCTCTCTTCACTAATGTAAAGTCATTTGATGATAAAGAATACATTTGTAAAACCTGTCATTCAAAGATATTAAAAGGCAAAATACCCTGCCAGGCAATATATAATAACATGTATGTTGACAAAATACCAGCTGAACTTTCATCTTTAGAAAAACTTGAGCAAATTCTTATTGCACAGCGAATAGTTTTTGAAAAGATAATAGTGATGCCAAAAGGACAGCAAAGAAAAGTCAAGGGAGCCATATGTAATGTGCCTGTTGAATGTGATCAGACATGTAAGGTTTTACCACGGCCACCTGAAAGATCAGGTATAATAATGCTGAAACTTAAACGTAAACTTGAATTCAGAGGTCATGTGTATTTTCAAGCAGTGCGCCCACAGTTCATACTTGATGCTCTTAACTGGCTAAAGTTAAATAATCCATTGTATAATAATATAACAATTGATATAAACAATATCAGTGCAAATCTTCAAAATTTAGGAGATGAGGATGCTTTGGGCACAAATTTTGATAAAAATGAAAATTCTTCAACCGATACCTGCGAGCAAGACATATTAACCAATAATGAGGATACTGAAGAAAGAGATGACCCATTGAACGAGTATAGACAAGCAACTAATGAGACCTGTTTGCAGTCTGTATTACCAGATTATCCTGTTGCAACACAAAATAATAAAGGTTGTTCATTAGGGAATGAAGTGTACAATATTGCACCTGGAGAAAATCGACATCCTGTATCAATAATGACTGACAAAAGATGTGAAGAGCTTGCATTTCCAGCATTGTTTCCAAAAGGACAATTTGGCTACACAGATGATAGAATGATTAAATTGTCACCAGTAAAGTACTTTAATGCTCGACTTTTACATTATAGTGGAAGGTTTGCAATGAATCCAGAATATCTTTTCTTTGCACAATTTATAACAGAACAAAAAAAGGTATCTGACAGTATTAATATAGCCTTAAAAAAGATACAAGGACAATGTGTTACTGCATCACAAATAAAATCAGATGTAAATAAATTAAAAGGTTTAATTTGTCAAGATCAGGCATATTTATTTTTAAGGCAAATTCCAGGCACACCACCGTACTGGCAAAAATTCATGTATGAAGTAGTAGCCATGGTAAAACAACTTGGGATTCCAACATGGTTTATGATATTATCATGTGCTGATCTGAGATGGTCTGAGCTGTTTCAGATTATAGCTAAAACACAAGGAAAAAACATAACTGAAGAGCAGATTGAAGCTTTGTCTTACAATGAACGATGTTCAATGCTAAACCTTAATCCTGTTGTTGTTGCGAAGCATTTTCAACATAGAGTTGAAACCTTTTTCACTGAACTTCTCCTTAGCCATAAAAACCCAATAGGTAAAATAATATATTATGCACTCCGCATTGAATTCCAAATGAGAGGGTCTCCTCACTTACATGCATTGATATGGACTTCTGACTGCCCCAAACTTACAGCTGACAACAAAGAAGCTTATGTAGAGTTTATAGATAAGCATGTCCAAGCCTACCTACCAGATAGTGAAACAGAACCAGAGTTACATGAGTTAGTTAAAACTTACCAAAAGCATAATCATTCTAAAACCTGCAGAAAATACAAAAATATTAGTTGTAGATTTAATTTTGGTCAATTTTTTACAAAAAGGACAATAATAGCAGAACCTCTTGGTACAGATCTAGATGAGGAAATCAAGAGTAATATTCTTGACCGGCGAACACATATTCTAACCTCAGTCAAACAGAAAATAAATGAAGTGTTAAACCCATCAAAGCCAGATTATAATGCAACATTAAATGAAGCAGATATTCTAAAATCAATAGGTATCACAGAGGATCAATATTACTGGGCTCTATCAATTTCACCAGATTCTGATTTTGAGTTGCATCTTAAAAGACCTCCAGACAGTTGTTTTATTAACAACTATTTTGTTGCTGGTATTAAAGGCTTTGCAGCAAATGTTGACTTACAACCTGTATTCAATCACTACAAATGCATAACATATGTCTGCTCATATTTTACTAAAGATGAAACTGAATGTTCTCAAGCTATTACAAATGCAGCAAAAGAAGCAAAAGCTGCTAACATGAATATTAGAGATGGTCTAAAAAAAATTGGGGCTGCTTTTCTCTCCACAAGGGAAGTAAGTTCACAAGAATGTGTCTACAGATCAATGCCTGAGCTTTGGTTGAGGAAAATATTTCCCAAAACAGTTTTTGTTAGTACAGATTTTCCAGAAAAGAGAGTGCGTGTTGCTAAGACACAAGAAGAGCTTAATGAACTAGATGATGATAGTACTGATATCTTTAAGTCAAATATAATTCAGCGTTACAGCATTAGACCGACATCAGTTCCTGTTGTTGAAAACTTATGTCTGGCAGAATTTGCTGCATATTACTATAAAGATTATAAAATGGATTGTAGTGAGACAAAAGATTCCCAACCTGATGTTCTTACAGATGATGTGATTGAATCACAAAGTACAATAACTGATACAACACAATGTCTTCCCAAAAAAATAAAATTAATAAACACCAATGAACACATGAAATGTAGAAAAGTTAAGGCTGTATTAAGGTATCATACACCAAACAAAAGAAAAGAACCAGAATCTTACTTCCACCATTTACTTATGCTTTATTACCCATGGCGAGATGAAAATAATCTGATGGCTTCAGATCAAACGTATACATCAAAGTTCTATGAACCTGATGTTCAAGCTATTGTTGAGCACAACAGAGCAATTTTTGAACCTGACTCAGATGCTGTTAGTGAGGCACTTGAAGTACTAAAATCTAATCAGGGCAATATTCATTCATATGATTCCATTAATGATCAAGAAAATGCAGATTTGCAAGGTGAAGTGCAAGATGACTCGATCCCACACGAATCATTTAATAAACAATTACTATCACATCTTGACCCCACACAATCTAATCAGCATACCACTGGAGCAATTACTTCTTACACCCGACCAACAGAGATCTCTGATGATATATTACGTGAAACTGTGAGATCCTTGAACATGGAGCAACGTCATGCATATGATACATTTCTTACATGGTGTAGGAATACAATGAAAAACATGAACAGCTTAAGACCTGTTGAAATAGAACCAATCTATCTTTTCTTAACTGGTGGTGGCGGTGCAGGAAAAAGTCACTTGATTAAAACAATATACCACACAGCAGTTAAAACGTTTAGACATCCTCCTATTAACCCTGAATTACCAACAGTTCTTCTTATGGCACCAACAGGTGTTGCTGCAATAAACATTGATGGAACAACAATACATACTGGCCTTGCTATTCCTATCAATTGTGGTGATAATGTACCTGCAATGTCAGACCAAAAGAAAACACAATTAAGACTATCATTATCTGACCTAAAGCTAATAATAATAGATGAAATTTCTATGGTTGGAAACACTACCTTACTTCATATCCATCAAAGATTAAAAGAAATATTTGGCACCACAAGTTCTCTGCTATTTGCTGGAATTACTATTATAGTTGTAGGTGATCTATGTCAACTTCCACCAATACGTAAAAGATTTGTATTTGACAATTTCAAAAATGATAGAACTTGATAAAATCATGAGACAGAAAAATGACCAAGCATTTATTGAACTTCTTAACAGAATAAGAACTGCTACTCAAACAGAAGATGACATTCAGATAATCCAATCAAGATCAATAACCCCATCTGACCCTAATTATCCATCAGATGCACTTCATATCTGGGCTGAAAATGCTCCTGTTGATAAACATAACAAGGAAAAACTGGAAGAACTTTCTGGATTCTTATTTATTCTTAAAGCTAAAGATCAATATCCAACAAATGTAAGGAAACAAAATATTGATAGAGTATTAGCAAGAGGACGGTCTGAGACAGGTGGACTTGATTATGAAATTCTGATTAAAGAGGGTGCTAGAGTAATGCTTACAACAAATATCAGTATTCCAGATAGACTCATCAATGGACAAATGGGAACTGTCTTTAAAATTGATGGCAATCAAAATACTGAAAGACCAACTGTTCTCTATATCAAATTTGATGACCCAAATGCTGGTAAAGACTTAACTAACACTTGTGGAAGCCCTTTTGCAAGAAAAAACAAAGTAGTTCCCATTGAACCTGTATTAGCAAAGATCAAAATAAGACCAGGTAAAGCATCTTCCCCAGAAATACAGAGAGTACAATTCCCTGTTACACTTGCTTGGGCATGTACTGTACATAAAGTTCAAGGACTAACACTTGAAAAAGTTGTAATCAGTTCTGACTTAATAAAACAGAGAGCATTTAACTATGGACAAATTTATGTTGCCTTAAGCCGTGCAACTTCTTTACAAGGTCTCTATATTTTAGGACAAATTGAGAGTAAACATGTTAAAGCAAATCCTAAAGTTCTTGAAGAATACCAAAGACTACGAAATGAATGTATGGTACCACATTTAACAACTGTACTCCAAGACAATTTCAATGTTTTAACCATATCACTTATAAATATAAGATCTCTCAAAAAACATAGTATCGATATTAAATTTGATTCAAGAGTTTTCAATAGTGACATCATAGCTCTTACTGAAACCCAACTACTACCTCAGGATTTTGACAATGAAATTTTAAATAATCTCAGTCCTTTCAAACTCTACCGTCAAGACCATGATACTGATAAATATTCAAGTATGGCACTTTGCACTAGAAATACTGTAGAAATCAAACAGTATGAATATTTCCCTTCACTAAATGCACTAAAATTTGATGTGGTTAATAGTCAATCCCAAGAAAAAAGAACTTTTCTTTTGTTGTATCGAAAGCAAGCCTCCAATATCCTACAATATGTAGATTGTTTGGGATACATCATTAATAGTTATACAATTGATATGATTTTTGGTGACTTTAATATTAATTACTTGAATGACAATCAAATTCAACCACTAAAATCTTTAATGGAATCTCTCAATTACACTCAGATTGTAACAAAACCTACGTTTATATCTTCTGGTAGCTTATTAGACCATGTGTATGTTAGATCCACAGTGTTTCAAATAATTGACAATTATGTAGTCAATGTGTATTATTCTGATCATGATGCTATCAAAATCATACTACAATATTGCAACTAGGGGGTATTAATTATGTCTGTCACATTAATTGAAATATTATATTATTAATTACTGGTACATTTAGTTATATCCAATTCTTTCTGGCAATTGTTATGAAGCAAGTTTATCTTACACCTATTGTACAT
This sequence comes from Chrysogorgia sp. JL179-B06, assembly GCA_035772405.1. Classification (NCBI taxonomy): domain Eukaryota; kingdom Metazoa; phylum Cnidaria; class Anthozoa; order Scleralcyonacea; family Chrysogorgiidae; genus Chrysogorgia; species Chrysogorgia sp. JL179-B06. The sequence goes on from JAYKKM010000373.1 coordinate 658,515, forward strand.
CTATATAGTATATTCACAGACCATATTTATCAATAAGGGGTGGGCCGTTGGAAATCTTGCAGGGAGAGGGTGATAATTCCTGTGCAAGGGAAAGTGATAAAAAAATCCTGCAGGCAATATAAAGAGAATACACTGGCAAACTGTTTACAACTTTAATAAATAACGGTTACTCCTTTATTGTCCAAAAACAAATCCTGCAGAGTTTTCATAGGATGAAATGCTTAGAACTATTTTTTACCCCTCTCCCAAATATTTCTAATGGTCATTCCCTGAATTGGTGCAATTACGCTGCACTTGACTTGGGATGATGCACCCATACTCGGTGCCTCAGTGCTGAAAAGGACTTAGAACACCTGGACAACCTGAACCATATGGGACAACAAATTAATGTAAGTAAAAGATGTACTGAATCTTTATGTAACTGTTCTTTAATATTGCAAAGTTGCTATGCATGCATAGCTTAATTGCTTTTTAACCCACTTATTTTCTCTCTGTTTCATATTTCAGACAAAACTAAAGATCTGGTTGAATCATGAAAAGCCTCTATCAACAATATTCACATTAAGGCATCATTGCCATTGCAGGGGTTGTACAACTGTATAGTTGAAGTTGTGAGTTACAGCACCAACCACCAATTTAATACTCTGGTATATATTAAATGACCTTATAACATTGACATAATAATGGTATTAATGAAACAGCAAACCCAATTAACACTGGCATCTGAAGTAAAGGGCCTCTACGACCACACAGTTGGATTTGTGAGTTGGACTAGCTATTAAACCGTCAACTACCAATTTATACATTCTATATGCCTGCATTGCCCATGTAAAAAAATACCCGGGATCCCACCTGGGATCCCGGGTGGGATCCCACCCGGGAATTTGGAACGGGATTCCACCCGGGATCCCGGGTAAATCCCGCCCGGGATCCCGGGTAAATCCCACCCGGGATCCCGGGTAAATCCCACCCGGGATCCCAGGTAAATCCCACATGGGATCCCGGGTAAATCCTGCCCAGAATCCCGGGTAAATCCTGCCTGGGTAATCCCGCCTGGGATCCCGGGTAATCCATGCTGAGACTTTGAAGTGGGAATGTGGGATCCTGCCTGGGATTTTAATACAAAAATTTGTGTGGGAGATTTTATCAGGTATTAAATTAATGTCATCCCTTGTGGAATATGGGAATTCCACTTGGGACTCTTAGAAAGGTAGATCATGGAAACAAGGTTTCCTAAACATGCACACATATATATTGTATTAATTGTGACAAAATATAACTTTTAAGTTTCAACTCTAATTCTTTAAAATAAATAGTTTAATTAGTTCATAATGAAACTATAACTACTTTTTTAAAATAATTGGGAAACTAGTTCAAAATATATGATACATTCAAATAAATATTTAACTAACTTGCTACGGTATTGGAAATAAACACTGTAAAATATATACATTAATAGTTACAATTTAGTATGTTAAACATGTTAATATATGATATACATGTATACCTAATAATTACAGTTTATTAAGTAACAATCATACATTATATTAATGTCTCTAGTTTTTAGTTTTTAAATAATAGCTATATTTTTTCTTGTTCAAATTCCTACACTTATCTGCTACAGTATGTGTTGTTGGATATTCATTGGTTCTCTTTGCCATTTGTCTTCTGTCTGTTCTGTGTCCCCAATCAAAATAAGTGCACTAATGAGCTGATAAAATAAAGGTAGCTTTGTTATTAAAAATATCTAATAATTTTCTTGATAAAAAATCTGTTTAACCTGTTTAACTCTACAGTATTAGCATACACCATAACCAATGTTTGCAATGGAAAATTAATTATTATATTACCTATAAATATTACCTATAATATACCCAGAATCTTATCCCGGCATTACCACCATATATATACAGAACTCGTGACTAGGCTCTCAGCAACGGCTTCCGTTATAATATACCCAGAATCTTATCCCGGCATTACCACCATATATATACAGAACTCGTGACTAGGCTCTCAGCAACGGCTCAGTGGTCAGAGCACTGCACTAGCATCGCGGGTTCAATTCTAGCCAGAAGGCCTTGAAGTTGCATTTTTCGCAACTGGTCCCAGTTTGGTCTTAAAATGTATGTATTCCAACACTCGAAATTTTCCTTCACCATAAATCCTTTCTATATATATATATATATATATATATATATATATATATATATATATATATATATATAATATATATATATATATCTTCAGGCATAGTATACCAGTGACACAGAAATGTTTTGAGTACCAACTTAAACCATTTTTACCAGAATTTTTCTGCATCAAGAGGACTGAAAAATGTCTATAGTAACCATACCGGTATACTCACTTCACTGGTATTAAAAAATCTCTAATTAAATATTTAATTATTTACTTGTAATTTGTCCAAACAAATTCAACATGCCACAGGAATCTTGTTAATTAGAACCCGCTATGGAGGGGAATAATAATAATTATAGTGTATTCCCCTCTGACTGTGGAGGGGAATTCGTCTCGAGTATCACGCGCGAAATACGAGCACATCAACAATGGAGGAACAACAAGACGTTTCGCATTCGGCATTCAATATTGTTTCGGTATAATATATCATTTATAGACCCTCCGCTCGGGGAATTCGTCGACTTTCACAAACGTTCGAACGCTAGCCGTTCGAACGCTAGTAGCAAGCCGTTCGAACGCAAGCCGTGTAGCAAGCTGTTCGAACGCCATTATTTCGAACGAATGATATATATATTTCGTCGAATTCCCCTCGCTTCGTGTCTATAAATGATAAATATATACTAATATATAATCTTCATTATTACAAACTGTATAGACACATGAAAGTGTTTGGCTCACCGGTTTTATTAGACCTTTCCATGGTTCTGGCTCGCCAATATCCACGTGCTTCCAGGTATTTTCCTTCAAATCAAACCACTTAGTTGTTGAGTAGTTCCTAAAACCTTGTTTCTTGAAACTGTAACGGCGGAGTAATCTTTCGGGAAGAAAATCAATAAATCCTTTGGCTCTACAAAGCAACGCAAATTACAAATAGATCAGAATTAATATGCTATATTAACTCACTCTAATTATCTATTTATCCTTTCAAAGGACTAGCAAAACACACTATTGCCTACGGATTTTAAAATCACTTTCTTTTGAACCTTACCTTTGAGTTTTCTAATAGTTCTCCCTTTGTTAGAAGGTTCCATTATCACAAATAATCTTCTTTCGTTCGGTAAAGATATACGTTCAGATCGCAGTTTTCAGTTTTGAATATAGCGCGATGCTTGAAAGCATATCAAGTGTCGAGTGTTAACCAATCACAGAACACTAAATACCACACCTGACTCAGAACTCTGTTCTGATTGGTTGTGCCATAATCTATTCCCTGCCAGTCCGGATGTCATTGTGGTAAATGAGGCCATATATATCAGTTTTCGTTCGAGCCAGCAACTTCACGAAAGAGAGGGAGATACAAAACGTGGATGCGCGATTTTCGCATACCGGTTCCTCGAACCACCAAGTGGCGGTATCATGTTTATAGTAAAATTGTTAATTAAATATGTATATATAGTACCGTAAACTCGCATAAATTTATCAAAATTATTTGAAATTGGTACCAAAAAGCAACAAAGACAACAGCTACTCTTCATGTAAGTTATTTTTTATTTCATTTTAATAGTTTACAGTGTATTTAAAACAGATTTTGTCGCAACTTGTCACCAAACAGAGGGTGGAGTCTGGGTACGAATACTAATAATATAATATAATAATATAATATAATAATATAATATAATATAATATAATATAATATAATATAATATAATATAATATAATATAATATAATATAATATAATATAATATAATATCATTAGATGTGTGAAGTTGATCATCCAGGTTGTTGTAGTCTTGAGAAAGACTATTGTTGGTGACTAACGTATCGACGATGATCGCTGCTGAGGCCGTCGAAACGTCAGTCACCAACAATAGTCTTTCTCAAGACTACAACAACCTGGATGATCAACTTCACACATCTAATGATACTCCTAGGTTCAAACCATTTACTTTAATATAATATAATATAATACAATAATACTAATAGTTATAGTTTGATTTGGCTTCCTGTGATTTATTGGACCCAGAATTCCATCTTGAAGGTGCCATTTTGACCCCCAGGATCTTGCTTATGTTGCTTTTCGGTATTTTTCCTGGGATCCCACCTGGGATCCCGGGTCTCCCACCCGGGATCCCGGGTCTCCCACCCGGGATCCCGCGTCTCCCACCCGGGATCCCGGGTATCCCACCCGGGATCCCGGGTCTCCCACCCGGGATCCCGGGTATCCCACCCGGGATCCCGGGTATCCCACCCGGGATCCCAGGTATCCCGCCCGGGATCCCGGGTATTTTTTTACATGGGTGGGACTGTATGTGACGTGCTGTTGAAGTTGTGCCAGTTGGTCAAACCGTCAACCACCAATTAATTACTTAGTACTCTGCTGTTAAATGACTTTGACATAACTGGTATTATATTATAATGGAAGAGACAAATTAACACTGGATTGTGGAGTAAAGTGCTAATCAACGCAGTCCACATCAATCATCAATACAGTCCACAAAGTCAACAGAGACAGAACTTCACTGGCATAATTCCCATCACTAGCATATTATGGCCATTGAAAATATCATGATTACAAACTAAGTGGAATTTGAAGTCACCACTCATGCAGCCAAAGAATTACCATTATTCCAATGTCCACCAAAATAACTTTGCTTTAACCACATGCTTGAATCGACGGAGTACATTGTGATTGTAACATTGTTATTATCAAATCAAGTGACTGTAGATCATGCAGCCAAAGAAATTATCGTTCTTCCAATCTCCACCAACATAACTTTGCTTTAACCACATGCTTGAATCGACGGAGTACATTATGATTCTCTCTTTCATAAATAATTTTCATGTGGAGTTGTTAAAGAAGATTATAAATCGCAAAAATGGTCTGAATATATCGAACATAAACAGTGTTGACTGTGTCTTTAGATAAAGAATGAACATGTTCTGTTGCCATGGCAATTACAAATCACATGAAATATCCAATGAAAAATTGTGAACACCATCAAAACAATTTTGCATCTCGAGACAAGTTTTATAAAATTAAAATTGTGAACACTACCAAAACAGTATATAAACAGCAACTGAAATTAACTAGAATATATTTACACAAAATGTCACAATTACTGTGTCATGTATTTCACTTCAGTTTAATAATTGACAGCAAAATACCATATACAGTAAATGAATTATATGTTGTCCAGATCTAGGTTCTCCATACATGTATAATATTAATAAATATAAATAAATAAAAAACCTTTGTATTATAAGACAAGTGTCAAGTGGGTTTTCTAATTCCAACTGTCTAACATGCCCATTGGGCCATATTGCATATTGCATAATTTATGCGCGCCATACAGGTCCACAAATTAAGTAGCCCGAGTTAACGCCTAGCGGGCGTCTTGTTAAATTTGTCATGTCACCAGGATTCTAATGATATATATTACATCTTGTTTGAAGAAAAACTCATTTTGTTAGCGCTTGCCAAACATGCCAAAAAATACGAATTTTTATTGTTTCAAAAATCATGGCCGGTAGTACGGGATCTGAGTACTAGTAGTGTTGTGACGTCTATGTAGTCACGCAGATTTCAGAACCTATATGAAACATAGTAAACATAGTCTTTTCAATGTGTTGTCGCTGGTTATTCCAATACATAATCTAGCGCTGAAAAGTTGGTAACACTTCATAAATCCCTTTTGGTAACGATGAAACACCTAAGGCGAAGAAACGAAGAAAACAATAGGATGATTTCGTGAAAACTAAGACAGCAAAGTGGGAACCGACAAAGGAGTCGCGTATTTGTTCTATACAATTTTGCGTCAGATGATTTTCGATTTTATAAGGCCTTGCCTGGACAGAAGATGAACTAGGAATTTCTGTGGTTCCAACAATCCATAGAAAAGAAGAGGAGAAGCCGAACTCGAAAAGGGGCGCCGCCAGTTAGGAGATAAATATGTGCCGATACATTTTATGTGCACTGTGGAGTATCATGTTTCCTGCGTGGGGCTAGAAGCTTTTTCGCGACGCTGTAATAAGAAACATTTAATTATTTTAGATAACAAAAATAATGTTAGAGTCACAAGCGATCGACGAGGTTTTATACCAAAGCCTGCGAAGCGCAAACGACGCCTGTCTCGACACCTGTCCAATTCGGCTGTAAGCCTGTAACAACATGAACATTATCTTCGTCGTCGTCTCGTCGACAACATTACTCTTATCTTCGGTCGTTTCGCCCATTATTTCCACTTCATAATCGTATTCTGTGTTAAAATATGAACTATTAGACAAAGAATAACTCTCTGTCTGGTATAGAATGGTGTAACGCTATCCAACAGCGTCATAACATATTACCGTCAATAATTCTCAAAGAAGTGAATATATTTTTGAAACAACCCGTGGAGATAGATTTCACTTTCCAGCGGAGTCTTGAGTCGATGCGCATCATTCACAGAGCCCCTGTCTGATTCGGCTGTATAACATATGGCTCATAATGGCTGCAACATACTGTCCGCGCCGGCGACATCTTCGACGACATTATTCTCATTTTCTGTCACTTCGCCCACTATTTCCACTTCATAATCGTATTCCGCGTTAAAATATTAACTATTAGACGAAGAATGACTTCCTGAATTTGAATTTTACATCGGCAATACGCTTCGACAAGAACAACGTTTCTTCACGTTTTTACTATGAAAACCCTAGTAATTCGGGGCCGGAAGTAAAACGAATGACTACATAGACGTCACAAACAACTCTCGACCCAGACTCCGTACTACCGGTCATGAAATCAAAATATCCAACTTTGGGAGCTTGTAGAATCTTTGTTTTTCATTTTTTCTCGATCAAATAATCTGCAAAAAACCTTCTATCCATCTCCTCTTTCGTTCGAGCCAGAAACGAATTTGGGTTTATATGCACTTTAAGGGTTGTCTTGAAAACGCGGAGTCCCGGAGTACGGAGTGTGCGGAGTGTTGAAAGTGCGGAGTGTTGAAAGTGCGGAGTGTTGAAAGTGCGGAGTGTTGAAAGTGCGGAGTGTTGAAAGTGCGGAGTGTTGAAAGTGCGGAGTGTTGAAAGTGCGGAGTGTTGAAAGTGCGGAGTGTTGAAAGTGCGGAGTGTTGAAAGTGCGGAGTGTTGAAAATGCGGAGTGGTCTCTTTTTCGTCCAGTTAACAAACGTTGATCTTTTGGTAGCTGGATATTTTAACAACTGAACGGTATTTTGAGCCGGGTTTTTAACACTCGTGAAATGTTAAAATCCCCACAGTCCTGGGGTCTGGGGTTTCAATTGACTAAGTGCATTAATATTATAGAAACAAGGCCGCTACGTTTTGCCGCTAAGTTTTGTTGCTAAGTTTGTCATTAAATCGCATTAGGGGCGGATTACGCTGTTGCCCACTCGTTTGTTGTGCAGTTAATACCATATTGATTCACAACATCTTGCACGTATTGCCTCGTATGGAGAAATGCGGAAGAGCTTGTCAACAACCAGTGTCTGGTTAATTATTAATTATTTCAATAATTATATACTTCGAGCGACGCTCCAGACAGCGTAGTCTGCGAAAGCAGACTCTGTCTTCGCAGATTACAGACAGCGTACAAGCAAGCAATATGTTCTTGCGCAATAATTGCGATATCGCGACACAAAAAAAACCAGATACGGAGCCTAAACCATTTGCGTTCTACTGCAAACCGCAAACATTTTTTCGAGTTGTTTCACGTTTGAAACGTGATGTTTTGATGGGACATGAATGTTCCCACGGTGCATATTACATTTCACCGTGAGATCAGTGCAATCTGATTGGTTAACACGAGATAACACAAACGTTACGTTTCAACGTGAAACAACTCGAAAAAATGTTTGCGGTTTGCAGTAGAACGCAATTGAGAACGCAATTGGGTGTAAACTAAACTAAATATAAACCTTTCCTTAGTTTTGCACTAAGTGGCGGATCCAGGGTGAGGGTGGGCGTACATGAAGAATCAGCTGGGGGTCTATTTCCCCCAGGAAATATTTTAATTTTTCCAAGCCCAGAAGTGCTTTTCCGGCGATTTCTGATAAGAATTTTTGCGAAATTAGGGCACCACGCCGTTGCTAAAAATGCACGATTACAAAGGGGCATCAAGATTAGAAAACACTTTAATATAAACTCAGAACTAGAACCATTGACATGGTAAAAAAACAGAAAACACTTGTTTCTGGGATTTTAAAGGGGGGGGGGGGGATAATAATATTGCAGTGTTTTGTTCACGACAGCGCGAGGAGACTCAATTCACTCAAAGTATACATGGTGTTCTGAGTCACAAGTGCTAGTACCACACATAATGTTACGTCTCACAATGGAATGTCTACCTCAACTTGAGGCCAAAATGCGTAAACAGAGGACAAAACGTGAAGTGTCCATGTCATAATTCAAGTCTTTAATGTCATAACGCATTGTGGCAATAACAAAATGTACAAATTGGAGTGCAAAACGTAAACATTAATTTTGGCGGAACATGGTGCAAAAAATTGCCTCAGTTATTCTTGGCTCAGGAAATGCGACCAAAAAGTATCTTGATATCTTCAACTAAATCATCGGACGTAGTGTTTATATTGCAGCACAGAAACGAGAACACAAGCCATCGAGAATCAAAACAAAGATTGATCAAAGATTTTCCCAAACTTGTAAAAATATGTTACCGTTAATTCTTGTGCTGTCAAGTCTTTTTTTATTGTTTGAAGTTTCAACAATCAGCCAACACCTATTAATAAATACACAATGCAGTGTTTATCGACCTTTTTGATTTCATGGCCGCGAGTTACATAAATATATTCTAAAATCATATTATTTTCTGTCCCAAATCCCAATTGGTTGCTAATTTAAACACCAGACAACAATTTTTTTCACCTCTGAAGAGATCCTTGAGAGTTATTAACGTGTTTAGGGAAGATTCTTGCCGAAGAACTCGATATTAGCACAGATAGTTCTCACGTCCCAGAAACTACGCTCGGTCTATTTCTGGCGCATGCTCTTTTCAATCGACGCCCTGTTTTCCGCTCCGTTTGTGTGGCGCGGCGGAGGCTCTGGGAACGAGATTGCTTTTTGCCCGGTTAATGACTGCCCTAGCCTTTACCAGGGTCTTCTCTTCCCTCGCTCCTCTCACCTCCCTCCCATCCCCGGCGCTCCCTCCTCTGGGTCCTTGACAAACAGTTTCATCTCCACCCGCAATTTACCCCCCCCCCCCCCCCCCATTTTGTAGCAGGAAGCGATTCCCGCAGGGGATCTTGGGATATTTTGCCATGTGTTGGTTCGCTTCACTGACACACTTTGTCTTTGCTTTTGATGTTATGAATAGTTTTGTAAATAGTTGTAATAAAGATACATTCGACATAATAGCAGATCGGCCACACTTCCGTTGTTCGAGTCTCATTACAGTTGGTGGAGGATGCAAAATCGTGCTAATAACTAAATGGCGACTGTGGAAGAAATAACAGGTCTTATTGCTGGCCTTGCAAGCGTTGTGAAAGGATTGACAAGAAACGTCGCGGCAATCTCAAATCAAGTGGGACATCTCACAACAGCCGATCCTGTAACACAAACCTCTACATATCTGAAATTACCTGCCTTACAACTCCCAAAGTTTCAACGCGACAAGGACGTTCAAGACGACGTATTCGACTTTCTCGAACGATTAGAAGAGCAAACGTCTAGTTTACCGTACAACGTGCGCCTGGCACTTTTGGAACAACAATGCGTGGGCGAATGGTCGCGCTCAGTTTTATCCGTATGCCGTTCAAGCGAAGGATATTCGGATAAAAACCTTTCCGAACAATACAAGTTTTGTGTTCAACGTCTCAAGGAAGAATTTGACGAGCCAAAAGAAGATAAATGCCGAAGATAATGCGAATAAAATAATAATAATGATAATGCGAATAATGATAATGCGAAGATAATGCGAATTAAGCACAATGAAACAACAATCAAATGAAACTATCGAACAGTTCTCTTTCCGTTTCAAGAACGTACTTCATCAGCTAGATAAACTTGGTGAGTCCATTATGAAACATTGTCCAACGTACAGTATTGCACAATTTGTATCGAGAGTCAAGCCAGAAATCGCTCAACATTTAATTATCAAAGTCGAAGAATTCAAGCAGTTAGACAAGGCAATCGACGCTGCTCGTCGTGTCGAGCAATCACTGACAACACAACATCACATCGACACTTCCGCCCTAAACCAAAACAACTCTTCGCTCGAAGACTGCAAGCCTCCTGGTGCCTTCGCGAGAACTCCGCGCGTTGGGCAACACGACGATCCCTCTGACAGAAAGCCCAAACGAGTGTGCTATCGATGTGGTGACTCATCGCACTTACAACGGAACTGTCCGCTCAATCAACACGAAAGATCTACAAACCGCAAGCCGACTAAACCACCAGAAATCTGTTGGAACTTCAACAGATTTCTCACGTCTCGTTGTGAACTAAGCAGGTAATAAATGTACAGCTGGTAGAGTACACCAATGTTTGGAATGCAAACAGTGGGGCTGTAAAGCAATTCGTCACAAGCAAAATGATTTTCCACACATTTTGTCCAACGTAGCGACATCACAACAAGCAGGTGCTGTTCCACCTCAGAAACCACTGCAGAGCCCGCCACTGATACCACCGCAGATACCAGTGGAGACACCAGCACATATACCAATGCAGATACCGCCTCCGATATCAACGCCAACACCTTTCCGCACAACACCAGAAGCAATGTCGAGCCAGTCATCTCCTGCAACTCTCTTTGGATTACCTGCCATCACAAGTCCACAAGGTATAATACAGAATCGACACATCCTTTGGACTCCAATCAACTCTGCAGGTGAGAACTTACCTTTACCAATCGACAGTTGTTGTTCTGTGTCTCTTGTGAGCCAGAGACATGCTGATCTTATTGCCTCCAGACGACCATCAATGGAATATCAGAATCTTCAACAGCCTATTCCGGTCTCAGTGGCCGATTCAAAGTCAAAATTACATGCGATTGGGACTGTGCAAGTACCGATCAAATGGCTTTGTGGAAATGAAACAATTTTCACAATGCTCGTCGTTCCACACCTCTCGTGGTCCATATTATTTGGAGAAAATCACCTTCATTCCACCCAGGCACTAGTGGATCATGCCAAGCCAACCATCCAATTCAGACATCCAAGTATGCAAATTACCGTCTCGTGCTCCTTGGATAACCCCTTAAAGGACTTCAACCAAGCCACTGTATGCCCTCATGCTGGAGTTATTTGCCTTCTCACAGGAAATCCGTTCCTCGATCTACCTTCCAAACCGACAAAGCTTTACCGAGGTTTGAACTTTCTTACTGTTAATTTCACTCTCGGCACTACACTCGCAGTCTTATCTCCGGATCAGTGGCTCGAAGGGAGAACAATTCAACCAGGTGTCACAATCCTCAGTGGTCCATTTCATTACCAAGAACGTCTGGACTCCAGTTTTCCAACAACCACTGTCTGTTATGCTTCCTTGTCAGGTGCACACATTGAGAAAGAAGAGAACTGTCACCAACCAGAAGTCTTGATCCTTCTGAATTTCATGCGGATGACATCCCAAATATCGAAAAATGGTATTCAACAACCTTAGCTGTGGACTCTAAACTCAAATCCACCACGATTAATCAAAATGTCATCCTGGCAGAAATCCGACCCTCCTCTCTTGCAGATAAACAATTATTTGAAGATGCAGCATCAACCACAGCTGAGCAGTTAGCAAATGGATGGCTAACTTGGGCTCAAGTCCATGATACTAAGCCAAATAATACATCAAAGCTACACCCTGCTAAGAAACCAACCCCAATGTCTATCAGTATGCCTAATTGGAAACAATCTGAACAGAATGCAGAATTACAGTCTGCAGGTCTTGATTCTTCAATACTATCCTCATTCACCGAACAAGATTCAGAATCTCACCAACACGAGCAACATTGCCCATTTCCAGAGTATGAGGAAGAACTGTCCTCGTCACCACAAGTACTTTTTGATGTCTTAGGACTGGACACCGATAAATATGCTCATGTGAAGGAAGAAATCTCGAAATCCTTCAAAAACATTCTAACCAAGTATACATCAGCATTCCTATTACCTGGAGAGAAGCTCAGTGAAATCAAGGGATTTGAACAGAACATTGATACTGGCGATGCCCTTCCTGTTTACAAGCATCCATACCGAAAAAGTCCTGAAGAGCTGTTGGCCATTAAGAATGAAATCGAACGAATGCTGAAGTTAAACATTGTCCAACGAAGTAAGTCTGAGTGGGGTGCTCCCTGCATCCTTGTTCAGAATCCACTGGAGAATGGCAAGAAACAACCTCCAAGATTCGTCGTGGACTACAGGGGCCTAAACAGTGTAACCTGTGGTGATGGTTATCCAATCACATCAATTTCCAGTGTTCTCGACTCAGTAACCCAAGGTACTGTTTTTGCTCGTTGTGATCTAGCCAGTGGCTATTGGCAAATACCTCTTAAACCTAAAGATCAACCAAAAACTGCCTTCTGCACACATGTGGGACTTTATGAATTTCTTCGCCTACCTTTTGGTCTCAAGACTGCATCTAGCACATTCCAGAGAATCCTAAACACAGTCTTCGCTGATTACCTATACCAGTAGTTAACTGTCTACGTTGACGACATTTTGACATGGTCGAAGTCGCATTTCACCATTACGAACTCCTCGAACGCGCCGCACATGTTAACATTCAGTTCAAACCGTCAAAGTGTGTATTCTTCGCAAAGGAAATGGATGTCCTTGGTCATCATATCACACAACATGGTCGACAACCTACGTCGAAAGGTATTGAAGCTATCACAACCATGCCACATCCCAGAAACGTGAAAACTCTACGACGGTTCCTTGGATTATGCAGCTACTTCCGTGATTATATACCCGACATGCCCACAAAAACTCGACCACTTCGTGAATTGTTAAAGAAAAACACGCCATTCACATGGACTGACGTACACCACGAAGCATATGAAGAGCTGAAACACGTTGTCACCGGTCCAAACGTCATGCTTTATCATCCAGATTGGAACTCCCCTTTTGAAATACACACAGATGCAAGCAAAGTTGGTTGTGAGGCAATGCTAGCACAGATGAATGATAACAAGCTACGACCAATCAGATTCGCTTCTAGAGCTTTTAACGAAACAGAATCACGCTGGACCACCACCCAACAGGAACTTTATGCCGTCATAAAGGGTTTGGAACAATTTCGTCCCTACATCCTCGGACGCCGCACTAAAGTTATTACGGATCATGCCAATTTGAAATGGCTCACATCAATCGCACCGCAACAGGCAAAGCTAGCACGCTGGTGTCTTTCCATGGCTGCATGAGTTTGATTTCTACTTGGAACATCGTTCTGGAGTAAAGAACATTGTCCCTGATGTACTTAGTCGTCAGCCCATGACGGATTCTCTTCCTCCAGAAACTCCGAGTATACCACCAGATAATGATATCCTGTCATTTCTTCTCATGACTACATCAGCAGATATACCACATCATACTCCAAGTCAAGTTCAAGAAACCCTTAACGTAAATCTTATTTGTCTGGAGTATGCCTGCCTAGTCACGCCTCCAAAGTCCGTCCATGCTTTATTAACGTCGCAAGAGCATCCCACAGCCGAGGATAATCATTCACTCGAGCCCGATACATCCAGTGACGACAATTCGACTCGGAGAACGACCAATGACAATGATGATCTAGAGATATTGACTAAAATAAACTATGATCGTGCCAAGTTTGCAATACTTCAACGTTACGATTATTGGTGTGGACTCCTTGTGAAATTCTTTCAAGCTAACCGTAATCCGTCAATCTTATCGACCGTACCGTGGAAACACAGACAGTGGGTCATTCAAACAGCGAAACGTGCTGCACTCATCGATGAAGTTCTCATGTATAGTTATGAAATGATGCCAAATCCAGATCAGCTTCGCTATATGGTCCCAGATGACATAACATTTCGCCGTCAATTACTCAGAGCATTCCACGATGGCCCGTGTGCCATGCACAGAGGACGCGAAGCAACCTATGAAGCGCTGTCGTCCATCTTCAATTGGAAAAACATGTCCAAACATGTCCGAAACTGGATACGTCGCTGTCCACCATGTATCCGTTTTAAAACCACAATGCCACATCATGGACCCATGCAAGTTCGCATATACCAACGACCATTTCATACACTGGGTATTGACTATGTTGGAGAGCTTCCCATCTCAACAAGTGGAAACAAGTGGATTATCACAGTTGTTTGCCCATATTCCAACTTTCTGAGAGCAGTACCTGTTACAGACAAGCGTGCCACTACTGCTGCTCGTGTGCTATTCGACGAGGTATTTCTTCAATACGGTTTCCCTACGATACTCCAAAGTGATCAAGGGGGTGAATGGGTGAATGCGATTCTACACCAGATTACCAAACTTCTGTCCATCGAACATGTCTTTACGACCAGCTACAGACCACGTCTCAATGGTAGCACAGAACGGGTCCACAGATGGCTTAATTCAGCGGTTGGAATCTACTGTGAAAAATACCAATCACGATGGGAAGAATTCCTACAACCTTCCGTCTACGCTCACAATACGTCGCCAATTCCGGGAACCGAGAAGATAAGTCCGTTCTTCTTAGTATTTGGACGTCATGCACCATCTCCCGAAACATTAGCCTTAGATATACCACCCTTGCCATTACCAAGAGATACGTATGCTCATCAACTCGTCTCACGCTTAAACGAAGCCCAGAAACAATTTGACATTGTTAAAGCTGATCTCAAGAGATCCCAACGGGATAATTATGACAAATCTTCGCGAGAATTAACCGTACCACTTGGAAAACGAGTATACATAGGAAAACCACCACCTTCATCTCAAGAAAAAGGATCCGCCACACGTTTCATTCGCAAGTTTGAAGGTCCATTCATTGTAATTGAACACGCTCATAACCGCCAAGACTTAATACAAGTCTGTCATGAAGCTACACCTCGAGATATTCAACTGGTAAACATCGAAAAGATCATTGTAGTACCAGACGGTGATGCAACCCAGATTGAAGACCTTCGTCCTGATGACGCAGACCTACATGTACCTGTTATTGTACATCATCAACGAACCACCAATCAAGATCCTCCTCCACAACAGAAATCTACAGGTATCCACCCAGATGTCACAAAAGTAGCCTATGCCCTTGGTGATTTTTTAAAGAAAACACCTAACCACGAAGCGTATTCATCTGAAGCTTGTAAAGCCATCTATCAACAGATACCTGAAGCCAAAGATATTCTTTCTCGACATGGGAAACTTCGAGGCATAGTGTCAAAATGTCCATATTTAACCCTAGAAGGGGGAGCAACTGGTTGAACGTATATTCTTAAACTTAATATGAACATCTTTTCAAATTGTTAAACCTTAATCGCTGCAACACTTATTAACAATCAAGTGACACTAGTTAAATATAAAGTTTCGTTTTCATTAGAACTCAACCCTCAAGAAGGGGTAGACTGTAGCAGGAAGCGATTCCCGCAGGGGATCTTGCGATCTTTTTCCATGTGTTGGTTCGCTTGACTGACACACTTTGTCTTTGCTTTTGATGTTATGAATAGTTTTGTAAATAGTTGTAATAAAGATACATTCGACATAATAGCAGATCGGCTACACTTCCGTTGTTCTTGTCCCATTACAATTTTTCCGTCCACGTTTCATCCGGATGATCCGGGACTCGTCATTTGCACGGTGGGCACACCGGCGGGAAAATTAGGCAATGAAAAGCGTCGGCAAAATGGCGTCTGAATTATGGCTTCGCGGGGGGTACCTGAGCCAATAATTTGTTATGCAAATGCCATCATTTTGTCAATGTATCCCAGCGTTCCTTTCGCGTTTTAAGAAGCTATTTCTTTACAAAACAAATGAAAAATCTCCGCGCTTTCGAATGATATCAAATACGTCCAACCATGAACGGATTTTACAAGAAAACCGACTGCTGTTTGTAAAGCGTTAACTCGATTCCTTGTATAAAGCGAGAATCTGCGTCGTTTACCAAACTTTGGCTTCAAAAGGAATCTTCAATGCAGTACGTACGAGGGAAATTTTGCATTGTACAGTAAGAAAAATAATCAGGTAACAATCCTATGTTTTTTGTTTTGCATTTAAGTCAAACATTTACTTGTTGTTCTCGTTTTTAAACCCGTACTATTTGTTATTGACAGGGCTAGATGGTTTTCCCATCGTTGTTTATGAGGGAGTCTTGAGATATGGTTGTGGCAAAGTTTATTGAAGATGTGTGATCTCTGACAATGCTAAAATAAAGGTAAGGACTCAGGCCGATTTGGTATACTTTTCGCAATAGATTGTAGATAACAGTCTACTGAATTTGTTGAACAATGTGGAACATACTGTTGTTTAAGCTTGGATACACTTTTCGGTTTGTGTACTGAGAGACATGTACAGTCAACAATGTAGGTAGAGCTACACACAGTTCACCTATACAGTACAGCATGATATTAATCGCGAAGCGCCGGCCGAAGGCCGAAGGCCTGAGGGCGAGGGTGCTAATATCGACCGGCGTTTAGTCCCTTATCACGCGAGATCCAAGCCGTTCCTAGATCTAGAATCAGTTTATATAATTATATATATTCAAGATCAACGGCCTATGCGCGGCATCGTAAAATTTGGCCCTGGTAACTAGATAATATGGTAAATATCTGCATTTGAATTATCAATATTTAAATTGACCGTAAAAGAAAAGTAGGGTTATACGGTGAATGAAGATTTGAGTTCAAAACTAAGATCGTGAAAAGGCTGTGAAAATGCAATATAGCGTTGTCGGAAGATGTCAAGTTCATAAATCAAGTTTTATACGTGGCGTCAAAACTAAAGGTAAACCCGTTTTCGGTTTTTTAAATCTGTTAATTAGTTACAAAGATAGTTTTGCAAACATGTCCGAGTATGTTATTCAGGCTTTTATTTGATGTATAGCATGCATGATTTTCTAGAGTTAGTAGTTCAAAAGATATCGTCGTCTGAATTATCTAAAATATTTAGTCGGAGTTTGTCAATTCAATCCAAGCGTCGTCGCTTTTTACAAACTGTTAGCTATCAGTTACAAAAATATTTTTGTAGGTATGTCAGAGGCTGTTAATCAAGCTTTCATTAGATATGTAGAATGAGTTCTTAGAGTTAGTACTTCAAAATATATTGTGGTCGGAACATTTCACTTTTGGCATGTCGTCATGGCAACCGAAATTTAAAATTATTATAACATCAACCCAAGTCAGTTTTAGGTTAGGATTAGGGTTAGGGTTAGGACAAAGGTGTTCACACAAACACACTAAGCCATATTGGCCAGACCAGCATGCGATCAGATGAGCGTATAAACACTGATTGTTATAACCAGTATGGTGTATGTTTACACTATTAAAGTGAGTAAAATGTAAGCCAGGCCCAAGGTGGCATCCAGCCAGGTTGGTCCTGGTTAGTCCTATAGACTTGCATTATAAATACAGCTATAATCTGTACTTTTTGACATCCTTACCACCAGTACTGGTACTCACTATATAGGCTAATTA
This sequence comes from Chrysogorgia sp. JL179-B06, assembly GCA_035772405.1. Classification (NCBI taxonomy): domain Eukaryota; kingdom Metazoa; phylum Cnidaria; class Anthozoa; order Scleralcyonacea; family Chrysogorgiidae; genus Chrysogorgia; species Chrysogorgia sp. JL179-B06. Next base: position 676,241 of record JAYKKM010000373.1, read on the forward strand.
TTAAGTATTGCAATTATTCCATTGTGGATGAGGTTGCAAAGTGACCGAGTGAAACAATGGTGATGGATAATTTAAATCAAAGTATAAAATCTGCCACTCAAAATTTGTATTAACATTTGTTATTCTGCAATATTATAATAAAGCACATAATTTATTGGTATATCTTATACGCTATGTAAGGACTATTCAATTTCGAGCGAAAGCCCTTCAAAGAGTGATTTCGTGATGTCTGATTGGCACTTTCTCGATATATCAACAAACCGAAATTCAAATAATCGCTAACCCTAATCCTAATCCTAATCCTAACCCTAATCCTGTATTAGGCCTAGACAATGCCAGTCTATAGGCTTGCAATTTATATATTTACACAGCTTTTGAAATCTTCTCGAAAGCTTCTCGAAATTGAATAGTCCTTACATACTGTAAGATATACCAATAAATTATGTGCTTTATTATAATATTGCAAAATAACAAATATTAATACAAATTTTGAATGGCAGATTTTATACTTTTATTTAAATTATCCATCACCATTGTTTTACTCGGTCACTTTGCAACCTCATCCACAATGGAATAATTGCAATACTTAATAATTAGCCTATATAGTGAGTACCAGTACTGGTGGTAAGGATGTCAAAAAGTACAGATTATAGCTGTATTTATAATGCAAGTCTATAGGACTAACCAGGACCAATCTAGCTGGATGCCACCTTGGGCTTCGCTTACATTTTACTCACTTTAATAGTGTAAACATACACCATACTGGCTATAACAATCAGCATTTATACGCTCATCTGATATTATGGCATATGCCCTTCTGGCCAATGGCTTAGTGTGTCTGTTTAAATTCACCTTTGTCCTGGATAGTAGGCCTGGACAGTGCCAGTCGTAGGCTTTCAATGTATATTTTTACACAGCTTTTGAAGGATAAATACTGTATAATGTATAATTGGGTAGGTTAACACTCACTGTGTCAGCGGAACATGTTAGGATTAAACAAGTGGTATCACCCCACTGACAAGAAGCAGCTAAAAGGAATTTCATCCTGAATTAATATATATATATATATTGGTGAAATAATTAGATTAAGCAATATCGTTCTTTGTTGTATATTATGGGCTTTTGTCATTTCAATTTTTGAAATTGTGTTACCGGTACTTGAATATACTTGTGAATACAATTGTACTTTGAGTAAAATTATGAGTATGCCACTGTTACTGTAAACATGCATGTTGAAATTTATTATTAAAACCATAACTGACATAATTAACTTTAATTATGTAATATATAATTAATAAAATTATTATTTAAATTAATAATTATTAAAATTAATTATTAATTTCAATAATCAATAGTAACACAATTGGTTTCCAACCCTGCCTGCGAGACAATTGTGTTGGCAGACTTTCCCACTTGGGTTCTGTTCAGTACACTAACCACAAATTGCACCCAAAACATAAGCAGTTTGAAAACCTCAAACAGTAAGCGGGCGAGGGGTTGTTGCGTACACGTATTTCTAGTATTATTGAAAAACAAATTCTAAAATTTATGATTTCAATTTCCCGATGCCATTGGTAAAGAAAAATGACCATTGATTATCCCCTCGCCTGAGGGCGAGGGTGATAATATCGACCGGCGTTTAGTCCCTCACACGGGATTCCTAGCTATTTCCAGAGTCACATTTAGTTTATTTGTTTAGGAAAGGGGATCAACGGCCAAACCTCGTCCCCAGGGCCTTCGCGGTGCGAAAAAGTACGAAAAGTACGTAATATATGTTTTGTCGGGTTATAAAATATACGGTGGATGAAGATTTGTGTTCAAAAAGTTCATAAAATGCAGTGTTCAAAATATACAGTATCCTCGGCGGAAGATGACAAGTTCGTAAATGGCGTCAACAGGTAAACCGTCGGAATATATCGTCGGAATATCTAATATATTTATGAGAGTTTGTGAATCCAATCCGAGCTTTTTAAAGCATCCTTGGCAATCAGGTGGAGGGCAAAATGTATTCATAAATAAGTTAGCTACGCACATCAACAACATGAGAAAACCAGCCAAATGTCAAAAGCAAGCGTGAAAAACAACTGTACAATCCACTGAAAGTAAACGGTACATTACAACCAACTTTGTTGAGTTAAACATTGACTAAGAGAACAGGGAGCTTGGATTTACAAGTAAAACACCAATCAGGTAATTTTGCCATGAATTTAGGAAAAATGCTCTCCTCATTAGCCAATTATCTTCAAGTAATTTTGCCCTCCATATGATTAGCCTATTTTCTGTACAGTGCTGGTAATTTAGGGTGCAAAAACATGCAGACTATACTGTAGCTGTATTTTTAATACAACATGGGCATGTACTACAATTTTGTAGAACAAGCAATTACGGTATACTTGTCAGTGGTAATATGTGCACTGCTGTAGTGAGTAAGGGAGAGCTCGGAGTAGACAGACAATACATGGATGAGTGTCAAGCTCATATCCTCAGAAAAATTATTCTGAGTTACAATGATGTAAACAGTATACTGATTCTATTGATAAATGTCCTATGCGGGTTGAATTTACTATAGCAGTTAACACATTCAAACATTACTGATGTATAGTAACTGCCGCATAGGAACTTACATCATTTGAACCAGTAGATCATTGTAACCTCTCTCCATCTGAGTCTCGATGGCTCAAATGGGTAGAGTCTGGTCAGTAATCATAAGGGAATAATTTTTCTGAGGATATGAGCTTGACGATTGTCTATGTATTGTATTTTATTTATTTATTTATTTATTTTATAAGCTTTGCCACCTCTAAACTAGAGAACAAATATTTACACAATAACATATACAGTACAAGACAATGGCAGGGTGTCTGCAACAGCTTTGGCCAATTACTGCGGTCCCTATGTAAACTAAACAAGACAGTGCACCTTATATATAGTTACAGATAATTACAATATACAAATACAGATACAAACTAGAAACAACATGAAAGTGGTTTTGCTTTGTCCATAAACAATCTGTGTTTACTCCATCCATTATGAAACATGTTAGGCTACAGTAGCTGGCCTAGTGGGCCATAACTTATTGTGTCTGATAATAGGCTAATGGACAATACTGGTCCCAGACTTGCAATGTAAAATGCATGTACAGCTTGTCCTTGACATTGGGATGTTGAGGATTGAACAAGTACTGTGTCAGCTAGATCATTGTCAACAAGCAGGCTATATAGGCATGTTGTCCTGAATATATAGGTTTTATGCCATGCTTTGGCACATACATATGACTTTTGTATTAATAACCATCAAAATATGATATCGGCATTAGGCATTATTATTATTAATAATAATAATATAATAATATTTATACAGGATAGCCCCTTCAATGCTAACACTGGTATTAATGGCTGTCTTATTTCCTAACAAATTAAAGTTATATTGCAAATATAAACACATAATTCATATATGTACAGTACAATATGTTACAAAAACTCATTTTAACTCAAAAGTTATATATTCTGCACATATTGTCAATTAAGGCAATTGATAATGGTGCGAAAACATGTATGATGAACAGACTCATTGACATATGGAAAATAGTTATTTAGATATGATGTTAAAATGCCTTCACATCATTTCTTAACTAGCATTACACAATGTATCTTTCTTCTTATTGCAAAAGGTACCAATCCTAGGATTTCTATTAACTGATCAGTTTCAAGTCCTGAGTTAGGAATGATCAGTTTCCCTGCCCTGCATCGAGACCTCTCAAGAGCATCAAATATTAAGTTATATCCACATCCATGCCAGCTCGACATCACAGTAGTCCAAATTGTGGATCCAATTTGAATGGACCCTATAGATTTTCACTATATGTACCACCTATTTGATTTTTTTAAAGGGCACAGCCATTGTTACATTGTATGATAAAGATGCACATTCTTCCTTCACGTTTCAGCAGCCTAATTGATGTCTGTGTCATGAATCATCAACAGTGTGAAAAAAGTAATTTATTTCTTAGTTATTGATGGTAGAAACAGCAGTAGACTTCCCCACTATTCTGCTGCTGCACCCAAAAATTAAAAAAGATTTGGCTTCATGTATTTAGTTTGATGTTCTATGAAACAATTAAATTCAGTCAATAGAAAGATTTCAGCAATATTGTCCACTGGAAATGATTTATTCAGTCTGACAAATGAATGGGCTATTACCTAATTCAAGTAAAATAAGTACCCTGTAAGCAACTATACGCTATAAAAATTTCAAACAGCAAGCGGGCGAGGGGTTGTTGCGTATACGTATTTCTAGTCATACTGATAAGGTTGAACGATCTAGCCTGTTCATAGTTATGAGCCAGGATGACCAATGTTTGCCATGTATATCTACAGTCAGGGTTGTAGCTAGACCAATTTTAGTGGTGGGCTCATGGCGATGTGCCGACGGCCCGACGTGGAAGCGAGTGCAACAGGACGGACTGGTAATATAATAATAAAGTGCGGTCAAGCCGACATGGCTGAATGAATATGGCAAGCCAATGTGAAACAAACAATTGGCACTAGTCCCAGGCCTCTAACTCAGCGGTTTTCTAAGAATTAATGTTAATTTCAAAGAACACCGCGAAAAGAGTACTACGCACCTATTTTTGAACTAATTGTGGAGTTTACATGAAAATTGTGATTAAATATGCGTTGCAAATCACAAAATGACACAAAATACTTTATTTTTAAATGAAAAGCACTAAAATATTGACATATTTACTATTTGCGTAGTGAATTCTGTGCTGGGCGGCAGGGCTGATATCGACCAAGAGTAGTGGGCGCAAATTGTGAGCTGTCCCGCCCACTATAGCTACAACCCTGTCTGCAGTGTTTATTTAATACAGTTGCACCTACTACCTGCACCATTGGGCATATAGGTATTATACCTGTTAGTGCATTTTAAGTGTTTGAGAAATATAGATTAGGTTTCATTAATGTTTCTAAGGATTTCTAGAAAAATACAAATTATGTCCAATGGTTGATGCAAATCTTTCGGCATTAATTTGTTCATCTGATTTGGCTTCCTAAAGAGTGTTATGATGTAAGCGATAACTGTAACCAAAAACAGGTGTATATACCTGTAAGGGTAACAAATTATGAATCCTGTTTTTGTTGCTTTGAAAAGAGCATCAGTCAACAGACCTGTTGTTACTGCTCCGATTTGTACCATAGGCAGTTTGAGGAAAGTGTATGAATGGGGAAAATGATGGTCGATAGCCAACTTTTGGAATAAATAATGATTATTTTACTTTAATTGTTTTACAGTTGACAAAAGAAGTGAGAGCAAATCCAAATTCTGGGTCAGATTCATGACATTGGTGTGACATTGGTTACACCATCACGGTGTAATAACCAGAGTAAATTATTTGCAAGAAGTCACCCAACTGAGACCAGTTGCAGAAAATGAAACTCTGAGGCATTTCAACCCTTGGTTGCATACGCGGCATGTTTCATTCTATATGCATACGAGGCATGGCATTTTTGTATTTACTTATAATATTTGTAAGTTATTCAAATAATTTCCTCAGTTACATATTTCATATATTATATAAAAAGTACATATCAAATATCCTGATCACATGGAGAATGGAGATGCCTGGTTAGCCTGATGTAAAAGTATAATGATATCAAGTTTTTTCATGTTGTACCAACTGTATTATTTTAATTAAAAAATTTTAAACTGGAAAATGTGATCTTGTACCAGTATTTAATGTTTTTACTTTTTGGCAGTTTAATCAACCAAGGTACCAAACTGTTTGGAAAGGGGCCCAAATCACTTGATGAGGAGTCCAAATTTACTAGGATATTTTATTAAAGTATTAAGACCAGGGGCTGGTTGTCTGAAGTGCAGATACAGTAACATATCCAGTTGATAGGTCCCATCGGTATCAAGCCAATTTATTATGTAGCCACTTAATAGTCATCTGAGAAAAAATATGGAAGTGAATATGTTGTTTTCAACATGTCACGTATTCATTTGCAATTTTTTCTCAGATGGCCATCTCCGATGAAAATATATCTGCTGGATAGGACTTATCCACTGGATATAAATTTATCCTGGGTATAAGCAACATCCTCCTGGGGTCTAAATCTGGTCTTCATTGCAAAACATAACTAATGCAATCCAAATGAACATAATATATAATATAGTAAATTCAGATGATTTTATACAATAAATAATTAATAAAAGAAAAATCCGTTTCTGGGCTAAGTTTCTTTTTAAACCGGGACTCCATCGCACTTTCACTAAGGTCAGACTTCTTTTGAGTTAAATACGGATTTTTTCGATCAAAAGCTTGCTTTCTTCTAGACGTCCATTAGAAACAATCCACATGTATTCTTGCGTTAAGGAGAATTTTGAGCGGTTGCTTGAAAGACAAATACGACGATCTTACCGGCCAAATCCCAAACAGTTCGTTTGAGCAAATCAAGGTTCGGTTCCAAGATCAATGAACATCAATATGTTGGCAATACATTGGCAAAGTTGCCATTTTGAATATAATTGTTTTGACTTATTTGATACTCCGCTGATCATAAGTATGGCAGACCCTTGCCATATAAAGAGGCATCCGTGCCCACCGTGAAATACAAGACATTGACGAGCAAATACAAGACATTGAATAGCAAATACAAGGCATGGACGAGCAAATACAAGGCATTGACGTGCAAATACAAGGCATCGACGAGCAAATACAAGGCAACGACGAGCAAATACAAGGCATTGACGAGCAAATACAAGGCATCGTCGAGCAGATACAAGGCATTGACGAGCAAATACAAGGCATTGACTAGCAAATACAAGGCATTGACGAGCAAATACAATGCATTGACGAGTAAATACAAGGCATTTACGAGCAAATACAATGCATCGACGAGCAAATACAAGGCATTGACTAGCAAATACAAGGCATTGACGAGCAAATACAATGCATTGACGAGCAAATACAATGCATTGACGAGCAAATACAATGCATTGACGAGCAAATACAAGGCATTGACTACCAAATACAAGGCATTGACTAGCAAATACAAGGCATTGACGAGCAAATACAAGGCATTAGCGAGCAAATACAAGGCATTGAATAGCAAATACAAGGCATTGAGGGACAAATACAAGCACTGACGAGCAAATACAAGGCATCGACGAGCAAATACAACGCATTGACGAACAAATACAAGGCATTGACGAACAATACAAGGCATTTACGAGCAAATACAAGGCATTGACTAGCAAATACAAGGCATTGACGAGCAAATACAAGGCATTGACGAGCAAATACAAGGCATTGAGGAGAAAATACAAGGCATCAACGAGCAAATACAAGGCATCGACGAGCAAATACAAGGCATTGACGAGCAAATACAAGGCATTGACTAGCAAATACAAGGCATTGACGAGCAAATACAAGGCATTGACTAGCAAATACAAGGCATCAACGAGCAAATACAAGGCATTGACGAGTAAATACAATGCATTGACGAGCAAATGCAAGGCCTTGACGAGCAAATACAAGGCATCGACGAGCAAATACAAGGCATCGACGAACTAATACAAGGCATCGACTAGCAAATACAAGGCATTGACTAGCAAATACAAGGCATCAACGAGCAAATACAAGACACTGACTAGCAAATACAAGCCATTGACGAGCAAATACAACGCATTGACGAGCAAATACAAGGCATCAACGAGTAAATACAAGGCATTGACTAGCAAATACAAGGCATTGACAAGCAAATACAAGGCATTGACGAGAAAATACAAGGCATCGACGACTAAATACAAGGCCTCAACGAGCAAATACAAGGCATTGACTATCAAATAAAGGCATTGACGAGCAAATACAAGGCATTAGCGAGCAAATGCAAGGCATTGACTAGCAAATACAAGGCATTGACTTGCAAATACAAGGCATCAACGAGCAAATACAAGGCATTGACGAGCAAATACAAGGCATTGACTACCAATTACAAGGCATTGACTAGCAAATACAAGGCATTGACGAGCAAATAGAAGGCATTGACGAGCAAATACAAGGCATTGACTAGCAAATACAAGGCATTGATTGGCAAATACAAGGCATTGGCTAGCAAATACAAGGCATTGACTAGCAAATACAAGGCATCAACGAGCAAATACAAGGCATTGACGAGCAAATACAAGGCATTGACTACCAATTACAAGGCATTGACTAGCAAATACAAGGCATTGACGAGCAAATACAAGGCATTGACGAGCAAATGCAAGGCATTGACTAGCAAATACAAGGCATTGATTGGCAAATACAAGGCATTGGCTAGCAAATACAAGGCATTGACTAGCAAATACAAGGCATCAACGAGCAAATACAAGGCATCAACGAGCAAATACAAGGCATTGATGAGCAAATACAACGCATTGACGAGCAAATACAAGGCATCAACGAGTAAATACAAGGCATTGACTAGCAAATACAAGGCATTGACAAGCAAATACAAGGCATTGACGAGCAAATACAAGGCATCGACGAGTAAATAGAAGGCCTCAACGAGCAAATACAAGGCATTGACTATCAAATAAAGGCATTGACGAGCAAATACAAGGCAACGAGGAGCAAATACAAGGCATTGACGAGCAAACACAAGGCATCGACGAGCAGATACAAGGCATTGACGAGCAAATACAAGGCATTGACTAGCAAATACAAGGCATTGACGAGCAAATACAATGCATTGACGAAAAAATACAAGGCATTTACGAGCAAATACAATGCATCGACGAGCAAATACAAGGCATTGACTAGCAAATACAAGGCATTGACGAGCAAATACAATGCATTGACGAGCAAATACAAGCCATTGACGAGCAAATACAATGCATTGACGAGCAAATACAAGGCATTGACGAGCAAATACAAGGCATTAGCGAGCAAATACAAGGCATTGAGGAGCAAATACAAGCACTGACAAGCAAATACAAGGCATCGACGAGCAAATACAACGCATTGACGAACAAATACAAGGCATTGACGAACAATACAAGGCATTTATGAGCAAATACAAGGCATTGACTAGCAAATACAAGGCATTGACGAGCAAATACAAGGCATTGACGAGCAAATACAAGGCATTGACGAGCAAATACAAGGCATTGACGAGAAAATACAAGGCATCAACGAGCAAATACAAGGCATCGACGAGCAAATACAAGGCATTGACGAGCAAATACAAGGCATTGACGAGCAAATACAAGGCATTGACGAGCAAATACAAGGCATTGACGAGAAAATACAAGGCATCAACGAGCAAATACAAGGCATCGACTAGCAAATACAAGGCACTGACGAGCAAATACAAGGCATTGACTAGCAAATACAAGGCATCAACGAGCAAATACAAGGCATTGGGTAGCCAATACAAGGCATTGACGAGTAAATACAATGCATTGACGAGCAAATACAAGGCATCGACGAGCAAATACAAGGCATCGACGAACTAATACATGGCATCGACTAGCAAATACAAGGCATTGACTAGCACATACAAGGCATCAACGAGCAAATACAATACATTGACTAGCAAATACAAGGCATTGACGAGCAAATACAAGGTATCGACGAGTAAATACAAGGCCTCAACGAGCAAATACAAGGCATTGACTATCAAATAAAGGCATTGACGAGCAAATACAAGGCATTAGCGAGCAAATACAAGGCATTGACTAGCAAATACAAGGCATTGACTAGCAAATACAAGGCATCAACGAGCAAATACAAGGCATTGACGAGCAAATACAAGGCATTGACTACCAATTACAAGGCATTGACTAGCAAATACAAGGCATCAACGAGCAAATACAAGGCATCGACGAGCAAATACAAGGCATTGACGAGCAAATACAAGGCATCGACTAGCAAATACAAGGCACTGACGAGCAAATACAAGGCATTGACTAGCAAATACAAGGCATCAACGAGTAAATACAAGGCATTGACTAGCAAATACAAGGCATTAACTAGCAAATACAAGGCATTGACAAGCAAATACAAGGCATTGACGAGCAAATACAAGGCATCGACGAGTAAATACAAGGCCTCAACGAGCAAATACAAGGCATTGACTATCAAATAAAGGCATTGACGAGCAAATACAAGGCATTAGCGAGCAAATACAAGGCATTGACTAGCAAATACAAGGCATTGACTAGCAAATACAAGGCATCAACGAGCAAATACAAGGCATTGACGAGCAAATACAAGGAATTGACTAGCAAATACAAGGCATTGACTACCAATTACAAGGCATTGAAAGCAAATACAAGGCACTGTCTCACAAATACAAAGCATTGACGAGCAAATACAAGGCATTGACGAGCAAATACAACGCATGGACGAGCAAATACAAGGCATTGACCAGCATATACAAGGCATTGAGGAGCAAATGCAAGGCATCGACGAGCAAATACAAGGCATTGACTAGCAAATAAAAGGCATTGACGAGCAAATAAAAGGCATTGACGAGCAAATACAAGGCATCGACGAGCAAATACAAGGCATCAACGAGCAAATACAAGGAATTCACTATCAAATACAAGGCATTGACGAGCAAATACAAGCCATTGACTATCAAATACAAGGCATTGACGAGCAAATACAAGGCATTAGCGAGCAAATACAAGGAATTGACTAGCAAATACAAGGCATTGACTAGCAAATACAAGGCATCAACGAGCAAATACAAGGCATTGACGAGCAAATACAAGGCATTGACTAGCAAATACAAGGCATTGACTACCAATTACAAGGCATTGACTAGCAAATACAAGGCATTGACTAGCAAATACAAGGCATTGACGAGCAAATACAATGCACTGACAAGCAAATACAAGCCATTGACGAGCAAATACAATGCATTGACGAGCAAATACAAGGCATTAGCGAGCAAATACAAGGCATTGAATAGCAAATACAAGGCATTGAGGAGCAAATACAAGCACTGACAAGCAAACACAAGGCATCGACGAGCAAATACAACGCATTGACGAACAAATACAAGGCATTGACGAACAATACAAGGCATTGACGAGCAAATACAAGGCATTGACTAGCAAATACAAGGCATTGACGAGCAAATACAAGGCATTGACGAGCAAATACAAGGCATTGACGAGAAAATACAAGGCATCAACGAGCAAATACAAGGCATCGACGAGCAAATACAAGGCATTGACGAGCAAATACAAGGCATCGACTAGCAAATACAAGGCACTGACGAGCAAATACAAGGCATTGACTAGCAAATACAAGGCATCAACGAGCAAATACAAGGCATTGGGTAGCCAATACAAGGCATTGACGAGTAAATACAATGCATTGACGAGCAAATACAAGGCATCGACTAGCAAATACAAGGCACTGACGAGCAAATACAAGGCATTGACTAGCAAATACAAGGCATCAACGAGCAAATACAAGGCATTGGGTAGCCAATACAAGGCATTGACGAGTAAATACAAGGCATTGACGAGCAAATACAAGGCATCAACTAGCAAATACAAGGCATCAACGAGCAAATACAAGGCATTGGGTAGCCAATACAAGGCATTGACGAGTAAATACAATGCATTGACGAGCAAATATAAGGCATCGACGAGCAAATACAAGGCATCGACGAACTAATACAAGGCATCGACTAGCAAATACAAGGCATTGACTAGCAAATACAAGGCATCAACGAGCAAATACAAGACATTGACGACTAAATACAGGGCTGAGGCCTTGTATTTAGTCGTCGATGCCTTGTATTTTCTCGTCAATGCCTTGTATTTGCTTGTCAATGCCTTGTATTTGCTAGTCAATGCCTTGTATTTACTCGTTGATGCCTTGTATTTGCTCGTCAATGCGTTGTATTTGCTCGTAAATGCCTTGTATTTGCTAGTCAATGTCTTGTATTTGCTCGTTGATTCAACGAGCAAATACAAGGCATTGACTATCAAATAAAGGCATTGACGAGCAAATACAAGGCATTAGCGAGCAAATGCAAGGCATTGACTAGCAAATACAAGGCATTGACTAGCAAATACAAGGCATTGATTGGCAAATACAAGGCATTGGCTAGCAAATACAAGGCATTGACTAGCAAATACAAGGCATCAACGAGCAAATACAAGGCATTGACGAGCAAATACAAGGCATTGACTACCAATTACAAGGCATTGACTAGCAAATACAAGGCATTGACGAGCAAATACAAGGCATTGACGAGCAAATACAAGGCATTGACTAGCAAATACAAGGCATTGATTGGCAAATACAAGGCATTGGGTAGCCAATACAAGGCATTGACGAGTAAATACAATGCATTGACGAGCAAATATAAGGCATCGACGAGCAAATACAAGGCATCGACGAACTAATACAAGGCATCGACTAGCAAATACAAGGCATTGACTAGCAAATACAAGGCATCAGCGAGCAAATACAAGACATTGACGACTAAATACAGGGCTGAGGCCTTGTATTTAGTCGTCGATGCCTTGTATTTTCTCGTCAATGCCTTGTATTTGCTTGTCAATGCCTTGTATTTGCTAGTCAATGCCTTGTATTTACTCGTTGATGCCTTGTATTTGCTCGTCAATGCGTTGTATTTGCTCGTAAATGCCTTGTATTTGCTAGTCAATGTCTTGTATTTGATCGTTGATTCAACGAGCAAATACAAGGCATTGACTATCAAATAAAGGCATTGACGAGCAAATACAAGGCATTAGCGAGCAAATGCAAGGCATTGACTAGCAAATACAAGGCATTGACTAGCAAATACAAGGCATTGATTGGCAAATACAAGGCATTGGCTAGCAAATACAAGGCATTGACTAGCAAATACAAGGCATCAACGAGCAAATACAAGGCATTGACGAGCAAATACAAGGCATTGACTACCAATTACAAGGCATTGACTAGCAAATACAAGGCATTGACGAGCAAATACAAGGCATTGACGAGCAAATACAAGGCATTGACTAGCAAATACAAGGCATTGATTGGCAAATACAAGGCATTGGCTAGCAAATACAAGGCATTGACTAGCAAATACAAGGCATCAACGAGCAAATACAAGGCATTAACGAGCAAATACAAGGCATTGATGAGCAAATACAACGCATTGACGAGCAAATACAAGGCATCAACGAGTAAATACAAGGCATTGACTAGCAAATACAAGGCATTGACAAGCAAATACAAGGCATTGACGAGCAAATACAAGGCATCGACGAGTAAATACAAGGCCTCAACGAGCAAATACAAGGCATTGACTATCAAATAAAGGCATTGACGAGCAAATACAAGGCAACGAGGAGCAAATACAAGGCATTGACGAGCAAACACAAGGCATCGACGAGCAGATACAAGGCATTGACGAGCAAATACAAGGCATTGACTAGCAAATACAAGGCATTGACGAGCAAATACAATGCATTGACGAAAAAATACAAGGCATTTACGAGCAAATACAATGCATCGACGAGCAAATACAAGGCATTGACTAGCAAATACAAGGCATTGACGAGCAAATACAATGCATTGACGAGCAAATACAAGCCATTGACGAGCAAATACAATGCATTGACGAGCAAATACAAGGCATTGACGAGCAAATACAAGGCATCAACGAGAAAATACAAGGCATCAACGAGCAAATACAAGGCATCGACTAGCAAATACAAGGCACTGACGAGCAAATACAAGGCATTGACTAGCAAATACAAGGCATCAACGAGCAAATACAAGGCATTGGGTAGCCAATACAAGGCATTGACGAGTAAATACAATGCATTGACGAGCAAATACAAGGCATCGACGAGCAAATACAAGGCATCGACGAACTAATACATGGCATCGACTAGCAAATACAAGGCATTGACTAGCACATACAAGGCATCAACGAGCAAATACAATACATTGACTAGCAAATACAAGGCATTGACGAGCAAATACAAGGTATCGACGAGTAAATACAAGGCCTCAACGAGCAAATACAAGGCATTGACTATCAAATAAAGGCATTGACGAGCAAATACAAGGCATTAGCGAGCAAATACAAGGCATTGACTAGCAAATACAAGGCATTGACTAGCAAATACAAGGCATCAACGAGCAAATACAAGGCATTGACGAGCAAATACAAGGCATTGACTACCAATTACAAGGCATTGACTAGCAAATACAAGGCATCAACGAGCAAATACAAGGCATCGACGAGCAAATACAAGGCATTGACGAGCAAATACAAGGCATCGACTAGCAAATACAAGGCACTGACGAGCAAATACAAGGCATTGACTAGCAAATACAAGGCATCAACGAGTAAATACAAGGCATTGACTAGCAAATACAAGGCATTAACTAGCAAATACAAGGCATTGACAAGCAAATACAAGGCATTGACGAGCAAATACAAGGCATCGACGAGTAAATACAAGGCCTCAACGAGCAAATACAAGGCATTGACTATCAAATAAAGGCATTGACGAGCAAATACAAGGCATTAGCGAGCAAATACAAGGCATTGACTAGCAAATACAAGGCATTGACTAGCAAATACAAGGCATCAACGAGCAAATACAAGGCATTGACGAGCAAATACAAGGAATTGACTAGCAAATACAAGGCATTGACTACCAATTACAAGGCATTGACTAGCAAATACAAGGCACTGTCTCACAAATACAAGGCATTGACGAGCAAATACAAGGCATTGACGAGCAAATACAACGCATGGACGAGCAAATACAAGGCATTGACCAGCATATACAAGGCATTGAGGAGCAAATGCAAGGCATCGACGAGCAAATACAAGGCATTGACTAGCAAATAAAAGGCATTGACGAGCAAATAAAAGGCATTGACGAGCAAATACAAGGCATCGACGAGCAAATACAAGGCATCAACGAGCAAATACAAGGAATTCACTATCAAATACAAGGCATTGACGAGCAAATACAAGCCATTGACTATCAAATACAAGGCATTGACGAGCAAATACAAGGCATTAGCGAGCAAATACAAGGAATTGACTAGCAAATACAAGGCATTGACTAGCAAATACAAGGCATCAACGAGCAAATACAAGGCATTGACGAGCAAATACAAGGCATTGACTAGCAAATACAAGGCATTGACTACCAAATACAAGGCATTGACTAGCAAATACAAGGCATTGACTAGCAAATACAAGGCATTGACGAGCAAATACAATGCATTGACAAGCAAATACAAGCCATTGACGAGCAAATACAATGCATTGACGAGCAAATACAAGGCATTAGCGAGCAAATACAAGGCATTGAATAGCAAATACAAGGCATTGAGGAGCAAATACAAGCACTGACAAGCAAATACAAGGCATCGACGAGCAAATACAAGGCATTGACGAACAAATACAAGGCATTGACGAACAATACAAGGCATTTACGAGCAAATACAAGGCATTGACTAGCAAATACAAGGCATTGACGAGCAAATACAAGGCATTGACGAGCAAATACAAGGCATTGACGAGAAAATACAAGGCATCAACGAGCAAATACAAGGCATCGACGAGCAAATACAAGGCATTGACGAGCAAATACAAGGCATCGACTAGCAAATACAAGGCATTGACGAGCAAATACAAGGCATTGACTAGCAAATACAAGGCATCAACGAGCAAATACAAGGCATTGACTAGCCAATACAAGGCATTGACGAGTAAATACAATGCATTGACGAGCAAATACAAGGCATCGACGAGCAAATACAAGGCATTGACGAGCAAATACAAGGCATTGACTAGCAAATACAAGGCATCAACGAGCAAATACAAGGCATTGGCTAGCAAATACAAGGCATTGACGAGCAAATACAAGGCATTGACGAGCAAATACAAGGCATCAACTAGCAAATACAAGGCATCAACGAGCAAATACAAGGCATTGGGTAGCCAATACAAGGCATTGACGAGTAAATACAATGCATTGACGAGCAAATACAAGGCATCGACGAGCAAATACAAGGCATCGACGAACTAATACAAGGCATCGACTAGCAAATACAAGGCATTGACTAGCAAATACAAGGCATCAACGAGCAAATACAAGACATTGACGACTAAATACAAGGCTGAGGCCTTGTATTTAGTCGTCGATGCCAACGAGCAAATACAAGGCATTGACTATCAAATAAAGGCATTGACGAGCAAATACAAGGCATTAGCGAGCAAATACAAGGCATTGACTAGCAAATACAAGGCATTGACTAGCAAATACAAGGCATTGACTGGCAAATACAAGGCATTGGCTAGCAAATACAAGTCATTGACTAGCAAATACAAGGCATCAACGAGCAAATACAAGGCATTGACGAGCAAATACAAGGCATTGACTACCAATTACAAGGCATTGACTAGCAAATACAAGGCATTGACGAGCAAATACAAGGCATTGACGAGCAAATACAAGGCATTGACTAGCAAATACAAGGCATTGACTGGCAAATACAAGGCATTGGCTAGCAAATACAAGGCATTGACGAGCAAATACAAGGCATTGACGAGCAAATACAAGGCATCGACGAGCAAATACAAGGCATCGACGAACTAATACAAGGCATCGACTAGCAAATACAAGGCATTGACTAGCAAATACAAGGCATCAACGAGCAAATACAAGACATTGACGACTAAATACAGGGCTGAGGCCTTGTATTTAGTCGTCGATGCCTTGTATTCCTTGTATTTGCTTGTCAATGCCTTGTATTTGCTAGTCAATGCCTTGTATTTACTCGTTGATGCCTTGTATTTGCTCGTCAATGCGTTGTATTTGCTCGTAAATGCCTTGTATTTGCTAGTCAATGTCTTGTATTTGCTCGTTGATTCAACGAGCAAATACAAGGCATTGACTATCAAATACAAGGCATTGACGAGCAAATACAAGGCATTAGCGAGCAAATACAAGGCATTGACTAGCAAATACAAGGCATTGACTAGCAAATACAAGGCATTGATTGGCAAATACAAGGCATTGGCTAGCAAATACAAGGCATTGACTAGCAAATACAAGGCATCAACGAGCAAATACAAGGCATTGACGAGCAAATACAAGGCATTGACTACCAATTACAAGGCATTGACTAGCAAATACAAGGCATTGACGAGCAAATACAAGGCATTGACGAGCAAATACAAGGCATTGACTAGCAAATACAAGGCATTGATTGGCAAATACAAGGCATTGGCTAGCAAATACAAGGCATTGACTAGCAAATACAAGGCATCAACGAGCAAATACAAGGCATTAACGAGCAAATACAAGGCATTGACGAGCAAATACAACGCATTGACGAGCAAATACAAGGCATCAACGAGCAAATACAAGGCATTGACTAGCAAATACAAGGCATTGACAAGCAAATACAAGGCATTGACGAGCAAATACAAGGCATCGACGAGCAAATACAAGGCATCAACGAGCAAATACAAGGCATTGACTATCAAATACAAGGCATTGACGAGCAAATACAAGGCATCGAGGAGCAAATACAAGGCATTGACGAGCAAATACAAGGCATCGACGAGCAAATACAAGGCATTGACGAGCAAATACAAGGCATTGACTAGCAAATACAAGGCATTGACGAGCAAATACAATGCATTGACGAAAAAATACAAGGCATTTACGAGCAAATACAAGGCATCGACGAGCAAATACAAGGCATTGACTAGCAAATACAAGGCATTGACGAGCAAATACAATGCATTGACGAGCAAATACAAGCCATTGACGAGCAAATACAATGCATTGACGAGCAAATACAAGGCATTGACGAGCAAATACAAGGCATTAGCGAGCAAATACAAGGCATTGAATAGCAAATACAAGGCATTGAGGAGCAAATACAAGCACTGACAAGCAAATACAAGGCATCGACGAGCAAATACAACGCATTGACGAACAAATACAAGGCATTGACGAACAATACAAGGCATTTATGAGCAAATACAAGGCATTGACTAGCAAATACAAGGCATTGACGAGCAAATACAAGGCATTGACGAGCAAATACAAGGCATTGACGAGCAAATACAAGGCATCAACGAGCAAATACAAAGCATCAACGAGCAAATACAAGGCATCGACGAGCAAATACAAGGCATTGACGAGCAAATACAAGGCATTGACGAGCAAATACAAGGCATTGACGAGCAAATACAAGGCATTGACGAGCAAATACAAGGCATCAACGAGCAAATACAAGGCATCGACTAGCAAATACAAGGCACTGACGAGCAAATACAAGGCATTGACTAGCAAATACAAGGCATCAACGAGCAAATACAAGGCATTGGGTAGCCAATACAAGGCATTGACGAGTAAATACAATGCATTGACGAGCAAATACAAGGCATCGACGAGCAAATACAAGGCATCGACGAACTAATACATGGCATCGACTAGCAAATACAAGGCATTGACTAGCAAATACAACGCATTGACGAGCAAATACAAGGCATCAACGAGTAAATACAAGGCATTGACTAGCAAATGAAAGCATTGACAAGCAAATACAAGGCATTGACGAGCAAATACAAGGCATCGACGAGTAAATACAAGGCCTCAACGAGCAAATACAAGGCATTGACTATCAAATAAAGGCATTGACGAGCAAATACAAGGCATCAGCGAGCAAATACAAGGCAGGCATTGACTAGCAAATACAAGGCATTGACTAGCAAATACAAGGCATCAACGAGCAAATACAAGGCATTGACGAGCAAATACAAGGCATTGACTACCAATTACAAGGCATTGACTAGCAAATACAAGGCATCAACGAGCAAATACAAGGCATCGACGAGCAAATACAAGGCATTGACGAGCAAATACAAGGCATCGACTAGCAAATACAAGGCACTGACGAGCAAATACATGTACAAGGCATTGACTAGCAAATACAAGGCATCAACGAGTAAATACAAGGCATTGACTAGCAAATACAAGGCATTAACTAGCAAATACAAGGCATTGACAAGCAAATACAAGGCATTGACGAGCAAATACAAGGCATCGACGAGTAAATACAAGGCCTCAACGAGCAAATACAAGGCATTGACTATCAAATAAAGGCATTGACGAGCAAATACAAGGCATTAGCGAGCAAATACAAGGCATTGACTAGCAAATACAAGGCATTGACTAGCAAATACAAGGCATCAACGAGCAAATACAAGGCATTGACGAGCAAATACAAGGAATTGACTAGCAAATACAAGGCATTGACTACCAATTACAAGGCATTGACTAGCAAATACAAGGCACTGTCTCGCAAATACAAGGCATTGACGAGCAAATACAAGGCATTGACGAGCAAATACAACGCATTGACGAGCAAATACAAGGCATTGACCAGCATATACAAGGCATTGAGGAGCAAATGCAAGGCATCGACGAGCAAATACAAGGCATTGACTAGCAAATAAAAGGCATTGACGAGCAAATACAAGGCATTGACGAGCAAATACAAGGCATCGACGAGCAAATACAAGGCATCAACGAGCAAATACAAGGCATTCACTATCAAATACAAGGCATTGACGAGCAAATACAAGGCATTGACTATCAAATACAAGGCATTGACGAGCAAATACAAGGCATTAGCGAGCAAATACAAGGCATTGACTAGCAAATACAAGGCATTGACTAGCAAATACAAGGCATCAACGAGCAAATACAAGGCATTGACGAGCAAATACAAGGCATTGACTAGCAAATACAAGGCATTGACTACCAATTACAAGGCATTGACTAGCAAATACAAGGCATTGACTAGCAAATACAAGGCATTGACGAGCAAATACAATGCACTGACAAGCAAATACAATGCATTGACGAGCAAATACAATGCATTGACGAGCAAATACAAGGCATTAGCGAGCAAATACAAGGCATTGAATAGCAAATACAAGGCATTGAGGAGCAAATACAAGCACTGACAGCAAATACAAGGCATCGACGAGCAAATACAACGCATTGGCGAACAAATACAAGGCATTGACGAACAATACAAGGCATTTACGAGCAAATACAAGGCATTGACTAGCAAATACAAGGCATTGACGAGCAAATACAAGGCATTGACGAGCAAATACAAGGCATTGACGAGAAAATACAAGGCATCAACGAGCAAATACAAGGCATCGACGAGCAAATACAAGGCATTGACGAGCAAATACAAGGCATCGACTAGCAAATACAAGGCACTGACGAGCAAATACAAGGCATTGACTAGCAAATACAAGGCATCAACGAGCAAATACAAGGCATTGGGTAGCAAATACAAGGCATTGACGAGTAAATACAAGGCATTGACGAGCAAATACAAGGCATCAACTAGCAAATACAAGGCATCAACGAGCAAATACAAGGCATTGGGTAGCCAATACAAGGCATTGACGAGTAAATACAAGGCATTGACGAGCAAATACAAGGCATCGACGAGCAAATACAAGGCATCGACGAACTAATACAAGGCACTGACGAGCAAATACAAGGCATTGACTAGCAAATACAAGGCATCAACGAGCAAATACAAGGCATTGGGTAGCCAATACAAGGCATTGACGAGTAAATACAAGGCATTGACGATCAAATACAAGGCATCAACTAGCAAATACAAGGCATCAACGAGCAAATACAAGGCATTGGGTAGCCAATACAAGGCATTGACGAGTAAATACAATGCATTGACGAGCAAATATAAGGCATCGACGAGCAAATACAAGGCATCGACGAACTAATACAAGGCATCGACTAGCAAATACAAGGCATTGACTAGCAAATACAAGGCATCAACGAGCAAATACAAGACATTGACTAGCAAATACAAGGCATTTACGAGCGAATACAACGCATTGACGAGCAAATACAAGGCATCAACGAGTAAATACAAGGCATTGACTAGCAAATACAAGGCATTGACAAGCAAATACAAGGCATTAACGAGAAAATACAAGGCATCGACGACTAAATACAGGGCTGAGGCCTTGTATTTAGTCGTCGATGCCTTGTATTTTCTCGTCAATGCCTTGTATTTGCTTGTCAATGCCTTGTTGATGCCTTGTATTTGCTCGTCAATGCGTTGTATTTGCTCGTCAATGCGTTGTATTTGCTAGTCAATGTCTTGTATTTGCTCGTTGATTCAACGAGCAAATACAAGGCATTGACTATCAAATAAAGGCATTGACGAGCAAATACAAGGCATTAGCGAGCAAATACAAGGCATTGACTAGCAAATACAAGGCATTGACTAGCAAATACAAGGCATCAACGAGCAAATACAAGGCATTGACGAGCAAATACAAGGCATTGACTACCAATTACAAGGCATTGACTAGCAAATACAAGGCATTGACGAGCAAATACAAGGCATTGACGAGCAAATACAAGGCATTGACTAGCAAATACAAGGCATTGACTGGCAAATACAAGGCATTGGCTAGCAAATACAAGGCATTGACTAGCAAATACAAGGCATCAACGAGCAAATACAAGGCATTGACGAGCAAATACAATGCATTGACTACCAATTACAAGGCATTGACTAGCAAATACAAGGCATTGACGAGCAAATACAAGGCATTGACGAGCAAATACAAGGCATTGACTAGCAAATACAAGGCATTGATTGGCAAATACAAGGCATTGACTAGCAAATACAAGGCATCAACGAGCAAATACAAGGCATTAACGAGCAAATACAAGGCATTGACGAGCAAATACAACGCATTGACGAGCAAATACAAGGCATCAACGAGTAAATACAAGGCATTGACTAGCAAATACAAGGCATTGACAAGCAAATACAAGGCATCGACGAGTAAATACAAGGCCTCAACGAGCAAATACAAGGCATTGACTATCAAATAAAGGCATTGACGAGCAAATACAAGGCATTAGCGAGCAAATACAAGGCATTGACTAGCAAATACAAGGCATTGACTAGCAAATACAAGGCATCAACGAGCAAATACAAGGCATTGACGAGCAAATACAAGGAATTGACTAGCAAATACAAGGCATTGACTACCAATTACAAGGCATTGACTAGCAAATACAAGGCACTGTCTCGCAAATACAAGGCATTGACGAGCAAATACAAGGCATTGACGAGCAAATACAACGCATGGACGAGCAAATACAAGGCATTGACCAGCAAATACAAGGCATTGAGGAGCAAATACAAGGCATCGACGAGCAAATACAAGGCATTGACTAGCAAATAAAAGGCATTGACGAGCAAATAAAAGGCATTGACGAGCAAATACAAGGCATCGACGAGCAAATACAAGGCATCAACGAGCAAATACAAGGAATTCACTCTCAAATACAAGGCATTGACGAGCAAATACAAGGCATTGACTATCAAATACAAGGCATTGACGAGCAAATACAAGGCATTAGCGAGCAAATACAAGGCATTGACTAGCAAATACAAGGCATTGACTAGCAAATACAAGGCATCAACGAGCAAATACAAGGCATTGACGAGCAAATACAAGGCATTGACTAGCAAATACAAGGCATTGACTACCAATTACAAGGCATTGACTAGCAAATACAAGGCACTGGCTAGCAAATACAAGGCATTGACGAGCAAATACAATGCACTGACGAGCAAATACAAGCCATTGACGAGCAAATACAATGCATTGACGAGCAAATACAAGGCATTGACGAGCAAATACAAGGCATTAGCGAGCAAATACAAGGCATTGAATAGCAAATACAAGGCATTGAGGAGCAAATACAAGCACTGACAAGCAAATACAAGCCATCGACGAGCAAATACAACGCATTGACGAACAAATACAAGGCATTGACGAACAATACAAGGCATTTACGAGCAAATACAAGGCATTGACTAGCAAATACAAGGCATTGACGAGCAAATACAAGGCATTGACGAGCAAATACAAGGCATTGACGAGAAAATACAAGGCATCAACGAGCAAATACAAGGCATCGACGAGCAAATACAAGGCATTGACGAGCAAATACAAGGCATCGACTAGCAAATACAAGGCACTGACGAGCAAATACAAGGCATTGACTAGCAAATACAAGGTATCAACGAGCAAATACAAGCATTGGGTAGCTAATACAAGGCATTGACGAGTAAATACAATGCATTGACGAGCAAATACAAGGCATCGACGAGCAAATACAAGGCATCGACGAACTAATACAAGGCATCGACTAGCAAATACAAGGCATTGACTAGCAAATAAAAGGCATCAACGAGCAAATACAAGACATTCACTAGCAAATACAAGGCATTGACGAGCAAATACAACGCATTGACGAGCAAATACAAGGCATCGACGAGCAAATACAACGCATTGACGAACAAATACAAGGCATTGACGAACAATACAAGGCATTTACGAGCAAATACAAGGCATTGACTAGCAAATACAAGGCATTGACGAGCAAATACAAGGCATTGACGAGCAAATACAAGGCATTGACGAGAAAATACAAGGCATCAACGAGCAAATACAAGGCATCGACGAGCAAATACAAGGCATTGACGAGCAAATACAAGGCATCGACTAGCAAATACAAGGCATTGACGAGCAAATACAAGGCATTGACTAGCAAATACAAGGCATCAACGAGCAAATACAAGGCATTGGGTAGCAAATACAAGGCATTGACGAGTAAATACAATGCATTGACGAGCAAATACAAGGCATCGACGAGCAAATACAAGGCATCGACGAACTAATACAAGGCATCGACTAGCAAATACAAGGCATTGACGAGCAAATACAAGGCATCGACTAGCAAATACAAGGCATTGACGAGCAAATACAAGGCATTGACTAGCAAATACAAGGCATCAACGAGCAAATACAAGCATTGGGTAGCTAATACAAGGCATTGACGAGTAAATACAATGCATTGACGAGCAAATACAAGGCATCGACGAGCAAATACAAGGCATCGACGAACTAATACAAGGCATCGACTAGCAAATACAAGGCATTTACTAGCAAATAAAAGGCATCAACGAGCAAATACAAGACATTGACTAGCAAATACAAGGCATTGACGAGCAAATACAACGCATTGACGAGCAAATACAAGGCATCAACGAGTAAATACAAGGCATTGACTAGCAAATACAAGGCATTGACAAGCAAATACAAGGCATTGACGAGAAAATACAAGGCATCGACGACTAAATACAGGGCTGAGGCCTTGTATTTAGTCGTCGATGCATTGTATTTTCTCGTCAATGCCTTGTATTTGCTTGTCAATGCCTTGTTGATGCCTTGTATTTGCTCGTCAATGCGTTGTATTTGCTCGTTGATTCAACGAGCAAATACAAGGCATTGACTATCAAATAAAGGCATTGACGAGCAAATACAAGGCATTAGCGAGCAAATACAAGGCATTGACTAGCAAATACAAGGCATTGACTAGCAAATACAAGGCATCAACGAGCAAATACAAGGCATTGACGAGCAAATACAAGGCATTGACTACCAATTACAAGGCATTGACTAGCAAATACAAGGCATTGACAAGCAAATACAAGGCATTGACGAGCAAATACCAGGCATTGGCTAGCAAATACAAGGCATTGATTGGCAAATACAAGGCATTGGCTAGCAAATACAAGGCATTGACTAGAAAATACAAGGCATCAACGAGCAAATACAAGGCATTGACGAGCAAATACAATGCATTGACTACCAATTACAAGGCATTGACTAGCAAATACAAGGCATTGACGAACAAATACAAGGCATTGACGAGCAAATACAAGGCATTGACTAGCAAATACAAGGCATTGATTGGCAAATACAAGGCATTGACTAGCAAATACAAGGCATCAACGAGCAAATACAAGGCATTGACTAGCAAATACAAGGCATTGACGAGCAAATACAACGCATTGACGAGCAAATACAAGGCATCAACGAGTAAATACAAGGCATTGACTAGCAAATACAAGGCATTGACAAGCAAATACAAGGCATTGACGAGAAAATACAAGGCATCGACGACTAAATACAGGCTGAGGCCTTGTATTTAGTCGTCGATGCATTGTATTTTCTCGTCAATGCCTTGTATTTGCTTGTCAATGCCTTGTTGATGCCACAATGTTCAACGAGCAAATACAAGGCATTGACTATCAAATAAAGGCATTGACGAGCAAATACAAGGCATTAGCGAGCAAATACAAGGCATTGACTAGCAAATACAAGGCATTGACTAGCAAATACAAGGCATCAACGAGCAAATACAAGGCATTGACGAGCAAATACAAGGCATTGACTACCAATTACAAGGCATTGACTAGCAAATACAAGGCATTGACAAGCAAATACAAGGCATTGACGAGCAAATACAAGGCATTGGCTAGCAAATACAAGGCATTGATTGGCAAATACAAGGCATTGACTAGAAATACAAACGAGCAAATACAAGGCAAAGCAAATACAAGGCATTGACTAGGACAAGGCATTGACGAGCAAATACAAGGCATTGACGAGCAAATACAAGGCATTGACGAGCAAATACAAGGCATCAACGAGCAGGCATTGACGAGCAAATACAAGGCATTGACGAGCAAATACAAGTGACTGAAATACAAGCATTGACGAGCAAATACAAGGCATCAACGAGCAAATACAAGGCATTGACTAGCAAATACAAGGCATTGACGAGCAAATACAAGGCATTGACGAGCAAATACAAGGCAAATACAAGGCATTGACTAGCAAATACAAGGCATTGACTAGCAAATACAAGGCATCAACGAGCAAATACAAGGCATTGACGAGCAAATACAAGGCATTGACTACCAAATACAAGGCATTGACTAGCAAATACAAGGCATTGACGAGCAAATACAAGGCATTGACGAGCAAATACAAGGCATCAACGAGCAAATACAAGGCATTAACGAGCAAATACAAGGCATTGACGAGCAAATACAACGCATTGACGAGCAAATACAAGGCATCAACGAGTAAATACAAGGCATTGACTAGCAAATACAAGGCATTGACAAGCAAATACAAGGCATTGACGAGCAAATACAAGGCATCGACGAGTAAATACAAGGCCTCAACGAGCAAATACAAGGCATTGACTATCAAATAAAGGCATTGACGAGCAAATACAAGAGCGAGCAAATACAAGGCATTGACTAGCAAATACAAGGCATTGACTAGCAAATACAAGGCATCAACGAGCAAATACAAGGCATTGACGAGCAAATACAAGGAATTGACTAGCAAATACAAGGCATTGACTACCAATTACAAGGCATTGACTAGCAAATACAAGGCACTGTCTCGCAAATACAAGGCATTGACGGGCAAATACAAGACATTGACGAGCAAATACAACGCATCGACGAGCAAATACAAGGCATTGACCAGCATATACAAGGCATTGAGGAGCAAATGCAAGGCATCGACGAGCAAATACAAGGCACTGACTAGCAAATAAAAGGCATTGACGAGCAAATAAAAGGCATTGACGAGCAAATACAAGGCATCGACGAGCAATTACAAGGCATCAACGAGCAAATACAAGGAATTCACTATCAAATACAAGGCATTGACGAGCAAATACAAAGCATTGACTATCAAATACGAGGCATTGACGAGCAAATACAAGGCATTAGCGAGCAAATACAAGGCATTGACTAGCAAATACAAGGCATTGACTAGCAAATACAAGGCATCAACGAGCAAATACAAGGCATTGACGAGCAAATACAAGGCATTGACTAGCAAACACAAGGCATTGACGAGCAAATACAAGGCATTGGCTAGCAAATACAAGGCATTGATTGGCAAATACAAGGCATTGGCTAGCAAATACAAGGCATTGACTAGAAAATACAAGGCATCAACGAGCAAATACAAGGCATTGACGAGCAAATACAATGCATTGACTACCAATTACAAGCCATTGACTAGCAAATACAAGGCATTGACGAGCAAATACAAGGCATTGACGAGCAAATACAAGGCATTGACTAGCAAATACAAGGCATTGATTGGCAAATACAAGGCATTGACTAGCAAATACAAGCCATCAACGAGCAAATACAAGGCATTAACGAGCAAATACAAGGCATTGACGAGCAAATACAACGCATTGACGAGCAAATACAAGGCATCAACGAGTAAATACAAGGCATTGACTAGCAAATACAAGGCATTGACAAGCAAATACAAGGCATTGACGAGCAAATACAAGGCATCGACGAGTAAATACAAGGCCTCAACGAGCAAATACAAGGCATTGACTATCAAATAAAGGCATTGACGAGCAAATACAAGCATTGACTAGCAAATACAAGCATTGACTAGCAAATACAAGGCATCAACGAGCAAATACAAGGCATTGACGAGCAAATACAAGGAATTGACTAGCAAATACAAGGCATTGACTACCAATTACAAGGCATTGACTAGCAAATACAAGGCACTGTCTCGCAAATACAAGGCATTGACGGGCAAATACAAGACATTGACGAGCAAATACAACGCATCGACGAGCAAATACAAGGCATTGACCAGCATATACAAGGCATTGAGGAGCAAATGCAAGGCATCGACGAGCAAATACAAGGCACTGACTAGCAAATAAAAGGCATTGACGAGCAAATAAAAGGCATTGACGAGCAAATACAAGGCATCGACGAGCAATTACAAGGCATCAACGAGCAAATACAAGGAATTCACTATCAAATACAAGGCATTGACGAGCAAATACAAAGCATTGACTATCAAATACGAGGCATTGACGAGCAAATACAAGGCATTAGCGAGCAAATACAAGGCATTGACTAGCAAATACAAGGCATTGACTAGCAAATACAAGGCATCAACGAGCAAATACAAGGCATTGACGAGCAAATACAAGGCATTGACTAGCAAATACAAGGCATTGACTACCAATTACAAGGCATTGACTAGCAAATACAAGGCATTGACGAGCAAATACAAGGCATCAACGAGCAAATACAAGGCATTAACGAGCAAATACAAGGCATTAACGAGCAAATACAAGGCATTGACGAGCAAATACAAGGCATTGACTAGCAAAGACAAGGCATTGACTACCAATTACAAGGCATTGACTAGCAAATACAAGGCACTGTCTCGCAAATACAAGGCATTGACGGGCAAATACAAGACATTGACGAGCAAATACAACGCATCGACGAGCAAATACAAGGCATTGACCAGCATATACAAGGCATTGAGGAGCAAATGCAAGGCATCGACGAGCAAATACAAGGCACTGACTAGCAAATAAAAGGCATTGACGAGCAAATAAAAGGCATTGACGAGCAAATACAAGGCATCGACGAGCAATTACAAGGCATCAACGAGCAAATACAAGGAATTCACTATCAAATACAAGGCATTGACGAGCAAATACAAAGCATTGACTATCAAATACGAGGCATTGACGAGCAAATACAAGGCATTAGCGAGCAAATACAAGGCATTGACTAGCAAATACAAGGCATTGACTAGCAAATACAAGGCATCAACGAGCAAATACAAGGCATTGACGAGCAAATACAAGGCATTGACTAGCAAATACAAGGCATTGACGAGCAAATACAAGGCATTGGCTAGCAAATACAAGGCATTGATTGGCAAATACAAGGCATTGGCTAGCAAATACAAGGCATTGACTAGAAAATACAAGGCATCAACGAGCAAATACAAGGCATTGACGAGCAAATACAATGCATTGACTACCAATTACAAGGCATTGACTAGCAAATACAAGGCATTGACGAGCAAATACAAGGCATTGACGAGCAAATACAAGGCATTGACTAGCAAATACAAGGCATTGATTGGCAAATACAAGGCATTGACTAGCAAATACAAGCCATCAACGAGCAAATACAAGGCATTAACGAGCAAATACAAGGCATTGACGAGCAAATACAACGCATTGACGAGCAAATACAAGGCATCAACGAGTAAATACAAGGCATTGACTAGCAAATACAAGGCATTGACAAGCAAATACAAGGCATTGACGAGCAAATACAAGGCATCGACGAGTAAATACAAGGCCTCAACGAGCAAATACAAGGCATTGACTATCAAATAAAGGCATTGACGAGCAAATACAAGGCATTAGCGAGCAAATACAAGGCATTGACTAGCAAATACAAGCATTGACTAGCAAATACAAGGCATCAACGAGCAAATACAAGGCATTGACGAGCAAATACAAGGAATTGACTAGCAAATACAAGGCATTGACTACCAATTACAAGGCATTGACTAGCAAATACAAGGCACTGTCTCGCAAATACAAGGCATTGACGGGCAAATACAAGACATTGACGAGCAAATACAACGCATCGACGAGCAAATACAAGGCATTGACCAGCATATACAAGGCATTGAGGAGCAAATGCAAGGCATCGACGAGCAAATACAAGGCACTGACTAGCAAATAAAAGGCATTGACGAGCAAATAAAAGGCATTGACGAGCAAATACAAGGCATCGACGAGCAATTACAAGGCATCAACGAGCAAATACAAGGAATTCACTATCAAATACAAGGCATTGACGAGCAAATACAAAGCATTGACTATCAAATACGAGGCATTGACGAGCAAATACAAGGCATTAGCGAGCAAATACAAGGCATTGACTAGCAAATACAAGGCATTGACTAGCAAATACAAGGCATCAACGAGCAAATACAAGGCATTGACGAGCAAATACAAGGCATTGACTAGCAAATACAAGGCATTGACTACCAATTACAAGGCATTGACTAGCAAATACAAGGCATTGACGAGCAAATACAAGGCATCAACGAGCAAATACAAGGCATTAACGAGCAAATACAAGGCATTAACGAGCAAATGCAAGGCATTGACTAGCAAATACAAGGCATTGACCAGCAAATACAAGTCATCGACGAGCAAATACAATGCATCGACGAGCAAATACAAGGCATCGACGAGCAAATACAAGGCATTAACGAGCAAATACAAGGCATTAACGAGCAAATACAAGGAATTGACGAGCAAATACAAGGCATTGACGAGCAAATACAAGGCATCAACTAGAAAATACAAGGCATTGACGAGCAAATACAAGGCATCAACTAGCAAATACAAGGCATAAACTAGCAAATACAAGGCATTGAATAGCAAATGCAAGGCATCAACTAGCAAATACAAGGCATCAACGAGCAAATACAAGGCATTGACTAGCAAATACAAGGCATTGACTAGCAAATACAAGGCATTGACGAGCAAATACAAGGCACTGTCTCGCAAATACAAGGCATTGACGAGCAAATACAAGGCATTAGCGAGCAAATACAAGGCATTGACTAGCAAATACAAGGCATTGACTAGCAAATACAAGGCATCAACGAGCAAATACAAGGCATTGACGAGCAAATACAAGGCATTGACTAGCAAATACAAGGCATTGACTACCAATTACAAGGCATTGACTAGCAAATACAAGGCATTGACGAGCAAATACAAGGCAGCAACGAGCAAATACAAGCCATTAACGAGCAAATACAAGGCATTAACGAGCAAATGCAAGGCATTGACTAGCAAATACAAGGCATTGACCAGCAAATACAAGTCATCGACGAGCAAATACAATGCATCGACGAGCAAATACAAGGCATCGACGAGCAAATACAAGTCATTAACGAGCAAATACAAGGCATTAACGAGCAAATACAAGGAATTGACGAGCAAATACAAGGCATTGACGAGCAAATACAAGGCATCAACTAGAAAATACAAGGCATTGACGAGCAAATACAAGGCATCAACTAGCAAATACAAGGCATAAACTAGCAAATACAAGGCATTGAATAGCAAATGCAAGGCATCAACTAGCAAATACAAGGCATCAACGAGCAAATACAAGGCATTGACTAGCAAATACAAGGCATTGACTAGCAAATGCAAGGCATTGACGAGCAAATACAACGCATTGACGAGCAAATACAAGGCATCAAAGAGTAAATACAAGGCATTGACTAGCAAATACAAGGCATTGACAAGCAAATACAAGGCATTGACGAGCAAATACAAGGCATCGACGAGTAAATACAAGGCCTCAACGAGCAAATACAAGGCATTGACTATCAAATAAAGGCATTGACGAGCAAATACAAGGCATTAGCGAGCAAATACAAGGCATTGACTAGCAAATACAAGCATTGACTAGCAAATACAAGGCATCAACGAGCAAATACAAGGCATTGACGAGCAAATACAAGGCATTGACTAGCAAATACAAGGCATTGACTACCAATTACAAGGCATTGACTAGCAAATACAAGGCACTGTCTCGCAAATACAAGGCATTGACGGGCAAATACAAGACATTGACGAGCAAATACAACGCATCGACGAGCAAATACAAGGCATTGACCAGCATATACAAGGCATTGAGGAGCAAATGCAAGGCATCGACGAGCAAATACAAGGCACTGACTAGCAAATAAAAGGCATTGACGAGCAAATAAAAGGCATTGACGAGCAAATACAAGGCATCGACGAGCAATTACAAGGCATCAACGAGCAAATACAAGGCATTCACTATCAAATACAAGGCATTGACGAGCAAATACAAAGCATTGACTATCAAATACGAGGCATTGACGAGCAAATACAAGGCATTAGCGAGCAAATACAAGGCATTGACTAGCAAATACAAGGCATTGACTAGCAAATACAAGGCATCAACGAGCAAATACAAGGCATTGACGAGCAAATACAAGGCATTGACTAGCAAATACAAGGCATTGACTACCAATTACAAGGCATTGACTAGCAAATACAAGGCATTGACGAGCAAATACAAGGCATCAACGAGCAAATACAAGGCATTAACGAGCAAATACAAGGCATTAACGAGCAAATACAAGGCATTGACGAGCAAATACAAGGAATTGACTAGCAAAGACAAGGCATTGACTACCAATTACAAGGCATTGACTAGCAAATACAAGGCACTGTCTCGCAAATACAAGGCATTGACGGGCAAATACAAGACATTGACGAGCAAATACAACGCATCGACGAGCAAATACAAGGCATTGACCAGCATATACAAGGCATTGAGGAGCAAATGCAAGGCATCGACGAGCAAATACAAGGCACTGACTAGCAAATAAAAGGCATTGACGAGCAAATAAAAGGCATTGACGAGCAAATACAAGGCATCGACGAGCAATTACAAGGCATCAACGAGCAAATACAAGGAATTCACTATCAAATACAAGGCATTGACGAGCAAATACAAAGCATTGACTATCAAATACGAGGCATTGACGAGCAAATACAAGGCATTAGCGAGCAAATACAAGGCATTGACTAGCAAATACAAGGCATTGACTTGCAAATACAAGGCATCAACGAGCAAATACAAGGCATTGACGAGCAAATACAAGGCATTGACTAGCAAATACAAGGCATTGACTACCAATTACAAGGCATTGACTAGCAAATACAAGGCATTGACGAGCAAATACAAGGCATCAACGAGCAAATACAAGGCATTAACGAGCAAATACAAGGCATTAACGAGCAAATACAAGGCATTGACGAGCAAATACAAGGAATTGACTAGCAAAGACAAGGCATTGACTACCAATTACAAGGCATTGACTAGCAAATACAAGGCACTGTCTCGCAAATACAAGGCATTGACGGGCAAATACAAGACATTGACGAGCAAATACAACGCATCGACGAGCAAATACAAGGCATTGACCAGCATATACAAGGCATTGAGGAGCAAATGCAAGGCATCGACGAGCAAATACAAGGCACTGACTAGCAAATAAAAGGCATTGACGAGCAAATAAAAGGCATTGACGAGCAAATACAAGGCATCGACGAGCAATTACAAGGCATCAACGAGCAAATACAAGGAATTCACTATCAAATACAAGGCATTGACGAGCAAATACAAAGCATTGACTATCAAATACGAGGCATTGACGAGCAAATACAAGGCATTAGCGAGCAAATACAAGGCATTGACTAGCAAATACAAGGCATTGACTAGCAAATACAAGGCATCAACGAGCAAATACAAGGCATTGACGAGCAAATACAAGGCATTGACTAGCAAATACAAGGCATTGACGAGCAAATACAAGGCATTGGCTAGCAAATACAAGGCATTGATTGGCAAATACAAGGCATTGGCTAGCAAATACAAGGCATTGACTAGAAAATACAAGGCATCAACGAGCAAATACAAGGCATTGACGAGCAAATACAATGCATTGACTACCAATTACAAGGCATTGACTAGCAAATACAAGGCATTGACGAGCAAATACAAGGCATTGACGAGCAAATACAAGGCATTGACTAGCAAATACAAGGCATTGATTGGCAAATACAAGGCATTGACTAGCAAATACAAGCCATCAACGAGCAAATACAAGGCATTAACGAGCAAATACAAGGCATTGACGAGCAAATACAACGCATTGACGAGCAAATACAAGGCATCAACGAGTAAATACAAGGCATTGACTAGCAAATACAAGGCATTGACAAGCAAATACAAGGCATTGACGAGCAAATACAAGGCATCGACGAGTAAATACAAGGCCTCAACGAGCAAATACAAGGCATTGACTATCAAATAAAGGCATTGACGAGCAAATACAAGGCATTAGCGAGCAAATACAAGGCATTGACTAGCAAATACAAGCATTGACTAGCAAATACAAGGCATCAACGAGCAAATACAAGGCATTGACGAGCAAATACAAGGAATTGACTAGCAAATACAAGGCATTGACTACCAATTACAAGGCATTGACTAGCAAATACAAGGCACTGTCTCGCAAATACAAGGCATTGACGAGCAAATACAAGGCATTGACGAGCAAATACAACGCATCGACGAGCAAATACAAGGCATTGACCAGCATATACAAGGCATTGAGGAGCAAATGCAAGGCATCGACGAGCAAATACAAGGCACTGACTAGCAAATAAAAGGCATTGACGAGCAAATAAAAGGCATTGACGAGCAAATACAAGGCATCGACGAGCAATTACAAGGCATCAACGAGCAAATACAAGGAATTCACTATCAAATACAAGGCATTGACGAGCAAATACAAAGCATTGACTATCAAATACGAGGCATTGACGAGCAAATACAAGGCATTAGCGAGCAAATACAAGGCATTGACTAGCAAATACAAGGCATTGACTAGCAAATACAAGGCATCAACGAGCAAATACAAGGCATTGACGAGCAAATACAAGGCATTGACTAGCAAATACAAGGCATTGACTACCAATTACAAGGCATTGACTAGCAAATACAAGGCATTGACGAGCAAATACAAGGCATCAACGAGCAAATACAAGGCATTAACGAGCAAATACAAGGCATTAACGAGCAAATGCAAGGCATTGACTAGCAAATACAAGGCATTGACCAGCAAATACAAGTCATCGACGAGCAAATACAATGCATCGACGAGCAAATACAAGGCATCGACGAGCAAATACAAGGCATTAACGAGCAAATACAAGGCATTAACGAGCAAATACAAGGAATTGACGAGCAAATACAAGGCATTGACGAGCAAATACAAGGCATCAACTAGAAAATACAAGGCATTGACGAGCAAATACAAGGCATCAACTAGCAAATACAAGGCATAAACTAGCAAATACAAGGCATTGAATAGCAAATGCAAGGCATCAACTAGCAAATACAAGGCATCAACGAGCAAATACAAGGCATTGACTAGCAAATACAAGGCATTGACTAGCAAATACAAGGCATTGACGAGCAAATACAAGGCACTGTCTCGCAAATACAAGGCATTGACGAGCAAATACAAGGCATTAGCGAGCAAATACAAGGCATTGACTAGCAAATACAAGGCATTGACTAGCAAATACAAGGCATCAACGAGCAAATACAAGGCATTGACGAGCAAATACAAGGCATTGACTAGCAAATACAAGGCATTGACTACCAATTACAAGGCATTGACTAGCAAATACAAGGCATTGACGAGCAAATACAAGGCAGCAACGAGCAAATACAAGGCATTAACGAGCAAATACAAGGCATTAACGAGCAAATGCAAGGCATTGACTAGCAAATACAAGGCATTGACCAGCAAATACAAGTCATCGACGAGCAAATACAATGCATCGACGAGCAAATACAAGGCATCGACGAGCAAATACAAGTCATTAACGAGCAAATACAAGGCATTAACGAGCAAATACAAGGAATTGACGAGCAAATACAAGGCATTGACGAGCAAATACAAGGCATCAACTAGAAAATACAAGGCATTGACGAGCAAATACAAGGCATCAACTAGCAAATACAAGGCATAAACTAGCAAATACAAGGCATTGAATAGCAAATGCAAGGCATCAACTAGCAAATACAAGGCATCAACGAGCAAATACAAGGCATTGACTAGCAAATACAAGGCATTGACTTGCAAATGCAAGGCATTGACGAGCAAATACAAGGCACTGTCTCGCAAATACAAGGCATTGACGAGCAAATACAAGGCATTGACGAGCAAATACAACGCATCGACTAGCAAATACAAGGCACTGACGAGCAAATACAAGGCATTGACTAGCAAATACAAGGCATCAACGAGCAAATACAAGGCATTGGGTAGCCAATACAAGGCATTGACGAGTAAATACAATGCATTGACGAGCAAATACAAGGCATCGACGAGCAAATACAAGGCATCGACGAACTAATACAAGGCATCGACTAGCAAATACAAGGCATTGACTAGCAAATACAAGGCATCAACGAGCAAATACAAGACATTGACTAGCAAATACAAGGCATTGACGAGCAAATACAACGCATTGACGAGCAAATACAAGGCATCAACGAGTAAATACAAGGCATTGACTAGCAAATACAAGGCATTGACAAGCAAATACAAGGGCATTGACGAGAAAATACAAGGCATCGACGACTAAATACAAGGCCTCAGCCTTGTATTTAGTCGTCAATGCCTTGTATTTACTCGTTGATGCCTTGTATTTGCTCGTCAATGCGTTGTATTTGCTTGTCAATGCCTTGTATTTGCTAGTCAATGCCTTGTATTTACTCGTTGATGCCTTGTATTTGCTCGTAAATGCGTTGTATTTGCTCGTCAATGCCTTGTATTTGCTAGTCAACGTCTTGTATTTGCTCGTTGATTCAACGAGCAAATACAAGGCATTGACTATCAAATACAAGGCATTGACTAGCAAATACAAGGCATCAACGAGCAAATACAAGGCATTGACGAGCAAATACAAGGCATTGACTACCAATTACAAGGCATTGACTAGCAAATACAAGGCATTGACAAGCAAATACAAGGCATTGACGAGCAAATACAACGCATTGGCTAGCAAATACAAGGCATTGATTGGCAAATACAAGGCATTGGCTAGCAAATACAAGGCATTGACTAGCAAATACAAGGCATCAACGAGCAAATACAAGGCATTGACGAGCAAATACAATGCATTGACTAGCAAATACAAGGCATTGATTGGCAAATACAAGGCATTGGCTAGCAAATACAAGGCATTGACTAGCAAATACAAGGCATCAACGAGCAAATACAAGGCATTAACGAGCAAATACAAGGCATTGACGAGCAAATACAACGCATTGACGAGCAAATACAAGGCATCAACGAGTAAATACAAGGCATTGACTAGCAAATACAAGGCATTGACAAGCAAATACAAGGCATTGACGAGCAAATACAAGGCATCGACGAGTAAATACAAGGCGTCAACGAGCAAATACAAGGCATTGACTATCAAATAAAGGCATTGACGAGCAAATACAAGTCATTAGCGAGCAAATACAAGGCATTGACTAGCAAATACAAGGCATTGACTAGCAAATACAAGGCATCAACGAGCAAATACAAGGCATTGACGAGCAAATACAAGGAATTGACTAGCAAATACAAGGCATTGACTACCAATTACAAGGCATTGACTAGCAAATACAAGGCACTGTCTCGCAAATACAAGGCATTGACGAGCAAATACAAGGCATTGACGAGCAAATACAACGCATCGACGAGCAAATACAAGGCATTGACCAGCATATACAAGGCATTGAGGAGCAAATGCAAGGCATCGACGAGCAAATACAAGGCATTGACTAGCAAATAAAAGGCATTGACGAGCAAATAAAAGGCATTGACGAGCAAATACAAGGCATCGACGATCAAATACAAGGCATCAACGAGCAAATACAAGGAATTCACTATCAAATACAAGGCATTGACGAGCAAATACAAGGCATTGACTATCAAATACAAGGCATTGATGAGCAAATACAAGGCATTAGCGAGCAAATACAAGGCATTGACTAGCAAATACAAGGCATTGACTAGCAAATACAAGGCATCAACGAGCAAATACAAGGCATTGACGAGCAAATACAAGGCATTGACTAGCAAATACAAGGCATTGACTACCAATTACAAGGCATTGACTAGCAAATGCAAGGCATTGACGAGCAAATACAAGGCATCAACTAGCAAATACAAGGCATTGACGAGCAAATACAAGGCATCAACTAGCAAATACAAGGCATAAACTAGCAAATACAAGGAATTGAATAGCAAATGCAAGGCATCAACTAGCAAATACAAGGCATCAACGAGCAAATACAAGGCATTGACTAGCAAATACAAGGCATTGACTAGCAAATACAAGGCATTGACGAGCAAATACAAGGCATTAGCGAGCAAATACAAGGCATTGAATAGCAAATACAAGGCATTGAGGAGCAAATACAAGCATTGATTAGCAAATACAAGCATCGACGAAACAATACAAGGCATTGACGAACAAATACAAGGCATTGACGAACAATACAAGGCATTTACGAGCAAATACAAGGCATTGACTAGCAAATACAAGGCATTGACGAGCAAATACAAGGCATTGACGAGCAAATACAAGGCATTGACCAGCAAATACAAGGCATCAACGAGCAAATACAAGGCATCGACGAGCAAATACAAGGCATTGACGAGCAAATGCAAGGCATCGACGAGCAAATACAAGGCATTGACGAGCAAATACAAGGCATTGACGAGCAAATACAAGGCACTGTCTCGCAAATACAAGGCATTGACGAGCAAATACAAGGCATTGACGAGCAAACACAAGGCATCAACGAGCAAATACAAGGCATTGACGAGCAAATACAACGCATCGACGAGCAAATACAAGGCAATGACTAGCATATACAAGGCATTGAGGAGCAAATGCAAGGCATCGACGAGCAAATACAAGGCATTGACTAGCAAATAAAAGGCATTGACGAGCAAATACAAGACATTGACGAGCAAATACAAGGCGTCGACGAGCAAATACAAGGCATCAACGAGCAAATACAAGGCATTGACTGGCAAATACAAGGCATTGACGAGCAAATACAAGCATTAGCGAGCAAATACAAGGCATTGAGTAGCAAATACAAGGCATCAACGAGCAAATACAAGGCATTGAATAGCCAATACAAGGCATTGACGAGTAAATACAATGCATTGACGAGCAAATACAAGGCCTTGACGAGCAAACACAAGGCATCGACGAGCAAATACAAGGCATCGACGAACTAATACAAGGCATCGACTAGCAAATACAAGGCATTGACTAGCAAATACAAGGCATCAACGAGCAAATACAAGACATTGACTAGCAAATACAAGGCATTGACGAGCAAATACAATGTATTGACGAGCAAATACAAGGCATCAACGAGCAAATACAAGGCATTGACTAGCAAATACAAGGCATTGACAAGCAAATACAAGGCATTGACGAGCAAATACAAGGCATTGACTAGCAAATACAAGGCATTGACTAGCAAATACAAGGCATTGACGAGCAAATACAAGGCATTGATGAGCAAATACAAGGCATTGAATACCAAATACAAGGCATTGACTACCAAATACAAGGCATTGATGAGCAAATACAAGGCATTGACTAGCATATACAAGGCATTGAGGAGCAAATGCAAGGCATCGACGAGCAAATACAAGGCACTGACTAGGAAATAAAAGGCATTGACGAGCAAATACAAGGCATTGACGATCAAATACAAGGCGTCAACGAGCAAATACAAGGCATCAACGAGCAAATACAAGGCATTGACTAGCAAATACAAGGCATTGACGAGCAAATACAAGCATTAGCGAGCAAATACAAGGCATTGAGTAGCAAATACAAGGCATCAACGAGCAAATACAAGGCATTGAATAGCCAATACAAGGCATTGACGAGTAAATACAATGCATTGACGAGCAAATACAAGGCCTTGACGAGCAAACACAAGGCATCGACGAGCAAATACAAGGCATCAACGAGCAAATACAAGACATTGACTAGCAAATACAAGGCATTGACGAGCAAATACAATGTATTGACGAGCAAATACAAGGCATCAACGAGCAAATACAAGGCATTGACTAGCAAATACAAGGCATTGACAAGCAAATACAAGGCATTGACGAGCAAATACAAGGCATCAACTAGCAAATACAAGGCATTGACGAGCAAATACAAGGCATCAACTAGCAAATACAAGGCATAAACTAGCAAATACAAGGCATTGAATAGCAAATGCAAGGCATTAACTAGCAAATACAAGGCATCAACGAGCAAATACAAGGCATTGACTAGCAAATACAAGGCATTGACTAGCAAATACAAGGCATTGACGAGCAAATACAAGGCATTAGCGAGCAAATACAAGGCATTGAATAGCAAATACAAGGCATTGAGGAGCAAATACAAGCATTGATTAGCAAATACAAGCATCGACGAAACAATACAAGGCATTGACGAACAAATACAAGGCATTGACGAACAATACAAGGCATTTACGAGCAAATACAAGGCATTGACTAGCAAATACAAGGCATTGACGAGCAAATACAAGGCATTGACGAGCAAATACAAGGCATTGACCAGCAAATACAAGGCATCAACGAGCAAATACAAGGCATCGACGAGCAAATACAAGGCATTGACGAGCAAATACAAGGCATCGACGAGCAAATACAAGGCATTGACGAGCAAATACAAGGCATTGACGAGCAAATACAAGGCATTGACTAGCAAATACAAGGCATTGACTAGCAAATACAAGGCATTGACGAGCAAATACAAGGCATTAGCGAGCAAATACAAGGCATTGAATAGCAAATACAAGGCATTGAGGAGCAAATACAAGCATTGATTAGCAAATACAAGCATCGACGAAACAATACAAGGCATTGACGAACAAATACAAGGCATTGACGAACAATACAAGGCATTTA
Source organism: Chrysogorgia sp. JL179-B06 (assembly GCA_035772405.1). NCBI lineage: Eukaryota > Metazoa > Cnidaria > Anthozoa > Scleralcyonacea > Chrysogorgiidae > Chrysogorgia > Chrysogorgia sp. JL179-B06. The sequence goes on from JAYKKM010000373.1 coordinate 716,722, forward strand.
CGAGCAAATACAAGGCATTGACGAGCAAATACAAGGCATTGACCAGCAAATACAAGGCATCAACGAGCAAATACAAGGCATCGACGAGCAAATACAAGGCATTGACGAGCAAATACAAGGCATCGACGAGCAAATACAAGGCATTGACGAGCAAATACAAGGCATTGACGAGCAAATACAAGGCACTGTCTCGCAAATACAAGGCATTGACGAGCAAATACAAGGCATTGACGAGCAAACACAAGGCATCAACGAGCAAATACAAGGCATTGACGAGCAAATACAACGCATCGACGAGCAAATACAAGGCATTGACTAGCAAATACAAGGCATTGAGGAGCAAATGCAAGGCATCGACGAGCAAATACAAGGCATTGACTAGCAAATAAAAGGCATTGACGAGCAAATACAAGACATTGACGAGCAAATACAAGGCGTCGACGAGCAAATACAAGGCATCAACGAGCAAATACAAGGCATTGACTAGCAAATACAAGGCATTGACGAGCAAATACAAGCATTAGCGAGCAAATACAAGGCATTGAGTAGCAAATACAAGGCATCAACGAGCAAATACAAGGCATTGAATAGCCAATACAAGGCATTGACGAGTAAATACAATGCATTGACGAGCAAATACAAGGCCTTGACGAGCAAACACAAGGCATCGACGAGCAAATACAAGGCATCGACGAACTAATACAAGGCATCGACTAGCAAATACAAGGCATTGACTAGCAAATACAAGGCATCAACGAGCAAATACAAGACATTGACTAGCAAATACAAGGCATTGACGAGCAAATACAATGTATTGACGAGCAAATACAAGGCATCAACGAGCAAATACAAGGCATTGACTAGCAAATACAAGGCATTGACAAGCAAATACAAGGCATTGACGAGCAAATACAAGGCATTGACTAGCAAATACAAGGCATTGACTAGCAAATACAAGGCATTGACGTGCAAATACAAGGCATTGATGAGCAAATACAAAGCATTGAATACCAAATACAAGGCATTGACTACCAAATACAAGGCATTGATGAGCAAATACAAGGCATTGACTAGCAAATACAAGGCACTGTCTCGCAAATACAAGGCATTAACGAGCAAATACAAGGCATTGACGAGCAAACACAAGGCATCAACGAGCAAATACAAGGCATTGACGAGCAAATACAACGCATCGACGAGCAAATACAAGGCATTGACTAGCATATACAAGGCATTGAGGAGCAAATGCAAGGCATCGACGAGCAAATACAAGGCATTGACTAGGAAATAAAAGGCATTGACGAGCAAATACAAGGCATTGACGATCAAATACAAGGCGTCGACGAGCAAATACAAGGCACCAACGAGCAAATACAAGGCATTGACTAGCAAATACAAGGCATTGACGAGCAAATACAAGCATTAGCGAGCAAATACAAGGCATTGACTAGCAAATCCAAGGCATCAACGAGCAAATACAAGACATTGATTAGCAAATACAAGGCATTGACGAGCAAATACAATGCATTGACGAGCAAATACAAGGCGTCAACGAGTAAATACAAGGCATTGACTAGCAAATACAAGGCATTGACAAGCAAATACAAGGCATTGACGAGCAAATACAAGGCATTGACGAGCAAATACAAGGCATTGACTAGCAAATACAAGGCATTGACTAGCAAATACAAGGCATTGACGAGCAAATACAAGGCATTGATGAGCAAATACAAGGCATTGACTACCAAATACAAGGCATTGACTACCAAATACAAGGCATTGATGAGCAAATACAAGGCATTGACTAGCAAATACAAGGTATTGACGAGCAAATACAAGGCATCGACTAGCAAATACAAGGCATTGACTAGCAAATACAAGGCATTGACGATCAAATACAAGGCGTCGACGAGCAAATACAAGGCATTGACTAGCAAATACAAGGCATTGACGAGCAAATACAAGCATTAGCGAGCAAATACAAGGCATTGACTAGCAAATACAAGGCATCAACGAGAAAATACAAGACATTGACTAGCAAATACAAGGCATTGACGAGCAAATACAATGCATTGACGAGCAAATACAAGGCATCAACGAGTAAATACAAGGCATTGACTTGCAAATACAAGGCATTGACAAGCAAATACAAGGCATCGACGAGCAAATACAAGGCATTGACGAGCAAATACAAGGCATTGACTAGCAAATACAAGGCATTGATTAGCAAATACAAGGCATTGACGAGCAAATACAAGGCATTGATGAGCAAATACAACGCATTGACTAGCAAATACAAGGCATTGACTACCAAATACAAGGCATTGATGAGCAAATACAAGGCATTGACTAGCAAATACAAGGCATTGACGAGCAAATACAAGGCATCGACTAGCAAATAAAAGGCATTGACTAGCAAATACAAGGCATTGACGAGCAAATACAAGGCATCGACGAGCAAATACAAGTCATTGACGAGCAAATACAAGGTATCGACGAGCAAATACAAGGCATTGACTAGCAAATACAATGCATTGACTAGCAAATACAAGGCATTGACGAGCAAATACAAGGCATCGACTAGCAAATACAAGGCATTGACTACCAATTACAGGGCATTGACTAGCAAATACAAGGCATCGACGAGCAAATACAAGGCATTGACGAGCAAATACAAGGCATTCACTAGCAAATACAAGGCATTGACTAGCAAGTACAAGTCATTGACGAGCAAATACAAGGCATTGATGAGCAAATACAAGGCATTGACTAGCAAATACAAGGCATTGACAAGCAAATACAAGGCATCGACTAGCAAATACAAGGCATTGACTAGCAAATACAAGGCATTGACGAGCAAATACAAGGCATCGACGAGCAAATACAAGTCATTGACGAGCAAATACAAGGTATCGACGAGCAAATACAAGGCATTGACTAGCAAATACAATGCATTGACGAGCAAATACAAGGCATTGACGAGCAAATACAAGGCATTGACGAGCAAACACAAGGCATCAACGAGCAAATACAGGGCATTGACTATAAAATACAAGGCATTGACGAGCAAATACAAGCATTAGCGAGCAAATACAAGGTATTGAGGAGCAAATACAAGGCATCAACGAGCAAATACAAGACATTGACTAGCAAATAAAAGGCATTGAAGAGCAAATACAATGCATTGACGAGCAAATACAAGGCATCGACGAGCAAATACAAGGCATCAACGAGCAAATACAAGGCATTAACTATCAAATACAAGGCATTGACGAGCAAATACAAGGCATTGACGAGCAAATACAAGGCATTGACTAGCAAATACAAGGCATTGACTAGCAAATACAAGGCATTGAAGAGCAAATACAAGGCATTGATGAGCAAATACAAGGCATTGACTAGCAAACACAAGGCATTGACTACCAAATACAAGGCATTGATGAGCAAATACAAGGCATTGACTAGCAAATACAAGGCATTGACGAGCAAATACAAGGCGTCGACGAGCAGATACAAGTCATTGACGAGCAAATACAAGGTATCGACGAGCAAATACAAGGCATTGACTAGCAAATACAATGCATTGACGAGCAAATACAAGGCATTGACGAGCAAATACAAGGCATCGACGAGCAAATACAAGGCATCAACGAGCAAATACAAGGCATTGACTATCAAATACAAGGCATTCACGAGCAAATACAAGGCATTGACTAGCAAATACAATGCATTGACGAGCAACTACAAGGCATTGACTAGCAAATACAAGGCATCAACGAGCAAATACGATGCATTGACGAGCAAATACAACGTATTTATGAGCAAATAGAAGGCATCGACGAGCAAATACAAGGCACTGACGAGCAAATACAAGTCATTGACGAGCAGATACAAAGCATTGATGAGCAAATACAAGGCATTGACTAGCAAATACAAGGCATTGACGAGCAAATACAAGGCATCGACTAGCAAATACAAGGCATTGACTAGCAAATACAAGGCATCGACGAGCAAATACAAGGCATCGACGAGCAAATACAAGTCATTGATGAGCAAATACAAGGTATTGAGGAGCAAATGCAAGGCATCGACGAGCAAATACAAGGCATTGACTAGCACATAAAAGGCATTGACGAGCAAATACAAGGCAATGACGAGCAAATACAAGGCATTGATGAGCAAATACAAGGCATTGACTAGCAAATACAAGGCATTGACTACCAATTACAGGGCATTGACTAGCAAATACAAGGCATCGACGAGCAAATACAAGGCATTGACGAGCAAATACAACGCATCGACGAGCAACTACAAGGCATTGACAAGCATATACAAGGTATTGAGGAGCAAATGCAATGCATCGACGAGCAAATACAAGGCATTGACTAGCAAATAAAAGGCATCGACGAGCAAATACAAGGCATCAACGAGCAAATACAAGGCATTGACTATCAAATACAAGGCATTGACGAGCAAATACAAGGCATTGACTAGCAAATACAATGCATTGACGAGCAACTACAAGGCATTGACTAGCAAATAAAAGGCATCAACGAGCAAATACGATGCATTGACGAGCAAATACAACGTATTTATGAGCAAATAGAAGGCATCGACGAGCAAATACAAGGCACTGACGAGCAAATACAAGTCATTGACGAGCAGATACAAAGCATTGATGAGCAAATACAAGGCATTGGCTAGCAAATACAAGGCATCGACGAGCAAATACAAGGCATCGACGAGCAAATACAAGTCATTGATGAGCAAATACAAGGTATTGAGGAGCAAATACAAGGCATTGACGAGCAAATACAACGCATCGACGAGCAACTACAAGGCATTGACAAGCAAATACAAGGTATTGAGGAGCAAATGCAAGGCATCGACGAGCAAATACAAGGCATTGACTAGCAAATAAAAGGCATTGAAGAGCAAATACAAGGCATTGACGAGCAAATACAAGGCATCGACGAGCAAATACAAGGCATCAACGAGCAAATACAAGGCATTAACTATCAAATAGAAGGCATTGACGAGCAAATACAAGGCATTAGCGAGCAAATACAAGGCATTGACTAGCAAATACAAGGCATTGACTAGCAAATACAAGGCATTGAAGAGCAAATACAAGGCATTGATGAGCAAATACAAGGCATTGACTAGCAAATACAAGGCATTGACGAGCAAATACAAGGCATCGACTAGCAAATACAAGGCATTGACTAGCAAATACAGGGCATTGACGAGCAAATACAAGGCATTGACTAGCAAATACAAGGCATCAACGAGCAAATACGATGCATTGACGAGCAAATACAACGTATTTATGAGCAAATAGAAGGCATCGACGAGCAAATACAAGGCACTGACGAGCAAATACAAGTCATTGACGAGCAGATACAAAGCATTGATGAGCAAATACAAGGCATTGACGAGCAAATACAAGGCATTGACGAGCAAATACAAGGCATCGACGAGCAAATACAAGGCATCAACGAGCAAATACAAGGCATTGACTATCAAACACAAGGCATTGACGAGCAAATACAAGGCATTGACTAGCAAATACAATGCATTGACGAGCAACTACAAGGCATTGACTAGCAAATACAAGGCATCAACGAGCAAATACGATGCATTGACGAGCAAATACAACGTATTTATGAGCAAATAGAAGGCATCGACGAGCAAATACAAGGCACTGACGAGCAAATACAAGTCATTGACGAGCAGATACAAAGCATTGATGAGCAAATACAAGGCATTGACTAGCAAATACAAGGCATTGACGAGCAAATACAAGGCATCGACTAGCAAATACAAGGCATTGACTAGCAAATACAAGGCATCGACGAGCAAATACAAGGCATCGACGAGCAAATACAAGTCATTGATGAGCAAATACAAGGTATTGAGGAGCAAATGCAAGGCATCGACGAGCAAATACAAGGCATTGACTAGCACATAAAAGGCATTGACGAGCAAATACAAGGCAATGACGAGCAAATACAAGGCATTGATGAGCAAATACAAGGCATTGACTAGCAAATACAAGGCATTGACTACCAATTACAGGGCATTGACTAGCAAATACAAGGCATCGACGAGCAAATACAAGGCATTGACGAGCAAATACAACGCATCGACGAGCAACTACAAGGCATTGACAAGCATATACAAGGTATTGAGGAGCAAATGCAATGCATCGACGAGCAAATACAAGGCATTGACTAGCAAATAAAAGGCATTGACGAGCAAATACAAGGCATTGACGAGCAAATACAAGGCATCGACGAGCAAATACAAGGCATCAACGAGCAAATACAAGGCATTAACTATCAAATACAAGGCATTGACGAGCAAATACAAGGCATTAGCGAGCAAATACAAGGCATTGACTAGCAAATACAAGGCATTGACTAGCAAATACAAGGCATTGACGAGCAAATACAAGGCATTGATGAGCAAATACTAGGCATTGACTAGCAAATACAAGGCATTGACGAGCAAATACAAGGCATCGACTAGCAAATACAAGGCATTGACTAGCAAATACAAGGCATTAAAGAGCTAATATAAGGCATCGACGAGCAAATACAAGTCATTGACGAGCAAATACAAGGTATCGACGAGCAAATACAAGGCATTGACTAGCAAATACAATCCATTGACGAGCAAATACCAGGCATTGACGAGCAAATACAAGGCATCGACGAGCAAATACAAGGCATCAACGAGCAAATACAAGGCATTGACTATCAAATACAAGGCATTGACGAGCAAATACAAGGCATTGACTAGCAAATACAATGCATTGACGAGCAAATACAAGGCATTGACTAGCAAATACAAGGCATCAACGAGCAAATACGATGCATTGACGAGCAAATACAACGTATTTATGAGCAAATAGAAGGCATCGACGAGCAAATACAAGGCACTGACGAGCAAATACAAGTCATTGACGAGCAGATACAAGGCATTGATGAGCAAATACAAGGCATTGACTAGCAAATACAAGGCATTGACGAGCAAATACAAGGCATCGACTAGCAAATACAAGGCATTGACTAGCAAATACAAGGCATCGACGAGCAAATACAAGGCATCGACGAGCAAATACAAGTCATTGATGAGCAAATACAAGGTATTGAGGAGCAAATGCAAGGCATCGACGAGCAAATACAAGGCATTGACTAGCACATACAAGGCATTGACGAGCAAATACAAGGCATTGACGAGCAAATACAAGGCATTGATGAGCAAATACAAGGCATTGACTAGCAAATACAAGGCATTGACTACCAATTACAGGGCATTGACTAGCAAATACAAGGCATCGACGAGCAAATACAAGGCATTGACGAGCAAATACAAGGCATTCACTAGCAAATACAAGGCATTGACTAGCAAATACAAGTCATTGACGAGCAGATACAAGGCATTGATGAGCAAATACAAGGCATTGACTAGCAAATACAAGGCATTGACGAGCAAATACAAGGCATCGACTAGCAAATACAAGGCATTGACTAGCAAATACAAGGCATCGACGAGCAAATACAAGGCATCGACGAGCAAATACAGGTCATTGACGAGCAAATACAAGGTATCGACGAGCAAATACAAGGCATTGACTAGCAAATACAATCCATTGACGAGCAAATACAAGGCATTGACGAGCAAATACAAGGCATCGACGAGCAAATACAAGGCATTGACGAGCAAATACAAGGCATCGACGAGCAAATACAAGGCATCAACGAGCAAATACAAGGCATTAACTATCAAATACAAGGCATTGACGAGCAAATACAAGGCATTAGCGAGCAAATACAAGGCATTGACTAGCAAATACAATGCATTGACGAGCAACTACAAGGCATTGACTAGCAAATACAAGGCATCAATGAGCAAATACGATGCATTGACGAGCAAATACAACGTATTTATGAGCAAATAGAAGGCATCGACGAGCAAATACAAGGCACTGACGAGCAAATACAAGTCATTGACGAGCAGATACAAAGCATTGATGAGCAAATACAAGGCATTGACTAGCAAATACAAGGCATTGACGAGCAAATACAAGGCATCGACTAGCAAATACAAGGCATTGACTAGCAAATACAAGGCATCGACGAGCAAATACAAGGCATCGACGAGCAAATACAAGTCATTGATGAGCAAATACAAGGTATTGAGGAGCAAATGCAAGGCATCGACGAGCAAATACAAGGCATTGACTAGCACATAAAAGGCATTGACGAGCAAATACAAGGCAATGACGAGCAAATACAAGGCATTGATGAGCAAATACAAGGCATTGACTAGCAAATACAAGGCATTGACTACCAATTACAGGGCATTGACTAGCAAATACAAGGCATCGACGAGCAAATACAAGGCATTGACGAGCAAATACAACGCATCGACGAGCAACTACAATGCATTGACAAGCATATACAAGGTATTGAGGAGCAAATGCAATGCATCGACGAGCAAATACAAGGCATTGACTAGCAAATAAAAGGCATTGACGAGCAAATACAAGCCATTGACGAGCAAATACAAGGCATCGACGAGCAAATACAAGGCATCAACGAGCAAATACAAGGCATTAACTATCAAATACAAGGCATTGACGAGCAAATACAACGCATCGACGAGCAACTACAAGGCATTGACAAGCATATACAAGGTATTGAGGAGCAAATGCAATGCATCGACGAGCAAATACAAGGCATTGACTAGCAAATAAAAGGCATTGACGAGCAAATACAAGGCATTGACGAGCAAATACAAGGCATCGACGAGCAAATACAAGGCATCAACGAGCAAATACAAGGCATTAACTATCAAATACATGGCATTGACGAGCAAATACAAGGCATTAGCGAGCAAATACAAGGCATTGACTAGCAAATACAAGGCATTGACTAGCAAATACAAGGCATTGACGAGCAAATACAAGGCATTGATGAGCAAATACAAGGCATTGACTAGCAAATACAAGGCATTGACGAGCAAACAAATACAAGGCATCGACTAGCAAATACAAGGCATTGACTAGCAAATACAAGGCATTAAAGAGCAAATATTACAAGGCATCGACGAGCAAATACAAGTCATTGACGAGCAAATACAAGGTATCGACGAGCAAATACAAGGCATTGACTAGCAAATACAATGCATTGACGAGCAAATACAAGGCATTGACGAGCAAATACAAGGCATCGACGAGCAAATACAAGGCATCAACGAGCAAATACAAGGCATTGACTATCAAATACAAGGCATTGACGAGCAAATACAAGGCATTGACGAGCATTGACGAGCAAATACAAGGCATTGACTAGCAAATACAATGCATTGACGAGCAAATACAAGGCATTGACTAGCAAATACAAGGCATCAACGAGCAAATACGATGCATTGACGAGCAAATACAACGTATTTATGAGCAAATAGAAGGCATCGACGAGCAAATACAAGGCACTGACGAGCAAATACAAGTCATTGATGAGCAGATACAAGGCATTGACGAGCAAATACAAGGCATCGACTAGCAAATACAAGGCATTGACTAGCAAATACAAGGCATCGACGAGCAAATACAAGGCATCGACGAGCAAATACAAGTCATTGATGAGCAAATACAAGGTATTGAGGAGCAAATGCAAGGCATCGACGAGCAAATACAAGGCATTGTCTAGCACATGCAAGGCATTGACGAGCAAATAAAAGGCATTGACGAGCAAATACAAGGCATTGATGAGCAAATACAAGGCATTGACTAGCAAATACAAGGCATTGACTACCAATTACAGGGCATTGACTAGCAAATACAAGGCATCGACGAGCAAATACAAGGCATTGACGAGCAAATACAAGGCATTCACTAGCAAATACAAGGCATTGACTAGCAAATACAAGTCATTGACGAGCAGATACAAGGCATTGATGAGCAAATACAAGGCATTGACTAGCAAATACAAGGCATTGACGAGCAAATACAAGGCATCGACTAGCAAATACAAGGCATTGACTAGCAAATACAAGGCATCGACGAGCAAATACAAGGCATCGACGAGCAAATACAGGTCATTGACGAGCAAATACAAGGTATCGACGAGCAAATACAAGGCATTGACTAGCAAATACAATGCATTGACGAGCAAATACAAGGCATTGACGAGCAAATACAAGGCATCGACGAGCAAATACAAGGCATTGACGAGCAAATACAAGGCATCGACGAGCAAATACAAGGCATCAACGAGCAAATACAAGGCATTAACTATCAAATACAAGGCATTGACGAGCAAATACAAGGCATTAGCGAGCAAATACAAGGCATTGACTAGCAAATACAAGGCATTGACTAGCAAATACAAGACATTGACGAGCAAATACAAGGCATTGACGAGCAAATACAATGCATTGACGAGCAAATACAAGGCATCGACGAGCAAATACAAGGCATCAACGAGCAAATGCATTGACTATCAAACACAAGGCATTGACGAGCAAATACAAGGCATTGACTAGCAAATACAATGCATTGACGAGCAACTACAAGGCATTGACTAGCAAATACAAGGCATCAACGAGCAAATACGATGCATTGACGAGCAAATACAACGTATTTATGAGCAAATAGAAGGCATCGACGAGCAAATACAAGGCACTGACGAGCAAATACAAGTCATTGACGAGCAGATACAAAGCATTGATGAGCAAATACAAGGCATTGACTAGCAAATACAAGGCATTGACGAGCAAATACAAGGCATAGACTAGCAAATACAAGGCATTGACTAGCAAATACAAGGCATCGACGAGCAAATACAAGGCATCGACGAGCAAATACAAGTCATTGATGAGCAAATACAAGGTATTGAGGAGCAAATGCAAGGCATCGACGAGCAAATACAAGGCATTGACTAGCACATAAAAGGCATTGACGAGCAAATACAAGGCAATGACGAGCAAATACAAGGCATTGATGAGCAAATACAAGGCATTGACTAGCAAATACAAGGCATTGACTACCAATTACAGGGCATTGACTAGCAAATACAAGGCATCGACGAGCAAATACAAGGCATTGACGAGCAAATACAACGCATCGACGAGCAACTACAATGCATTGACAAGCATATACAAGGTATTGAGGAGCAAATGCAATGCATCGACTAGCAAATACAAGGCATTGACTAGCAAATAAAAGGCATTGACGAGCAAATACAAGGCATTGACGAGCAAATACAAGGCATCGACGAGCAAATACAAGGCATCAACGAGCAAATACAAGGCATTAACTATCAAATACAAGGCATTGACGAGCAAATACAACGCATCGACGAGCAACTACAAGGCATTGACAAGCATATACAAGGTATTGAGGAGCAAATGCAATGCATCGACGAGCAAATACAAGGCATTGACTAGCAAATAAAAGGCATTGACGAGCAAATACAAGGCATTGACGAGCAAATACAAGGCATCGACGAGCAAATACAAGGCATCAACGAGCAAATACAAGGCATTAACTATCAAATACATGGCATTGACGAGCAAATACAAGGCATTAGCGAGCAAATACAAGGCATTGACTAGCAAATACAAGGCATTGACTAGCAAATACAAGGCATTGACGAGCAAATACAAGGCATTGATGAGCAAATACAAGGCATTGACTAGCAAATACAAGGCATTGACGAGCAAATACAAGGCATCGACTAGCAAATACAAGGCATTGACTAGCAAATACAAGGCATTAAAGAGCAAATATAAGGCATCGACGAGCAAATACAAGTCATTGACGAGCAAATACAAGGTATCGACGAGCAAATACAAGGCATTGACTAGCAAATTCAATGCATTGACGAGCAAATACAAGGCATTGACGAGCAAATACAAGGCATCGACGAGCAAATACAAGGCATCAACGAGCAAATACAAGGCATTGACTATCAAATACAAGGCATTGACGAGCAAATACAAGGCATTGACTAGCAAATACAATGCATTGACGAGCAAATACAAGGCATTGACTAGCAAATACAAGGCATCAACGAGCAAATACGATGCATTGACGAGCAAATACAACGTATTTATGAGCAAATAGAAGGTATCGACGAGCAAATACAAGGCACTGACGAGCAAATACAAGTCATTGATGAGCAGATACAATGCATTGACGAGCAAATACAAGGCATCGACTAGCAAATACAAGGCATTGACTAGCAAATACAAGGCATCGACGAGCAAATACAAGGCATCGACGAGCAAATACAAGTCATTGATGAGCAAATACAAGGTATTGAGGAGCAAATGCAAGGCATCGACGAGCAAATACAAGGCATTGACTAGCACATAAAAGGCATTGACGAGCAAATACAAGGCAATGACGAGCAAATACAAGGCATTGATGAGCAAATACAAGGCATTGACTAGCAAATACAAGGCATTGACTACCAATTACAGGGCATTGACTAGCAAATACAAGGCATCGACGAGCAAATACAAGGCATTGACGAGCAAATACAACGCATCGGCGAGCAACTACAATGCATTGACAAGCATATACAAGGTATTGAGGAGCAAATGCAATGCATCGACGAGCAAATACAAGGCATTGACTAGCAAATAAAAGGCATTGACGAGCAAATACAAGGCATTGACGAGCAAATACAAGGCATCGACGAGCAAATACAAGGCATCAACGAGCAAATACAAGGCATTAACTATCAAATACATGGCATTGACGAGCAAATACAAGGCATTAGCGAGCAAATACAAGGCATTGACTAGCAAATACAAGGCATTGACTAGCAAATACAAGGCATTGACGAGCAAATACAAGGCATTGATGAGCAAATACAAGGCATTGACTAGCAAATACAAGGCATCGACGAGCAAATACAAGGCATTGACTAGCACATAAAAGGCATTGACGAGCAAATACAAGGCAATGACGAGCAAATACAAGGCATTGATGAGCAAATACAAGGCATTGACTAGCAAATACAAGGCATTGACTACCAATTACAGGGCATTGACTAGCAAATACAAGGCATCGACGAGCAAATACAAGGCATTGACGAGCAAATACAACGCATCGACGAGCAACTACAATGCATTGACAAGCATATACAAGGTATTGAGGAGCAAATGCAATGCATCGACGAGCAAATACAAGGCATTGACTAGCAAATAAAAGGCATTGACGAGCAAATACAAGGCATTGACGAGCAAATACAAGGCATCGACGAGCAAATACAAGGCATCAACGAGCAAATACAAGGCATTAACTATCAAATACATGGCATTGACGAGCAAATACAAGGCATTAGCGAGCAAATACAAGGCATTGACTAGCAAATACAAGGCATTGACTAGCAAATACAAGGCATTGACGAGCAAATACAAGGCATTGATGAGCAAATACAAGGCATTGACTAGCAAATACAAGGCATTGACGAGCAAATACAAGGCATCGACTAGCAAATACAAGGCATTGACTAGCAAATACAAGGCATTAAAGAGCAAATATAAGGCATCGACGAGCAAATACAAGTCATTGACGAGCAAATACAAGGTATCGACGAGCAAATACAAGGCATTGACTAGCAAATACAATGCATTGACGAGCAAATACAAGGCATTGACGAGCAAATACAAGGCATCGACGAGCAAATACAAGGCATCAACGAGCAAATACAAGGCATTGACTATCAAATACAAGGCATTGACGAGCAAATACAAGGCATTGACTAGCAAATACAATGCATTGACGAGCAAATACAAGGCATTGACTAGCAAATACAAGGCATCAACGAGCAAATACGATGCATTGACGAGCAAATACAACGTATTTATGAGCAAATAGAAGGCATCGACGAGCAAATACAAGGCACTGACGAGCAAATACAAGTCATTGATGAGCAGATACAAGGCATTGACGAGCAAATACAAGGCATCGACTAGCAAATACAAGGCATTGACTAGCAAATACAAGGCATCGACGAGCAAATACAAGGCATCGACGAGCAAATACAAGTCATTGATGAGCAAATACAAGGTATTGAGGAGCAAATGCAAGGCATCGACGAGCAAATACAAGGCATTGACTAGCACATACAAGGCATTGACGAGCAAATAAAAGGCATTGACGAGCAAATACAAGGCATTGATGAGCAAATACAAGGCATTGACTAGCAAATACAAGGCATTGACTACCAATTACAGGGCATTGACTAGCAAATACAAGGCATCGACGAGCAAATACAAGGCATCGACGAGCAAATACAAGGCATCGACGAGCAAATACAGGTCATTGACGAGCAAATACAAGGTATCGACGAGCAAATACAAGGCATTGACTAGCAAATACAATGCATTGACGAGCAAATACAAGGCATTGACGAGCAAATACAAGGCATCGACGAGCAAATACAAGGCATTGACGAGCAAATACAAGGCATCGACGAGCAAATACAAGGCATCAACGAGCAAATACAAGGCATTAACTATCAAATACAATGCATTGACGAGCAAATACAAGGCATTAGCGAGCAAATACAAGGCATTGACTAGCAAATACAAGGCATTGACTAGCAAATACAAGACATTGACGAGCAAATACAAGGCATTGACGAGCAAATACAATGCATTGACGAGCAAATACAAGGCATCGACGAGCAAATACAAGGCATCAACGAGCAAATACAAGGCATTGACTATCAAACACAAGGCATTGACGAGCAAATACAAGGCATTGACTAGCAAATACAATGCATTGACGAGCAACTACAAGGCATTGACTAGCAAATACAAGGCATCAACGAGCAAATACGATGCATTGACGAGCAAATACAACGTATTTATGAGCAAATAGAAGGCATCGACGAGCAAATACAAGGCACTGACGAGCAAATACAAGTCATTGACGAGCAGATACAAAGCATTGATGAGCAAATACAAGGCATTGACTAGCAAATACAAGGCATTGACGAGCAAATACAAGGCATCGACTAGCAAATACAAGGCATTGACTAGCAAATACAAGGCATCGACGAGCAAATACAAGGCATCGACGAGCAAATACAAGTCATTGATGAGCAAATACAAGGTATTGAGGAGCAAATGCAAGGCATCGACGAGCAAATACAAGGCATTGACTAGCACATAAAAGGCATTGACGAGCAAATACAAGGCAATGACGAGCAAATACAAGGCATTGATGAGCAAATACAAGGCATTGACTAGCAAATACAAGGCATTGACTACCAATTACAGGGCATTGACTAGCAAATACAAGGCATCGACGAGCAAATACAAGGCATTGACGAGCAAATACAACGCATCGACGAGCAACTACAATGCATTGACAAGCATATACAAGGTATTGAGGAGCAAATGCAATGCATCGACGAGCAAATACAAGGCATTGACTAGCAAATAAAAGGCATTGACGAGCAAATACAAGGCATTGACGAGCAAATACAAGGCATCGACGAGCAAATACAAGGCATCAACGAGCAAATACAAGGCATTAACTATCAAATACAAGGCATTGACGAGCAAATACAACGCATCGACGAGCAACTACAAGGCATTGACAAGCATATACAAGGTATTGAGGAGCAAATGCAATGCATCGACGAGCAAATACAAGGCATTGACTAGCAAATAAAAGGCATTGACGAGCAAATACAAGGCATTGACGAGCAAATACAAGGCATCGACGAGCAAATACAAGGCATCAACGAGCAAATACAAGGCATTAACTATCAAATACATGGCATTGACGAGCAAATACAAGGCATTAGCGAGCAAATACAAGGCATTGACTAGCAAATACAAGGCATTGACTAGCAAATACAAGGCATTGACGAGCAAATACAAGGCATTGATGAGCAAATACAAGGCATTGACTAGCAAATACAAGGCATTGACGAGCAAATACAAGGCATCGACTAGCAAATACAAGGCATTGACTAGCAAATACAAGGCATTAAAGAGCAAATATAAGGCATCGACGAGCAAATACAAGTCATTGACGAGCAAATACAAGGTATCGACGAGCAAATACAAGGCATTGACTAGCAAATACAATGCATTGACGAGCAAATACAAGGCATTGACGAGCAAATACAAGGCATCGACGAGCAAATACAAGGCATCAACGAGCAAATACAAGGCATTGACTATCAAATACAAGGCATTGACGAGCAAATACAAGGCATTGACTAGCAAATACAATGCATTGACGAGCAAATACAAGGCATTGACTAGCAAATACAAGGCATCAACGAGCAAATACGATGCATTGACGAGCAAATACAACGTATTTATGAGCAAATAGAAGGCATCGACGAGCAAATACAAGGCACTGACGAGCAAATACAAGTCATTGATGAGCAGATACAAGGCATTGACGAGCAAATACAAGGCATCGACTAGCAAATACAAGGCATTGACTAGCAAATACAAGGCATCGACGAGCAAATACAATGCATCGACGAGCAAATACAAGTCATTGATGAGCAAATACAAGGTATTGAGGAGCAAATGCAAGGCATCGACGAGCAAATACAAGGCATTGACTAGCACATAAAAGGCATTGACGAGCAAATACAAGGCAATGACGAGCAAATACAAGGCATTGATGAGCAAATACAAGGCATTGACTAGCAAATACAAGGCATTGACTACCAATTACAGGGCATTGACTAGCAAATACAAGGCATCGACGAGCAAATACAAGGCATTGACGAGCAAATACAACGCATCGACGAGCAACTACAATGCATTGACAAGCATATACAAGGTATTGAGGAGCAAATGCAATGCATCGACGAGCAAATACAAGGCATTGACTAGCAAATAAAAGGCATTGACGAGCAAATACAAGGCATTGACGAGCAAATACAAGGCATCGACGAGCAAATACAAGGCATCAACGAGCAAATACAAGGCATTAACTATCAAATACAAGGCATTGACGAGCAAATACAACGCATCGACGAGCAACTACAAGGCATTGACAAGCATATACAAGGTATTGAGGAGCAAATGCAATGCATCGACGAGCAAATACAAGGCATTGACTAGCAAATAAAAGGCATTGACGAGCAAATACAAGGCATTGACGAGCAAATACAAGGCATCGACGAGCAAATACAAGGCATCAACGAGCAAATACAAGGCATTAACTATCAAATACATGGCATTGACGAGCAAATACAAGGCATTAGCGAGCAAATACAAGGCATTGACTAGCAAATACAAGGCATTGACTAGCAAATACAAGGCATTGACGAGCAAATACAAGGCATTGATGAGCAAATACAAGGCATTGACTAGCAAATACAAGGCATTGACGAGCAAATACAAGGCATCGACTAGCAAATACAAGGCATTGACTAGCAAATACAAGGCATTAAAGAGCAAATATAAGGCATCGACGAGCAAATACGATGCATTGACGAGCAAATACAACGTATTTATGAGCAAATAGAAGGCATCGACGAGCAAATACAAGGCACTGACGAGCAAATACAAGTCATTGACGAGCAGATACAAAGCATTGATGAGCAAATACAAGGCATTGACTAGCAAATACAAGGCATTGACGAGCAAATACAAGGCATCGACAAGCAAATACAAGGCATTGACTAGCAAATACAAGGCATCGACGAGCAAATACAAGGCATCGACGAGCAAATACAAGTCATTGATGAGCAAATACAAGGTATTGAGGAGCAAATGCAAGGCATCGACGAGCAAATACAAGGCATTGACTAGCACATAAAAGGCATTGACGAGCAAATACAAGGCAATGACGAGCAAATACAAGGCATTGATGAGCAAATACAAGGCATTGACTAGCAAATACAAGGCATTGACTACCAATTACAGGGCATTGACTAGCAAATACAAGGCATCGACGAGCAAATACAAGGCATTGACGAGCAAATACAACGCATCGACGAGCAACTACAATGCATTGACAAGCATATACAAGGTATTGAGGAGCAAATGCAATGCATCGACGAGCAAATACAAGGCATTGACTAGCAAATAAAAGGCATTGACGAGCAAATACAAGGCATTGACGAGCAAATACAAGGCATCGACGAGCAAATACAAGGCATCAACGAGCAAATACAAGGCATTAACTATCAAATACAAGGCATTGACGAGCAAATACAAGGCATCGACTAGCAAATACAAGGCATTGACTAGCAAATACAAGGCATCGACGAGCAAATACAAGGCATCGACGAGCAAATACAAGTCATTGATGAGCAAATACAAGGTATTGAGGAGCAAATGCAAGGCATCGACGAGCAAATACAAGGCATTGACTAGCACATACAAGGCATTGACGAGCAAATACAAGGCATTGACGAGCAAATACAAGGCATTGATGAGCAAATACAAGGCATTGACTAGCAAATACAAGGCATTGACGAGCAAATACAAGGCATCGACTAGCAAATACAAAGCATTGACTAGCAAATACAAGGCATTAAAGAGCAAATATAAGGCATCGACGAGCAAATACAAGTCATTGACGAGCAAATACAAGGTATCGACGAGCAAATACAAGGCATTGACTAGCAAATACAATGCATTGACGAGCAAATACAAGGCATTGACGAGCAAATACAAGGCATCGACGAGCAAATACAAGGCATCAACGAGCAAATACAAGGCATTGACTATCAAATACAAGGCATTGACGAGCAAATACAAGGCATTGACTAGCAAATACAATGCATTGACGAGCAAATACAAGGCATTGACTAGCAAATACAAGGCATCAACGAGCAAATACGATGCATTGACGAGCAAATACAACGTATTTATGAGCAAATAGAAGGCATCGACGAGCAAATACAAGGCACTGACGAGCAAATACAAGTCATTGATGAGCAGATACAAGGCATTGACGAGCAAATACAAGGCATCGACTAGCAAATACAAGGCATTGACTAGCAAATACAAGGCATCGACGAGCAAATACAAGGCATCGACGAGCAAATACAAGTCATTGATGAGCAAATACAAGGTATTGAGGAGCAAATGCAAGGCATCGACGAGCAAATACAAGGCATTGACTAGCACATACAAGGCATTGACGAGCAAATAAAAGGCATTGACGAGCAAATACAAGGCATTGATGAGCAAATACAAGGCATTGACTAGCAAATACAAGGCATTGACTACCAATTACAGGGCATTGACTAGCAAATACAAGGCATCGACGAGCAAATACAAGGCATTGACGAGCAAATACAAGGCATTCACTAGCAAATACAAGGCATTGACTAGCAAATACAAGTCATTGACGAGCAGATACAAGGCATTGATGAGCAAATACAAGGCATTGACTAGCAAATACAAGGCATTGACGAGCAAATACAAGGCATCGACTAGCAAATACAAGGCATTGACTAGCAAATACAAGGCATCGACGAGCAAATACAAGGCATCGACGAGCAAATACAGGTCATTGACGAGCAAATACAAGGTATCGACGAGCAAATACAAGGCATTGACTAGCAAATACAATGCATTGACGAGCAAATACAAGGCATTGACGAGCAAATACAAGGCATCGACGAGCAAATACAAGGCATTGACGAGCAAATACAAGGCATCGACGAGCAAATACAAGGCATCAACGAGCAAATACAAGGCATTAACTATCAAATACAAGGCATTGACGAGCAAATACAAGGCATTAGCGAGCAAATACAATGCATTGACTAGCAAATACAAGGCATTGACTAGCAAATACAAGACATTGACGAGCAAATACAAGGCATTGACGAGCAAATACAATGCATTGACGAGCAAATACAAGGCATCGACGAGCAAATACAAGGCATCAACGAGCAAATACAAGGCATTGACTAACAAACACAAGGCATTGACGAGCAAATACAAGGCATTGACTAGCAAATACAATGCATTGACGAGCAACTACAAGGCATTGACTAGCAAATACAAGGCATCAACGAGCAAATACGATGCATTGACGAGCAAATACAACGTATTTATGAGCAAATAGAAGGCATCGACGAGCAAATACAAGGCACTGACGAGCAAATACAAGTCATTGACGAGCAGATACAAAGCATTGATGAGCAAATACAAGGCATTGACTAGCAAATACAAGGCATTGACGAGCAAATACAAGGCATCGACTAGCAAATACAAGGCATTGACTAGCAAATACAAGGCATCGACGAGCAAATACAAGGCATCGACGAGCAAATACAAGTCATTGATGAGCAAATACAAGGTATTGAGGAGCAAATGCAAGGCATCGACGAGCAAATACAAGGCATTGACTAGCACATAAAAGGCATTGACGAGCAAATACAAGGCAATGACGAGCAAATACAAGGCATTGATGAGCAAATACAAGGCATTGACTAGCAAATACAAGGCATTGACTACCAATTACAGGGCATTGACTAGCAAATACAAGGCATCGACGAGCAAATACAAGGCATTGACGAGCAAATACAACGCATCGACGAGCAACTACAATGCATTGACAAGCATATACAAGGTATTGAGGAGCAAATGCAATGCATCGACGAGCAAATACAAGGCATTGACTAGCAAATAAAAGGCATTGACGAGCAAATACAAGGCATTGACGAGCAAATACAAGGCATCGACGAGCAAATACAAGGCATCAACGAGCAAATACAAGCCATTAACTATCAAATACAAGGCATTGACGAGCAAATACAACGCATCGACGAGCAACTACAAGGCATTGACAAGCATATACAAGGTATTGAGGAGCAAATGCAATGCATCGACGAGCAAATACAAGGCATTGACTAGCAAATAAAAGGCATTGACGAGCAAATACAAGGCATTGACGAGCAAATACAAGGCATCGACGAGCAAATACAAGGCATCAACGAGCAAATACAAGGCATTAACTATCAAATACATGGCATTGACGAGCAAATACAAGGCATTAGCGAGCAAATACAAGGCATTGACTAGCAAATACAAGGCATTGACTAGCAAATACAAGGCATTGACGAGCAAATACAAGGCATTGATGAGCAAATACAAGGCATTGACTAGCAAATACAAGGCATTGACGAGCAAATACAAGGCATCGACTAGCAAATACAAGGCATTGACTAGCAAATACAAGGCATTAAAGAGCAAATATAAGGCATCGACGAGCAAATACAAGTCATTGACGAGCAAATACAAGGTATCGACGAGCAAATACAAGGCATTGACTAGCAAATACAATGCATTCACGAGCAAATACAAGGCATTGACGAGCAAATACAAGGCATCGACGAGCAAATACAAGGCATCAACGAGCAAATACAAGGCATTGACTATCAAATACAAGGCATTGACGAGCAAATACAAGGCATTGACTAGCAAATACAATGCATTGACGAGCAAATACAAGGCATTGACTAGCAAATACAAGGCATCAACGAGCAAATACGATGCATTGACGAGCAAATACAACGTATTTATGAGCAAATAGAAGGCATCGACGAGCAAATACAAGGCACTGACGAGCAAATACAAGTCATTGATGAGCAGATACAAGGCATTGACGAGCAAATACAAGGCATCGACTAGCAAATACAAGGCATTGACTAGCAAATACAAGGCATCGACGAGCAAATACAAGGCATCGACGAGCAAATACAAGTCATTGATGAGCAAATACAAGGTATTGAGGAGCAAATGCAAGGCATCGACGAGCAAATACAAGGCATTGACTAGCACATACAAGGCATTGACGAGCAAATAAAAGGCATTGACGAGCAAATACAAGGCATTGATGAGCAAATACAAGGCATTGACTAGCAAATACAAGGCATTGACTACCAATTACAGGGCATTGACTAGCAAATACAAGGCATCGACGAGCAAATACAAGGCATTGACGAGCAAATACAAGGCATTCACTAGCAAATACAAGGCATTGACTAGCAAATACAAGTCATTGACGAGCAGATACAAGGCATTGATGAGCAAATACAAGGCATTGACTAGCAAATACAAGGCATTGACGAGCAAATACAAGGCATCGACTAGCAAATACAAGGCATTGACTAGCAAATACAAGGCATCGACGAGCAAATACAAGGCATCGACGAGCAAATACAAGGCATTGACGAGCAAATACAAGGTATCGACGAGCAAATACAAGGCATTGACTAGCAAATACAATGCATTGACGAGCAAATACAAGGCATTGACGAGCAAATACAAGGCATCGACGAGCAAATACAAGGCATTGACGAGCAAATACAAGGCATCGACGAGCAAATACAAGGCATCAACGAGCAAATACAAGGCATTAACTATCAAATACAAGGCATTGACGAGCAAATACAAGGCATTAGCGAGCAAATACAAGGCATTGACTAGCAAATACAAGGCATTGACTAGCAAATACAAAACATTGACGAGCAAATACAAGGCATTGACGAGCAAATACAATGCATTGACGAGCAAATACAAGGCATTGACGAGCAAATACAGGGCATCGACGAGCAAATACAAGGCATCAACGAGCAAATACAAGGCATTGACTATCAAATACAAGGCATTGACGAGCAAATACAAGGCATTGACTAGCAAATACAAGGCATCGACGAGCAAATACAAGGCATCGACGAGCAAATACAGGTTATTGACGAGCAAATACAAGGTATCGACGAGCAAATACAAGGCATTGACTAGCAAATACAATGCATTGACGAGCAAATACAAGGCATTGACGAGCAAATACAAGGCATCGACGAGCAAATACAAGGCATTGACGAGCAAATACAAGGCATCGACGAGCAAATACAAGGCATCAACGAGCAAATACAAGGCATTAACTATCAAATACAAGGCATTGACGAGCAAATACAAGGCATTAGCGAGCAAATACAAGGCATTGACTAGCAAATACAAGGCATTGACTAGCAAATACAAGACATCGACGAGCAAATACAAGGCATTGATGAGCAAATACAAGGCATTGACTAGCAAATACAAGGCATTGACGAGCAAATACAAGGCATCGACTAGCAAATACAAGGCATTGACTAGCAAATACAAGGCATTAAAGAGCAAATACAAGGCATCGACGAGCAAATACAAGTCATTGACGAGCAAATACAAGGTATCGACGAGCAAATACAAGGCATTGACTAGCAAATACAATGCATTGACGAGCAAATACAAGGCATTGACGAGCAAATACAAGGCATCGACGAGCAAATACAAGGCATCAACGAGCAAATACAAGGCATTGACTATCAAATACAAGGCATTGACGAGCAAATACAAGGCATTGACTAGCAAATACAATGCATTGACGAGCAAATACAAGGCATTGACTAGCAAATACAAGGCATCAACGAGCAAATACGATGCATTGACGAGCAAATACAACGTATTTATGAGCAAATATAAGGCATCGACGAGCAAATACAAGGCACTGACGAGCAAATACAAGTCATTGACGAGCAGATACAAGGCATTGATGAGCAAATACAAGGCATTGACTAGCAAATACAAGGCATTGACGAGCAAATACAAGGCATCGACTAGCAAATACAAGGCATTGACTAGCAGATACAAGGCATTGATGAGCAAATACAAGGCATTGACTAGCAAATGCAAGGCATCGACGAGCAAATACAAGGCATTGACTAGCACATACAAGGCATTGACGAGCAAATACAAGGCATTGACGAGCAAATACAAGGCATTGATGAGCAAATACAAGGCATTGACGAGCAAATACAAGGCATCGACTAGCAAATACAAGGCATTGACTAGCAAATACAAGGCATCGACGAGCAAATACAGGTCATTGACGAGCAAATACAAGGTATCGACGAGCAAATACAAGGCATTGACTAGCAAATACAATGCATTGACGAGCAAATACAAGGCATTGACGAGCAAATACAAGGCATCGACGAGCAAATACAAGGCATCAACGAGCAAATACAAGGCATTGACTATCAAATACAAGGCATTGACGAGCAAATACAAGGCATTGACTAGCAAATACAATGCATTGACGAGCAAATACAAGGCATTGACTAGCAAATACAAGGCATCAACGAGCAAATGCGATGCATTGACGAGCAAATACAACGTATTTATGAGCAAATAGAAGGCATCGACGAGCAAATACAAGGCATTGACTAGCACATACAAGGCATTGACGAGCAAATACAAGGCATTGACGAGCAAATACAAGGCATTGATGAGCAAATACAAGGCATTGACGAGCAAATACAAGGCATCGACTAGCAAATACAAGGCATTGACTAGCAAATACAAGGCATCGACGAGCAAATACAAGGCATCGACGAGCAAATACAGGTCATTGACGAGCAAATACAAGGTATCGACGAGCAAATACAAGGCATTGACTAGCAAATACAATGCATTGACGAGCAAATACAAGGCATTGACGAGCAAATACAAGGCATCGACGAGCAAATACAAGGCATCAACGAGCAAATACAAGGCATTGACTATCAAATACAAGGCATTGACGAGCAAATACAAGGCATTGACTAGCAAATACAATGCATTGACGAGCAAATACAAGGCATTGACTAGCAAATACAAGGCATCAACGAGCAAATGCGATGCATTGACGAGCAAATACAACGTATTTATGAGCAAATAGAAGGCATCGACGAGCAAATACAAGGCACTGACGAGCAAATACAAGGCACTGACGAGCAAATACAAGGCATCGACGAGCAAATACAATGCATTGACGAGCAAATACAAGGCATTGAAGAGTTAATACAATGCATTGACGAGCAAATACAAGGCATCGACTAGCAAATACAAGGCATTGACGAGCAAATACAAGGCATTGACTAGCAAATACAAGGCATTGACTACCAATTACAGGGCATTGACTAGCAAATACAAGGCATCGACGAGCAAATACAAGGCATTGACGAGCAAATACAAGGCATTGACGAGCAAATACAAGGCATTCACTAGCAAATACAAGGCATTGACTAGCAAATACAAGTCATTGACGAGCAAATACAAGGCATTGATGAGCAAATACAAGGCATTGACTAGCAAATACAAGGCATTGACGAGCAAATACAAGGCATCGACTAGCAAATACAAGGCATTGACTAGCAAATACAAGGCATCGACGAGCAAATACAAGTCATTGACGAGCAAATACAAGGTATCGACGAGCAAATACAAGGCATTGACTAGCAAATACAATGCATTGACGAGCAAATACAAGGCATTGACTTGCAAATACAAGGCATCAACGAGCAAATACGATGCATTGACGAGCAAATACAACGTATTTAAGAGCAAATAGAAGGCATTGACTAGCAAATACAAGGCATTGACGAGCAAATACAAGGCATTGACTAGCAAATACAATGCATTGACGAGCAAATACAAGGCATTGACGAGCAAATACAAGGCATCGACGAGCAAATACAAGGCATCAACGAGCAAATACAAGGCATTGACTATCACATTCAAGGCATTGACGAGCAAATACAAGGCATTGACTAGCAAATACAATGCATTGACGAGCAAATACAAGGCATTGACTAGCAAATACAAGGCATCAACGAGCAAATACGATGCACTGACGAGCAAATACAACGTATTTATGAGCAAATAGAAGGCATCGACGAGCAAATACAAGGCACTGACGAGCAAATACAAGTCATTGGCGAGCAGATACAATTCATTGATGAGCAAATACAAGGCATTGACTAGCAAATACAAGGCATTGACGAGCAAATACAAGGCATCGACTAGCAAATACAAGGCATTGACTAGCAAATACAAGGCATCGACGAGCAAATACAAGGCATCGACGAGCAAATACAAGTCATTGATAAGCAAATACAAGGTATTGAGGAGCAAATGCAAGGCATCGACGAGCAAATACAAGGCATTGACTAGCAAATAAAAGGCATTGACGAGCAAATACAAGGCATTGACGAGCAAATACAAGGCATTGATGAGCAAATACAAGGTATTGACTAGCAAATACAAGGCATTGACTACCAATTACAGGGCATTGACTAGCAAATACAAGGCATCGACGAGCAAATACAAGGCATTGATGAGCAAATACAAGGCATTCACTAGCAAATACAAGGCATTGACTAGCAAATACAAGGCATTGACGAGCAAATACAAGGCATCGACGAGCAAATACAAGGCATCAACGAGCAAATACAAGGCATTGACTATCAAATACAAGGCATTGACGAGCAAATACAAGGCATTGACTAGCAAATACAATGCATTGACGAGCAAATACAAAGCATTGACTAGCAAATACAAGGCATCAACGAGCAAATACGATGCATTGACGAGCAAATACAACGTATTTATGAGCAAATAGAAGGCATCGACGAGCAAATACAAGGCACTGACGAGCAAATACAATTCATTGACGAGCAGATACAAGGCATTGATGAGCAAATACAAGGCATTGACTAGCAAATACAAGGCATTGACGAGCAAATACAAGGCATCGATTAGCAAATACAAGGCATTGACTAGCAAATACAAGGCATCGACGAGCAAATACAAGGCATCGACGAGCAAATACAAGTCATTGATGAGCAAATACAAGGTATTGAGGAGCAGATGCAAGGCATTGACGAGCAAATACAAGGCATTGACTAGCAAATACAAGGCATCAACGAGCAAATACGATGTATTGACGAGCAAATACAACGTATTTATGAGCACATAGAAGGCATCGACGAGCAAATACAAGGCACTGACGAGCAAATACAAGTCATTGACGAGCAGATACAATTCATTGATGAGCAAATACAAGGCATTGACTAGCAAATACAAGGCATTGACGAGCAAATACAAGGCATCGACTAGCAAATACAAGGCATTGACTAGCAAATACAACGCATCGACGAGCAAATACAAGGCATCGACGAGCAAATACAAGTCATTGATGAGCAAATACAAGGTATTGAGGAGCAAATGCAAGGCATCGACGAGCAAATACAAGGCATTGACTAGCAAATAAAAGGCATTGACGAGCAAATACAAGGCATTGACGAGCAAATACAAGGCATTGATGAGCAAATACAAGGCATTGACTAGCAAATACAAGGCATTGACTACCAATTACAGGGCATTGACTAGCAAATACAAGGCATCGACGAGCAAATACAAGGCATTGACGAGCAAATACAAGGCATTCACTAGCAAATACAAGGCATTGACTAGCAAATACAAGTCATTGACGAGCAAATACAATGCATTGACGAGCGAATACAAGGCATTGACGAGCAAATACAAGGCATTGACGAGCAAATACAAGGCATTGATGAGCAAATACAAGGCATTGACTAGCAAATACAAGGCATTGACTACCAATTACAGGGCATTGACTAGCAAATACAAGGCATCGACGAGCAAATACAAGGCATTGACGAGCAAATACAAGGCATTCACTAGCAAATACAAGGCATTGACTAGCAAATACAAGTCATTGACGAGCAAATACAATGCATTGACGAGCGAATACAAGGCATTGACGAGCAAATACAAGGCATTGACTATCAAATACAAGGCATTGACGAGCAAATACAAGGCATTGACTAGCAAATACAATGCATTGACGAGCAAATACAAGGCATTGACTAGCAAATACAAGGCATCAACGAGCAAATACGATGCATTGACGAGCAAATACAACGTATTTATGAGCACATAGAAGGCATCGACGAGCAAATACAAGGCACTGACGAGCAAATACAAGTCATTGACTAGCAGATACAATTCATTGATGAGCAAATACAAGGCATTGACTAGCAAATACAAGGCATTGACGAGCAAATACAAGGCATCGACTAGCAAATACAAGGCATTGACTAGCAAATACAACGCATCGACGAGCAAATACAAGGCATCGACGAGCAAATACAAGTCATTGATGAGCAAATACAAGGTATTGAGGAGCAAATGCAAGGCATCGACGAGCAAATACAAGGCATTGACTAGCAAATAAAAGGCATTGACGAGCAAATACAAGGCATTGACTATCAAATACAAGGATTGGCGAGCAAATACAAGGCATTGACTAGCAAATACAATGCATTGACGAGCAAATACAAGGCATTGACTAGCAAATACAAGGCATCAACGAGCAAATACGATGCATTGACGAGCAAATACAACGTATTTATGAGCAAATAGAAGGCATCGACGAGCAAATACAAGGCACTGACGAGCAAATACAAGGCATCGACGAGCAAATACAAGGCATCGACGAGCAAATACAATGCATTGACGAGCAAATACAAGGCATTGAAGAGTAAATACAATGCATTGACGAGCAAATACAAGGCATCGACTAGCAAATACAAGGCATTGACGAGCAAATACAAGGCATTGACTAGCAAATACAAGGCATTGACTACCAATTACAGGGCATTGACTAGCAAATACAAAGCATCGACGAGCAAATACAAGGCATTGACGAGCAAATACAAGGCATTCACTAGCAAATACAAGGCATTGACTAGCAAATACAGGTCATTGACGAGCAAATACAAGGCATTGATGAGCAAATACAAGGCATTGACTAGCAAATACAAGGCATTGACGAGCAAATACAAGGCATCGACTAGCAAATACAAGGCATTGACTAGCAAATACAAGGCATTGACGAGCAAATACAAGGCATCGACGAGCAAATACAAGTCATTGACGAGCAAATACAAGGTATCGACGAGCGAATACAAGGCATTGACTAGCAAATACAATGCATTGACGAGCAAATACAAGGCATTGACGAGCAAATGCAAGGCATCGACGAGCAAATACAAGGCATCAACGAGCAAATACAAGGCATTGACTATCAAATACAAGGCATTGACGAGCAAATACAAGCATTAGCGAGCAAATACAAGGCAATGACTAGCAAATACAAGGCATCAACGAGCAAATACAAGACATTGACTAGCAAATACAAGGCATTGAGGAGCAAATACAATGCATTGACGAGCAAATACAAGGCATCAACGAGTAAATACAAGGCATTGACTAGCAAATACAAGGCATTTACAAGCAAATACAAGGCATTGACGAGCAAATACAAGGCATTGACGAGCAAATACAAGGCATTGACTAGCAAATACAAGGCATTGACTAGCAAATACAAGGCATTGACGAGCAAATACAAGGCATTGATAAGCAAATACAAGGCATTGACGAGCAAACACAAGGCATCAACGAGCAAATACAAGGCATTGACGAGCAAATACAACGCATCGACGAGCAACTACAAGGCATTGACAAGCATATACAAGGTATTGAGGAGCAAATGCAAGGCACACTCTAAAAACAAGTGTGTAGAAATTACACACATTTTTTTGTCGCCCAAACAGCACACTAGAAGCCGTGTTTTTTAACACGGATGTAAATTAGGTGTGTAAATTTACACGCTATATCGCGTGTAAACGGCTTGTCGCCCAAACGACACACTATAAGCCGTGTTTTTTTTAATCGTGTTTTTTTACACGCCATGCGTGCTTTTTTACACACTGTGTGTGTTTTTTTATTCACTGAAGACGTGTTTTTTTACACAGCTTATGGTGTGTAAAATTTTTACAATCAATCACGGAAGATACAAAGTATAAACACGCAATCTTAATTTAAAAGACTTTATTTTGGAAAAGTTAAAGATTATATACATTTAATACTTACACACAACACACTTCGTAAAATTACGGTCCTTACATATATTTTTTTACTTCTGACAGCAAGACATTGTATTTACTACCACGATAACATATTCTGTTTGCTAACTCCAAGAAACCAAATGCCACGCGCGAAAGACGAGCCTATCAACAATGGAGGAACAACGAAGACGTTTCAAGACCGCATTCAATATTGTTTCGGTATAATATATCATTTATAGACCGTCCGCTCGGGGAATTTGTCGACTTTCACAAACGTTCGAACGCTAGCCGTTCGAATGCTAGTAGCCTGCCTTCGAACGCTAGCCTTCGAACGCTAATAGTAGCAAGCCGTTCGAACGCGCTAGCAAGCCGTGTAGCAAGCTGATCTAACGAATGATATATTATCATCCCTCGGGGTAATATTTCGTCGAATTCCCCTCGCTCCGGGTCTATAAATTATATACACTTATATATAATCTTCATCATCACAAACTGTAAAGACATATGTCATGAAAGTGTTTGGCTCACCGGTTTTATAAAATTATAGACCTTTCCATGGTTCTGGCTCGCCAATATCCACGTGCTCCCAGGTATTTTCCTTTAAACCGGCTTAGTTGTTGAGTAGTTCCTAAAACCTTGTTTCTTGAAACTGTAACGGCGGAGTATCTTTCGGGAAGAAAATCGACAATTCCTTTGGCTCTACAAAGCAACGCAAATTACAAATAGATCAGAATTAATATGCTATATCAACTCACCCTAATTATCCTTTCAAAAGACTAGCAAAACACACTATTGGCTTGACGGATTTTAAAATCACTTTCTTTTGAACCTTACCTTTCAGTTATCTAATAGTTCTCCCTTTGTTAGAAGTTTCCATTATCGTTTCGGTAAAAATATACGTGCAGATCGCAGTTTTCAGTTTTGAATACAGCGCGATGCTTGAAAAGCATGATCAAACTTATAAAGTGTTGACCAATCACAGAACACTAAATACCACACCTGACTCAGAACTCTGTTCTGATTGGTTGCGCCAATAATCTGTTCCACACTAGTCCTGACGTCACTGTGGCAAATGAGGCCATATCAGCTTTCGTTCGAGCGAGCAACTTCACGAAGAGAGGGAGATACAAAACGTGGATGGGATGCATGATTTTCGCATACCGGTTCCTCGAACCACGAAGTGGCGGTATCATGGACTATTGAGAGTGATATTCTTAATTAAATATGTATATACTGTATAGTGCCGTAGGACTGGGTTTTGAAACTACCATAAATTCATCAAAATTACTTGAAATTGGTACCAAAAAGCAACAAAGACAACAGCTACTCTTCATGTAAGTTATTTTTTTATTTCATTTTAATAGTTTACAGTGTATTTAAAACAGATTTTGTCACAACTTCTCATAGATTATAATAGTAAATCCAAACAGAAGGTGGAGTCTGGGTAAGATTACTATAATAATATAATAATATAACAATATAATAATATAATAATAAAATATAATATAATATAATATAATATAATATAATATAATATAATATAATATAATATAATATAATATAATATAATATAATATAACATATAATATATAATATAATATAATATAATATAATATAATATAATTGTGTTGATGGTGTATGATGGCTAATTGATGGCGTACTGCAGTAGGATGGCTAATTGATGGCGTATCACCATGGCATAATCCATCCATATTACCTGTAATATACCCAGAATCTTATCCTGGCATTACTCCCCACCACCATATATACAGAACTCGTAACTAGGCTCTCGGCAACGGTTCCGTAGCTCAGTGGTCAGAGCACTGCACTAGCATCGCAGGGTCACGGGTTCAATTCCAGCCAGAAGGCCTTGAAGTTGCATTTTTCGCAACTGGTCCCGGTTTGGTCTTAAAATGTATGTATTCCAACACTCGAAATTTTCCTTCACCATAAATCCTTTCAACATGTAGTTTGATCGAGTGAAATGCCAAATATTACCTGTAATATACCCAGAATCTTATCCCGGCATTATACCACCACCATATAATCATACAGAACTTGTGACTAGGGTCCGTAGCTCAGTGGTCAGAGCAATGCACTAGCATCGCAGGGTCGTGGGTTCAACTCCAGCCGGAAGGCCTTGAAGTTGCATTTTTCGCAACTGGTCCCGGTTTGGTCTTAAAATGTATGTATGCCAACACTCGAAATTTTCCTTCACAATAAATCCTTTCAACATGTTTTACATAGCCTGATATAAACACGGTAACTGACCAATCACAGCATGCGTAAGACACAACTTATTTTATAATATAATATAATATAGAATATAATATAATATATAATATAATATAATATAATATTATATTATATTATATAATATAATATAATATAATATAATATAATATAATATAATATAATATAGTTGATCGTCCAGGTTGTTGTAGTCTTGAGAAAGACTTTGTTGGTGACTAACGGTTCGATGATGACTGCTGCTGAGGCCGTCAAAACGTCTGTCACCAACAATAGTCTTTCTCAACAGTCAAGACTACAACAAGCTGGATGATCAACTTCACACATCCAATGATACTCCTATACTTCATTTTAATAGTTTACAGTGTATTTAAAACAGATTTTGTCACAACTTGTCATAGATTATAATAGTAATTCCAAACAGAAGGTGGAGTCTGGGTAAGAATTATAATATAATAATATAATATAACAATATAATATAATAATAAAATATAATATAATATAATTGTATTGTATTGTATTGTATTGATGGCATGTGATAGCTGGCTAATTGATGGCGTAGGATGACTAATTGATGGCTAATTGATGGTGTATCACGATAGCGTAATCCATCCATGTTTACATAGCCTGATATAAACACAACAACTGCCAATCACAATGTGCGTAAGACACGACTTATTTTATAAAATAATAATATAATATAATATAATATAATATAATATAATATTAATATAATAAAAAATAATAATATAATATAATATAATATAATATAATAATATAATATAACATTAATATAATATAATATAATGCAATATAATATAATATAATGCATATAAAAAAATGCAATATGTTGCAGAGTTTCTCATTACTATTACCAGACAAATTGTCAGGAACGAAGGCAATTCTGTTCCGGTCAGTTACCCTTTTAATATTACTGCAGATGAATGTAATGTAGACCTTAATGATCAATGATCATCCTTGTGTAAACATGTTTTATGAGGCACTTAATGTTCATACAAGACTGGACAAATTCATTGCGACCAAGTAAGTACAAATGTTGATTGTATATTAATGAAAATAAAATTCAAAGTACCTAGTGTGGATGGGTAAGTTGCTACCGAGAGTACTGTAAACCAACATTGTAATTTGTTTTATTTAAACAGAGTTAAATCAACAATTATTCATGGAGTCCAATATAGACCTGGTGCTGTCCTTCGACTTGCAGAAATGCAACCAAATGCGGAGCAAGATTATCCTTTGTTTGGACTACTAGAGAGTATAATTGTGTGGGAGGATGAGAAAATGTTTCTGGTGACTATTTTGGAAACAGTTGGTTTTAAACAACATTACATGGCCTATCATGTGGAAATGACAGAGGGGAAGACAGTGCTGACATACAACAATTTCCCATGGCATGGTGTTCTACATTGTATTGAAAAAGGAGAACAAAAATGTGTTGTTGACAAACACACTGCCAGTGTTGAACTCTTAACATATTATCCAATGTTTAATGTGTATAATATATAACATATAATTTATTATAATATATGTATATAATATCTGTATACTGTATAATATATAAAATGCTATTATAAAACCACTGAAAATCTTATTGCAGGAAACAAATTATTAGTATATATATATATATATAATATAGGTTCTAAGGATTTATGGTGAAGGAAAATTTCGAATTATACATTTTAAGACCAAACCGGGACCAGTTGTGAAAAATGCAACTTAGCGGCCTTCTGGCTGGAATTGAACCCGCAACCCTGCAACGGTAGTCCATTGCTCTGACCACTGAGCTACGGAAGCCGTTGCGGAGAGCCTAGTCACAAGTTCTGTATATTAATATATGGTGGTGGTAATGCCGGGATAAGATTCTGGGTATATTATAGGTAATATTTGGCATTCACTCGATCAAACTACATGTACATGTGGAAAGGATTTATGGTGAAGGAAAATTTCGAGTGTTGGAATACATACATTTTAAGACCAAACCGGGACCAGTTGCAAAAAATGCAACTTCAAGGCCTTCCGGCTGGAATTGAACCCACGACCCTGCGATGCTAGTGCAGTGCTCTGACCACTGAGCTATGGAAGCCGTTGCCGTGAGCCTAGTCACAAGTTCTGTATATAATATAGTGGTGGTAATGCTGGGATAAGATTCTGGGTATATTACAAGTAATATTGGGCACTTCACTCAATTAAATTACAGGTACTAAGGATTTATGGTGAAGGAAAATTTCAAGTGTTGGAATATATAGATTTTAAGACCAAACCAGACGAGTTGCGAAAAATGCAACTTAGTGACTAGGCTCTGGTCAACTGCACTGGCATCATATTAAATCACTGTTTTAAATCTACAGCGGGGGGGGGGGGGGGTATTTTTCAAGAAACCCTGCAAGGAATATATTTTTATAGTATTAAATATATTTTTATTGTATTAAAACTGAATTGTGATCGAAAACCTTTAAACTGCTCGCTGTGACTCATGCTTCGCTCGAAACATCAGCTCGTTCATCGGTTCACCATCTTAATATTTTATATATATATATATATAGTCATACCTCGTGTATTCATGATCGAAGGCATTAAAATGTTCATCCATTCTGGTTTAGTCCAAGTTTAGACTTAATAGTGTTGGTAAATAAATCCATATATCAACTATCATTGAACAAAAACACGGTAATAATATACAATACGGTGGCATGTTTTAGACGATACATCATCATGATAATTTATCGAAACCAAGTATCCATTGGCTAAATAAATCCATCGCCTGGCTCTGATTCGCCTTGTGTTGAATACAAATTTTAAAATACTGTAATCGTCGCCATGTTTAATACACGATGCACGCACGCGAGTCAAACTCGCGGCGATCCAATACAATCGCCGCGAGTTTGACTCGCGTAACTCGCGTATTACATTTTGTTATAACACAAGCGCTATTTTCAGTTTGATAATCCTTCCAGGGACAAAATAATGAGCATTCAAAATTATGAAAATAACATATGTATTAAAGCTAAGGAACATGTTGGCTGTGATGTTTATAAACCGGAAAAACCTATATGAAATACCTCTGGAATATCTAAATCGAGGTTTTCCGTACGTTGTATTCCTTGGAAATTAATTTTAAAATAAACACGCTCCGCCGTCCTGAAACATGCAAGAAGTGCAGCAAGATGTGTAAACTTGAATGGTGTGTTTATTTAAGCTGTGTAAAATGAAGCAAGGCGTGTACATTTGAATGGTGTGTTTTGCCTATGGCGTGTAAAATGAAAAAACTGTGCTAAATTAACACACTATTCAATATTCAATGGTGTGTAAAAATTACACACAAAAACGTATGTGTAAAATAACACGCCTACGTGAGTAAATACACGCATAGGTGTGTAGAAAAACACACAATGCGTGTAATAAAACACGCATGGTATGTAATAAAGCACACACAGTGTTTTTTTGCGTGTTTTAGCGGCCAATGTGTGTAAAATTGCGCATTTCGTGTGTAATTTTACACACCAGTTTTTAGAGTGCATCGACGAGCAAATACAAGGCATTGACTAGCAAATAAAAGGCATTGACGAGCAAATACAAGGCATTGACGAGCAAATACAAGGCATCGACGAGCAAATACAAGGCATCAACGAGCAAATACAAGGCATTAACTATCAAATACAAGGCATTGACGAGCAAATACAAGGCATTAGCGAGAAAATGCAAGGCATTGACTAGCAAATACAAGGCATTGACTAGCAAATACAAGGCATTGACGAGCAAATACAAGGCATTGATGAGCAAATACAAGGCATTGACTAGCAAATACAAGGCATCAACGAGCAAATACGATGCATTGACGAGCAAATACAACGTATTTATGAGCAAATAGAAGGCATCGACGAGCAAATACAAGGCACTGACGAGCAAATACAAGTCATTGACGAGCAGATACAAGGCATTGATGAGCAAATACGAGGCATTGACTAGCAAATACAAGGCATTGACGAGCAAATACAAGGCATCGACTAGCAAATACAAGGCATTTACTAGCAAATACAAGGCATCGACGAGCAAATACAAGGCATCGACGAGCAAATACAATTCATTGACGAGCAAATACAAGGTATCGACGAGCAAATACAAGGCATTGACTAGCAAATACAATGCATTGACGATCAAATACAAGGCATTGACTAGCAAATACAAGGCATCAACGAGCAAATACGATGCATTGACGAGCAAATACAACGTATTTATCAGCAAATAGAAGGCATCGACGAGCAAATACAAGGCACTGACGAGCAAATACAAGGCTTCAACGAGCAAATACAAGGCATCGACGAGCAAATACAATGTATTGACGAGCAAATACAAGGCATTGAAGAGTAAATACAATGCACTGACGAGCAAATACAAGGCATCGACTAGCAAATACAAGGCATTGACGAGCAAATACAAGGCATTGACTAGCAAATACAAGGCATTGACTACCAATTACAGGTCATTGACTAGC
Source organism: Chrysogorgia sp. JL179-B06 (assembly GCA_035772405.1). Classification (NCBI taxonomy): domain Eukaryota; kingdom Metazoa; phylum Cnidaria; class Anthozoa; order Scleralcyonacea; family Chrysogorgiidae; genus Chrysogorgia; species Chrysogorgia sp. JL179-B06. Next base: position 753,256 of record JAYKKM010000373.1, read on the forward strand.
AAATACAAGGCATCGACGAGCAAATACAAGGCATTGACGAGCAAATACAATGAATTCACTAGCAAATACAAGGCATTGACTAGCAAATACAAGTCATTGACGAGCAAATACAAGGCATTGATGAGCAAATACAAGGCATTGACTAACAAATACAAGGCATTGACGAGCAAATACAAGGCATCGACTAGCAAATACATGGCATTGACTAGCAAATACAAGGCATTGACGAGCAAATACAAGGCATCGACGAGCAAATACAAGTCATTGACGAGCAAATACAAGGTATCGACGAGCAAATACAAGGTATTGACTAGCAAATACAATGCATTGACGAGCAAATAGAAGGCATTGACGAGCAAATACAAGGCATCGACTAGCAAATACAAGTCATTGACGAGCAGATACAAGGCATTGATGAGCAAATACAAGGCATTGACTAGCAAATACAAGGCATTAACAATCAAATACAAGGCATCGACTAGCAAATACAAGGCATCGACAAGCAAATACATGGCATTGACTAGCAAATACAAGGCATTGACGAGCAAATACAAGGCATCGACGAGCAAATACAAGTCATTGACGAGCAAATACAAGGTATCGACGAGCAAATACAAGGTATTGACTAGCAAATACAATGCATTGACGAGCAAATACAAGGCATTGACGAGCAAATACAAGGCATCGACTAGCAAATACAAGTCATTGACGAGCAGATACAAGGCATTGATGAGCAAATACAAGGCATTGACTAGCAAATACAAGGCATTAACAATCAAATACAAGGCATCGACTAGCAAATACAAGGCATTGACTAGCAAATACAAGGCATCGACGAGCAAATACAAGGCATCGACGAGCAAATACAAGTCATTGACGAGCAAATACAAGGTATCGACGAGCAAATACAAGGCATTGACTAGCAAATACAATGCATTGACGAGCAAATACAAGGCATTGACTAGCAAATACAAGGCATCAACGAGCAAATACGATGTATTGACGAGCAAATACAACGTATTTATGAGCAAATAGAAGGCATCGACGAGCAAATACAAGGCACTGACGAGCAAATACAAGGCATCAACGACCAAATACAAGGCATCGACGAGCAAATACAAGGCATTGACGAGCACATACAAGGCATTGAAGAGTAAATACAATGCATTGACGAGCGCATACAAGGCATCGACTAGCAAATACAAGGCATTGACTAGCAAATACAAGGCATTGACTAGCAAATACAAGGCATTGACGAGCAAATACAAGGCATTGACTAGCAAATACAAGGCATTGACTAGCAAATACAAGGCATTGAGGAGCAAATACAAGGCATCGACGAGCAAATACAATGCATTGATGAGCAAATACAACGCATTGACGAGCAAATACAAGGATTGACGAGCAAATACAAGGCAATGATGAGCAAATACAAGGCATTGACTAGCAAATACAAGGCATTGACGAGCAAATACAAGGCAGTGATAAGCAAATACACGGCATAGACTAGCAAATACAATGCATTGACTAACAAATACAAGGCATTGAGGAGCAAATACAAGGCATTGACGAGCAAATACAAGGCATCGACGAGCAAATACAAGGCATTGATGAGCAAATACAACGCATTGATGAGCAAATACAAGGCATTGACGAGCAAACACAAGGCATTGACTACAAATACAAGGCATTGACGAGCACATACAAGGCATTGACGAGCAAATATAAGGCATCAACGAGCAAATACAAGGCATTGACGAGCAAATACAAGGAATCAACTAGCAAATACAAGGCATTGACGAGCAAACACAAGGCATTGACTACAAATAGAAGGCATTGACGAGCAAATACAAGGCATTGACGAGCAAATACAAGGCATCAACGAGCAAATACAAGGTATTGACGAGCAAATATAAGGTATCGACGAGCAAATACAAGGCATCAACGAGCAAATACAAGGCATTGACTAGCAAATACAAGGCATTGACGAGGAAATACAATGCATTGACGAGCAAATACAAGGCATTGACGAGCAAATACAAGGCATTGACGAGCAAATACAAGGCATCAACGAGCAAATACAAGGCATTGATGAGCAAACACAAGGCATCAACGAGCAAATACAAGGCATTGACGAGCAAACACAAGGCATTGACTACAAATACAAGGCATTAGCGAGCAAATACAAGGCATTGACTAGCAAATACAAGGCATTGACTAGCAAATACAAGGCATTAACGAGCAAATACAAGGCATTGATGAGCAAATACAAGGCATTGACTAGCAAATACAAGGCACTGACTACCAATTACAGGGCATTGACTAGCAAATACAAGGCATCGACGAGCAAATACAAGGCATTGACGAGCAAATACAAGGCATTCACTAGCAAATACAAGGCATTGACTAGCAAATACAAGTCATTGACGAGCAAATACAAGGCATTGATGAGCAAATACAAGGCATTGACTAGCAAATACAAGGCATTGACGAGCAAATACAAGGCATCGACTAGCAAATACAAGGCATTGACTAGCAAATACAAGGCATCGACGAGCAAATACAAGGCATCGACGAGCAAATACAAGTTATTGACGAGCAAATACAAGGTATCGACGAGCAAATACAAGGCATTGACTAGCAAATACAATGCATTAACGAGCAAATACAAGGCATTGACTAGCAAATACAAGGCATCAACGAGCAAATACGATGCATTGACGAGCAAATACAACGTATTTATGAGCAAATAGAAGGCATCGACGAGCAAATACAAGGCACTGACGAGCAAGTACAAGGCATCGACGAGCAAATACAAGGCATCGACGAGCAAATACAATGCATTGACGAGCAAATACAAGGCATTGAAGAGTAAATACAATGCATTGACGAGCAAATACAAGGCATTGACGAGCAAATACAAGGCATCAAAAAGCAAATACAAGGCATTGACGAGCAAATACAAGGCATTGACCAGCAAATACAAGGCATCAACGAGCAAATACAAGGCACCAACGAGCAAATACAACGCATCAACGAGCAAATACAAGGCATTGACGAGCAAATACAAGGCATCTACGAGCAAATACAAGGCATCAACGAGCAAATACAAGGCATTGACGAGCAAATACAAGGCATCGATGAGCAAATACAAGGCATTTACTAGCAAATACAAGGCATTGACGAGCAAATACAATGCATTGACGAGCAAATACAAGGCATTGACGAGCAAATACAATGCATTGGCGAGCAAATACATTTATTTATTTATTTATTTAAAAATCTTTATACACGGTAACCGCATCAATCCAAAAAGGATTGTTTTTCATGGGGCCGTGTTAACTTACATGTAATTGAATATATGATAAAAATATTAGATATAAAATACATGTACATGTCTTAAAATTTGCTATGTTATTTACAATTAAAATTAATTATTTAAAGAGCTAAAAGTTTCAATATTATGTGTAAACAAATTTTAAGGTAGGATATTCCACATTATGGCACCTCTATACCCAAATGTTCTTTTTAGGGCATTAGTATTTGGTTTTGGTAAATATAACTTGTTATTATTACTCCTTAAGTCGTAACAATCACGATCCGACAATTTAACTAAGTGACTTAAATTTGAACTTCCACTCACGCACTTATCTACCAATGATAGCAGCTGTTCGTCTCTCCTACACTGAAGAGTAACCCAACCTAATTTGGTTAGGGTTTCTGTCGCAGACGAGTAATAACTGTCACCAGTGATTACTCGACCTGCTTTGTTTTGTAACTTTTGAAGACGTTCTTTTAACTCATTTGAACAATTGTCCCAAACAAGGGAGCAATAGTCAAAATGGGGTAGCACTAACGCTTTATATAGTCTTTCTAGACTTTCTTTACTAATAAAATTCTTGGCTCTGCGCAAAACTCCTATTCCCTTAGATATTTTCTTTGAAACATGATCAATATGGTTTTTCCAGGTAATTTTCTCGTCAATAAAAACACCAAGAGTTTTGGTGTTATCTACTCGTTTAATTGTTTCGTTATCTATAACAACATGTGGGTCACTTTTGATTCGCGAAAGTCGTTGCCTGGAACCAACGATCATATATTCGGTTTTTTTGATGTTTAATGAAAGTTTATTTGCTAACAGCCAGTCATGTAGATAATCTAGTTCTTGGTTTAGCTTTACTTCGATGTCACATTCTGAAGTACCGGTTACTGTAATATTTGTATCATCAGCAAATAAAGCTGGAGTGGAGTTCCTCAAACAATTCGGTAGATCATTTATATAGATTAAAAATAACAATGGACCCAAATTTGACCCCTGAGGCACACCAGTCTTCATATATTTCTTAGAAGACAGTTTACTTCCCACCTTACAGACTTGACCACGTTTACTTAGATACGAAGTGAACCATTGTAACTCGATGCCTTTAATACCGTACAACTCTAATTTTTTTATAAGAATGTTGTGATCGACGGTATCAAAAGCTTTTTTTAAATCAAGAAATAAGACACCATTGATCAGACCACGATCAATATTAACCAACCAAGTGTCTGTTGTATTTAATAATGACGTGGCAGTAGAGTGACCTCTACGAAACCCTGATTGGCAATGTGCCAGAACATCATTCTGCATCAGGTATGAATTTAGTTGATTACAGACCAGTTTCTCAAATAATTTAGAAACAACTGATATAACTGAGATTGGACGATAATTGCCGCAATCTTCTTTGTCACCGGATTTGAAAATCGGTGAGATTCGTGCTTGTTTCAAATCATCTGGAAAAACACCTTGAGCAATCGAAACATTAAAAATGTTAGTTAGGAATGGGACTGTTACATAAGATGAATCTTGTAACAATCTTGCTGGTATTCTATCAAGACCAGCTGCCTTACTTGGTTTCAGTTCTTTAAGGTGCTTTTCCAGGAGATTGTTAGTTATAATTGAAAATTTAAATTCATTGTGAATTGGTGTTACATAATCCGAAAACACTCTGTTACTTTCATCTAAGTTATTGGAAAGACTTTCACCTACTTCATTAAAGTAGGTGTTTAAAGTTTCAGCAATTTCTACATCGCTTGTAAATGTAGTGTTATTTATTTTAATTGAAGATATCAAAGTTGTTTTAGAGGAACGACCATGACGACCCAACACTAAATTGATGTTCTTCCACATTTCCTTTGGGTTGTTTCTGTTGCTATCTATAGTGTCCAAACAAAATTTCCTTTTGGCTGTTCTAATTAAATTGTTGACACGGTTTCGTTGTTTTTTATATGCTATGTGATGGCTATCACTTTTAGAGGCAACAACTTTTCTTTTCAAATAATCACGGTGGTTCATTTCATTAGTTATTGTTGGAGTAATCCAGGGTGCGTATTCACTTCTTACCTTACGTGTTCTCAAGGGAGCATGCATTTCAGAAATTAAAACAAAGGTGCCTTTAAATAAATCCCATAGCGTATTAGGATCAGCAGAATGCCAATTGCATTTATTAAGAGCAATGTATAAATCTCTTTTAAAATTTTCTTGATTGTAATTTTTAAAACTTCTACTTTCAACAAGCTTTGGGTTTTCTTTGGGTACCGCTATTTTAAAACATGCATAAATAAGACTGTGATCACTAATTCCAACATGCAAAACTCCAGAATTTAATAGTTTTTCTGGTCTATTTGTAGCTATGATGTCAATTAAAGACTCATGGTTACATGTAATTCTAGTAGATTCGGTGATCACTTGATCCATCTGATGAATATTTAAAACGTCAATTAATTTATTAGTATGGGAATGTCGAACATTTAAGGATAGATCGCAGTTCAGATCTCCAGTTAGAAGGATTTCTTTGTTATCATTATCTATCTCATTAAGAAAACACTCTAGGCTATCCAAACATTCAGGTCCAGAATTTGGTGGTCGGTAAACAGTAATAATTTGTATAATTTTAGATTTTGGTTTGATAATTTCAACAAACACAGCCTCCAGATCAACAGGAGTTAGTTCTGTTTTGTTTTTTACATTAAATACACTTCTAACATAAAGTGCAACACCACCACCGTTTCTGGTTCTATCTTTCCTGAATAATTCATAGCCAGGAAGGTTTACCTCATCATTATTAATTGTATGGTCAAGTCTGGTTTCATTTATACTAAGTACATCTACTGGGTTGCTTTTAATTAGTATTTTCAACTCATCAATATGTTTTGGTATAGAAGCTATATTAAGATGGGCAAGCCTAAAACCTTTTAATTTTTTTTAAACTTAATACGTGGGCAGAGCTGTTCTCTGATTCTGTATAACTCAATTTACTTTCATCACATGTGCCATTAGGGGTCAAATTTATGGGTGGGGTGCCATAATCAACAGTAGGAATACGCTTACCTTCAACATCACTATTAGGATTATAGTTAAAATTTACTTCATCAGTTGATTCAGTTCGTTCAGAAGTTTTATCCCTTACTGTGGTGTTGACATCTACTATTTCGATGTCGTTGCGTAGTGTACATATTTGAGATATCTTTTCCAATCGCTGACTTGCTCTCCTCTCATACCCTGGGTTTGGAGTGGGGCATGGTTTGTAAATCTCTTCTGAAAATTTGTTTCATGACAATGAGAAAATCTTGTGTTAATGTTTTGTCTTATTGATCTAAGATATGTACACAAGTTTTTCCCAAGAAGTTTGTCACCAGTACTGTTTAGATGCAGTTTCGAGCCATTCAAATGGGATTTATGTATGTTCTGGTTGTCAATGAAATGAACATCTAGTTTAGTGCACAGTTCTTTGTTAAGCTTGTTGAATGTCGAAATTCTACCCTCTGGTACTTTCCCGTCATCCCGCTCAATCACACTAGATATCGCTATTGTGTTTGAGTGGGGCTTTAAGTCTTGGATAAGGCTTTCCAATCTGTTTGATACGGTTGCGGCATCTTCATTTACCAAGTCATTTGTACCGACGTGTACAACTATTGTGTTATATCCATTGCTGTCGAGTTTCTTCGTTTTAATCTTATTCTTCAAGTCATTCACTGTCGCTCCACCATAGGATTGGCAATCAGCCTTTCCACGATAAGCCCTTTCGATTTTATTTGTCTGGATATGTTTAGTCATAGAGTCTCCTACCAATAATACCCTTTCGTGTCTAGACTTGTGTGTTGATCTATAGCTAGCAATCTGATCATTGAATGCGTTTCTTGTACTTGAGGCTGTACTTGTTATTGTACATTCGTCTTCAGCACCAGGCTCTTCATCTTTATCAGTTCGCTGGCAATCTTTCGTTGAATCGATGTCTTCTACTTCTAAAACGGCAAATCTATTTTGCTTTTGATATTCAGAAACGTTTTCTTCCTCATTATCATTAGACAAGTTTTTATTTTTAATTGCATTCTTGGGTTTTTCCCAAATCTCTGGAGATATTTGTTCCGTGGTCACACATGCATGGTTATTCAAATTTACATCTTTCTCATTTATGATTATCTTTAAAGCCAATTGTAGGGAATCGCGTTCGTATTTAACTTTCGTAATTTCATCAATTAAGGAATTGACAATGTCCTTGAGATTGTTTATTTCGTTATGCTGTTCGTCAGCCGATCTCAACATTTTTTCAGCGTCGGCAGAAGTTTGTGTGCCGATGTCTTCTTTCACTGTAGTCGCTGTCCCTGCGTTAGGTTTAGATGAATATAAATATTTATTCATCGTTACTCTTAGAACTTCGATATCAAACTTGACCTCAGCCATTTCAGTAGACAGACGTCTACAATCAGAACATTCGTTTAGATTGCCATCTTGATGCTGAGTGGTATGACTCGGATTTAATGAAGACATTGTATGATCTTTGCCGGCACTCGAGTCTTTGGCTTCGGAAACAATATGGCTATTGACTTCTGGCACGGCTTCTTCTAAATAGATATTTGTCGAAGGGAATAGTCTATTTTGTTCTGACCCGGTTTTTTCTAGAGTAATATGGCCGCTATTGTAGTCCAGGACTGCTTCTTTTAGAACTATGTGGCTATTGTCGTCTGGTTTGGGTTCTTCTAGACTGAGAGCACTGTCGCCATCATTGTCGTTTGGCACGGCTTCTTCTGTCTTGAGCAAATTAATAATTTGTTCCTTTAAAGCAACACCAGATTGACCTTGAAACATCAACGTCTTTTTATGCGAGTACCATGTAATAGTGATGTTATTAGTACGAAAAGACTTAACTTGGCCACCGGGAGATTTCCATTTTCCTTCAGCTTCGTCTTTCAAAATATATTTGACGAACTGTTTTAGTTCATCAAGTTGCCCTAACCACTTAATCTTTCCATCAGAGCCATAGTGAAGATTATCTCTGTATTTCTCTTTCTTAAGAGTCATGCATTCAAGATTAAACTGTTGGTCAATTTGTTGATTGTTCGCGGAGCGAGATAAGACACGTCCATCCGCCAGGCATTGATGGGCAATGCCTGGCGGATGGACGTCTAAACTAAGGCATTGATGAGCAAATACAAGGCATTGACTAGCAAATACAAGGCACTGTCTCGCAAATACAAGGCATTGACGAGCAAACATAAGGCATTGACGAGCAAACACAAGGCATCAACGAGCAAATACAAGGCATTGACGAGCAAATACAACGCATCGACGAGCAAATGCAAGGCATTGACTAGCAAATACAAGGCATTGAGGAGCAAATACAAGGCATCGACGAGCAAATACAAGGCATTGACGAGCAAATACAACGCATTGACGAGCAAATACAAGGCATCAACGAGCAAATACAAGGCATTGACTAGCAAATACAAGGCATTGAAGAGCAAATACAAGGCATTGACGAGCAAATACAAGGCATCGACTAGAAATACAAGGCATCAACGAGCAAATACAATGCATTGACTATCAAATACAAGGCATTGACGAGCAAATACAAGGCATTAGCGAGCAAATACAAGGCATTGACTAGCGAATACAAGTCATTTACTAGCAAATACAAGGCATCAACGAGCAAATACAAGGCATCAACGAGCAAATACAAGGCATCAACGAGCAAATACAAGGCATTGACGAGCAAATACAAGGCATCGATGAGCAAATACAAGCCATTTACTAGCAAATACAAGGCATTGACGAGCAAATACAATGCATTGACGAGCAAATACAAGGCATTGACGAGCAAATATAAGGCATTGACGAGCAAATACAATGCATTGACTACCAAATACAAGGAATTGATGAGCAAATACAAGGCATTGAAGAGCAAATACAAGGCATCGACTAGCAAATACAAGGCATCGACTAGCAAATACAAGGCATTGACTATCAAATACAAGGCATTGACGAGCAAATACAAGGCATTGACGAGCGCATACAGGGCATCGACTAGCAAATACAAGGCATTGACTAGCAAATACAAGGCATTGACTAGCAAATACAAGGCATTGACTAGCAAATACAAGGCATTGACTAGCAAATACAAGGCATTGACTAGCAAATACAAGGCATTGACGAGCGCATACAGGGCATCGACTAGCAAATACAAGGCATTGACTAGCAAATACAAGGCATTGACTAGCAAATACAAGGCATTGACTAGCAAATACAAGGCATTGACTAGCAAATACAAGGCATTGACTAGCAAATACAAGGCATTGAGGAGCAAATACAAGGCATCGACGAGCAAATACAAGGCATTGATGAGCAAATACAACGCATTGACGAGCAAATACAACGCATTGACGAGCAAATACAAGGATTGACGAGCAAATACAAGGCAATGATGAGCAAATACAAGGCATTGACTAACAAATACAAGGCATTGACGAGCAAATACAAGGCAGTGATAAGCAAATACAAGGCATAGACTAGCAAATACAATGCATTGACTAACAAATACAAGGCATTGAGGAGCAAATACAAGGCATTGACGAGCAAATACAAGGCATCGACGAGCAAATACAAGGCATTGATGAGCAAATACAACGCATTGCTGAGCAAATACAAGGCATTGACGAGCAAACACAAGGCATTGACTACAAATACAAGGCATTGACGAGCAAATACAATGCATTGACGAGCAAATACAAGGCATTGACGAGCAAATACAATGCATTGGCGAGCAAATACAATGCATTGACTACCAAATACAAGGCATTGATGAGCAAATACAAGGCATTGACTAGCAAATACAAGGCACTGTCTCGCAAATACAAGGCATTGACGAGCAAATATAAGGCATTGACGAGCAAATACAATGCATTGACTACCAAATACAAGGCATTGATGAGCAAATACAAGGCATTGAAGAGCAAATACAAGGCATCGACTAGCAAATACAAGGCATCGACTAGCAAATACAAGGCATTGACTATCAAATACAAGGCATTGACGAGCAAATACAAGGCATTGACGAGCGCATACAGGGCATCGACTAGCAAATACAAGGCATTGACTAGCAAATACAAGGCATTGACTAGCAAATACAAGGCATTGACTAGCAAATACAAGGCATTGACTAGCAAATACAAGGCATTGACTAGCAAATACAAGGCATTGAGGAGCAAATACAAGGCATCGACGAGCAAATACAAGGCATTGATGAGCAAATACAACGCATTGACGAGCAAATACAACGCATTGACGAGCAAATACAAGGATTGACGAGCAAATACAAGGCAATGATGAGCAAATACAAGGCATTGACTAACAAATACAAGGCATTGACGAGCAAATACAAGGCAGTGATAAGCAAATACAAGGCATAGACTAGCAAATACAATGCATTGACTAACAAATACAAGGCATTGAGGAGCAAATACAAGGCATTGACGAGCAAATACAAGGCATCGACGAGCAAATACAAGGCATTGATGAGCAAATACAACGCATTGATGAGCAAATACAAGGCATTGACGAGCAAACACAAGGCATTGACTACAAATACAAGGCATTGACGAGCAAATACAAGGCATTGACGAGCAAATATAAGGCATCAACGAGCAAATACAAGGCATTGACGAGCAAATACAAGGCATCAACGAGCAAATACAAGGCATTGACGAGCAAACACAAGGCATTGACTACAAATAGAAGGCATTGACGAGCAAATACAAGGCATTGACGAGCAAATACAAGGCATCAACGAGCAAATACAAGGTATTGACGAGCAAATATAAGGTATCGACGAGCAAATACAAGGCATCAACGAGCAAATACAAGGCATTGACTAGCAAATACAAGGCATTGACGAGGAAATACAATGCATTGACGAGCAAATACAAGGCACTGACGAGCAAATACAAGGCATTGACGAGCAAATACAAGGCATTAACGAGCAAATACAAGGCATTGATGAGCAAACACAAGGCATCAACGAGCACATACAAGGCATTGACGAGCAAACACAAGCCATTGACTACAAATACAAGGCATTAGCGAGCAAATACAAGGCATTGACTAGCAAATACAAGGCATTAACTAGCAAATACAAGGCATTAACGAGCAAATACAAGGCATTGACTAGCAAATACAAGTCATTGACGAGCAAATACAAGGTATTGATGAGCAAATACAAGGCATTGACTAGCAAATACAAGGCATTGACGAGCAAATACAAGGCATCGACTAGCAAATACAAGGCATTGACTAGCAAATACAAGGCATTGACTAGCAAATACAAGGCATTGACTAGCAAATACAAGGCATTGAGGAGCAAATACAAGGCATCGACGAGCAAATACAAGGCATTGATGAGCAAATACAACGCATTGACGAGCAAATACAACGCATTGACGAGCAAATACAAGGATTGACGAGCAAATACAAGGCAATGATGAGCAAATACAAGGCATTGACTAGCAAATACAAGGCATTGACGAGCAAATACAAGGCAGTGATAAGCAAATACAAGGCATAGACTAGCAAATACAATGCATTGACTAACAAATACAAGGCATTGAGGAGCAAATACAAGGCATTGACGAGCAAATACAAGGCATCGACGAGCAAATACAAGGCATTGATGAGCAAATACAACGCATTGATGAGCAAATACAAGGCATTGACGAGCAAACACAAGGCATTGACTACAAATACAAGGCATTGACGAGCAAATACAAGGCATTGACGAGCAAATATAAGGCATCAACGAGCAAATACAAGGCATTGACGAGCAAATACAAGGCATCAACGAGCAAATACAAGGCATTGACGAGCAAACACAAGGCATTGACTACAAATAGAAGGCATTGACGAGCAAATACAAGGCATTGACGAGCAAATACAAGGCATCAACGAGCAAATACAAGGTATTGACGAGCAAATATAAGGTATCGACGAGCAAATACAAGGCATCAACGAGCAAATACAAGGCATTGACTAGCAAATACAAGGCATTGACGAGGAAATACAATGCATTGACGAGCAAATACAAGGCACTGACGAGCAAATACAAGGCATTGACGAGCAAATACAAGGCATCAACGAGCAAATACAAGGCATTGATGAGCAAACACAAGGCATCAACGAGCAAATACAAGGCAATGACGAGCAAACACAAGGCATTGACTACAAATACAAGGCATTAGCGAGCAAATACAAGGCATTGACTAGCAAATACAAGGCATTAACGAGCAAATACAAGGCATTGATGAGCAAATACAAGGCATTGACTAGCAAATACAAGGCACTGACTACCAATTACAGGGCATTGACTAGCAAATACAAGGCATCGACCAGCAAATACAAGGCATTGACGAGCAAATACAAGGCATTCACTAGCAAATACAAGGCATTGACTAGCAAATACAAGTCATTGACGAGCAAATACAAGGCATTGATGAGCAAATACAAGGCATTGACTAGCAAATACAAGGCATTGACGAGCAAATACAAGGCATCGACTAGCAAATACAAGGCATTGACTAGCAAATACAAGGCATCGACGAGCAAATACAAGGCATCGACGAGCAAATACAAGTCATTGACGAGCAAATACAAGGTATCGACGAGCAAATACAAGGCATTGACTAGCAAATACAATGCATTGACGAGCAAATACAAGGCATTGACTAGCAAATACAAGGCATCAACGAGCAAATACGATGCATTGACGAGCAAATACAACGTATTTATGAGCAAATAGAAGGCATCGACGAGCAAACACAAGGCACTGACGAGCAAGTACAAGGCATCGACGAGCAAATACAAGGCATCGACGAGCAAATACAATGCATTGACGAGCAAATACAAGGCATTGAAGAGTAAATACAATGCATTGACGAGCAAATACAAGGCATTGACGAGCAAATACAAGGCATCAAAAAGCAAATACAAGGCATTGACGAGCAAATACAAGGCATTGACCAGCAAATACAAGGCATCAAAGAGCAAATACAAGGCACCAACGAGCAAATACAACGCATCAACTAGCAAATACAAGGCATTGACGAGCAAATACAAGGCATCTACGAGCAAATACAAGGCATCAACGAGCAAATACAAGGCATTGACGAGCAAATACAAGGCATCGATGAGCAAATACAAGGCATTTACTAGCAAATACAAGGCATTGACGAGCAAATACAATGCATTGACGAGCAAATACAAGGCATTGACGAGCAAATACAATGCATTGGCGAGCAAATACAATGCATTTACTACCAAATACAAGGCATTGATGAGCAAATACAAGGCATTGACTAGCAAATACAAGGCACTGTCTCGCAAATACAAGGCATTGACGAGCAAATATAAGGCATTGACGAGCAAACACAAGGCATCAACGAGCAAATACAAGGCATTGACGAGCAAATACAACGCATCGACAAGCAAATGCAAGGCATTGACTAGCAAATACAAGGCATTGAGGAGCAAATACAAGGCATCGACGAGCAAATACAAGGCATTGACGAGCAAATACAACGCATTGACGAGCAAATACAAGGCATTGACTATCAAATACAAAGCATTGACGAGCAAATACAAGGCATTAGCGAGCAAATACAAGGCATTGACTAGCGAATACAAGTCATTTACTAGCAAATACAATGCATCAACGAGCAAATACAAGGCATCAACGAGCAAATACAAGGCATCAACGAGCAAATACAAGGCATTGACGAGCAAATACAAGGCATCGATGAGCAAATACAAGCCATTTACTAGCAAATACAAGGCATTGACGAGCAAATACAATGCATTGACGAGCAAATACAAGGCATTGACGAGCAAATACAATGCATTGGCGAGCAAATACAATGCATTGACTACCAAATACAAGGCATTGATGAGCAAATACAAGGCATTGACTAGCAAATACAAGGCACTGTCTCGCAAATACAAGGCATTGACGAGCAAATATAAGGCATTGACGAGCAAACACAAGGCATCAACGAGCAAATACAAGGCATTGACGAGCAAATACAACGCATCGACGAGCAAATACAAGGCATCAACGAGCAAATACAAGGCATTGACTAGCAAATACAAGGCATTGAAGAGCAAATACAAGGCATTGACGAGCAAATACAAGGCATCGACTAGCAAATACAAGGCATCAACGAGCAAATACAAGGCATTGACTATCAAATACAAGGCATTGACGAGCAAATACAAGGCATTAGCGAGCAAATACAAGGCATTGACTAGCGAATACAAGGCATTTACTAGCAAATACAAGGCATCAACGAGCAAATACAAGGCATTGACGAGCAAATACAAGGCATTGACGACCAATTACAAGGCATTGACTAGCAAATACAAGGCATTGACGAGCAAATACAAGGCATTGACGAACAAATACAAGGCATTGACTAGCAAATACAAGGCATTGACTAGCAAATACAAGGCATTGACGAGCAAATACAAGGCATTGATGAGCAAATACAAGGCATTGACTAGCAAATACAAGGCACTGTCTCGCAAATACAAGGCACTGTCTTGCAAATACAAGGCATTGACGAGCAAATACAACGCATCGACGAGCAAATGCAAGGCATTGACTAGCATATACAAGGAATTGAGGAGCAAATGCAAGGCATCGACGAGCAAATACAAGGCATCGACTAGCAAATAAAAGGCATTGACGAGCAAATACAAGGCATCGACTAGCAAATAAAAGGCATTGACGAGCAAATACAAGGCATTGACGAGCAAATACAAGGCATCGACGAGCAAATACAAGGCATCTACGAGCAAATACAAGGCATTGACTATCAAATACAAGGCATTGACGAGCAAATACAAGGCATTAGCGAGCAAATACAAGGCATTGACTAGCAAATACAAGGCATTGACTAGCAAATACAAGGCATCAACGAGCAAATACAAAGCATTGACGAGCAAATACAAGGCATTGACTAGCAAATACAAGGCATTGACTAGCAAATACAAGGCATTGACTAGCAAATACAAGGCATTGACTAGCAAATACATGGCATTGACTAGCAAATACAAGGCATTGACCAGCAAATACAAGTCATCGACAAGCAAATGCAAGGCATTGACTAGCAAATACAAGGCATTGAGGAGCAAATACAAGGCATCGACGAGCAAATACAAGGCATTGACGAGCAAATACAACGCATTGACGAGCAAATACAAGGCATTGACTATCAAATACAAAGCATTGACGAGCAAATACAAGGCATTAGCGAGCAAATACAAGGCATTGACTAGCGAATACAAGTCATTTACTAGCAAATACAAGGCATCAACGAGCAAATACAAGGCATCAACGAGCAAATACAAGGCATCAACGAGCAAATACAAGGCATTGACGAGCAAATACAAGGCATCGATGAGCAAATACAAGCCATTTACTAGCAAATACAAGGCATTGACGAGCAAATACAATGCATTGACGAGCAAATACAAGGCATTGACGAGCAAATACAATGCATTGGCGAGCAAATACAATGCATTGACTACCAAATACAAGGCATTGATGAGCAAATACAAGGCATTGACTAGCAAATACAAGGCACTGTCTCGCAAATACAAGGCATTGACGAGCAAATATAAGGCATTGACGAGCAAACACAAGGCATCAACGAGCAAATACAAGGCATTGACGAGCAAATACAACGCATCGACGAGCAAATACAAGGCATCAACGAGCAAATACAAGGCATTGACTAGCAAATACAAGGCATTGAAGAGCAAATACAAGGCATTGACGAGCAAATACAAGGCATCGACTAGCAAATACAAGGCATCAACGAGCAAATACAAGGCATTGACTATCAAATACAAGGCATTGACGAGCAAATACAAGGCATTAGCGAGCAAATACAAGGCATTGACTAGCGAATACAAGGCATTTACTAGCAAATACAAGGCATCAACGAGCAAATACAAGGCATTGACGAGCAAATACAAGGCATTGACGACCAATTACAAGGCATTGACTAGCAAATACAAGGCATTGACGAGCAAATACAAGGCATTGACGAGCAAATACAAGGCATTGACTAGCAAATACAAGGCATTGACTAGCAAATACAAGGCATTGACGAGCAAATACAAGGCATTGATGAGCAAATACAAGGCATTGACTAGCAAATACAAGGCACTGTCTCGCAAATACAAGGCACTGTCTAGCAAATACAAGGCATTGACTAGCATATACAAGGAATTGAGGAGCAAATGCAAGGCATCGACGAGCAAATACAAGGCATTGACTAGCAAATAAAAGGCATTGACGAGCAAATACAAGGCATTGACTAGCAAATAAAAGGCATTGACGAGCAAATACAAGGCATTGACGAGCAAATACAAGGCATCGACGAGCAAATACAAGGCATAAACAAGCAAATACAAGGCATTGACTATCAAATACAAGGCATTGACGAGCAAATACAAGGCATTAGCGAGCAAATACAAGGCATTGACTAGCAAATACAAGGCATTGACTAGCAAATACAAGGCATCAACGAGCAAATACAAAGCATTGACGAGCAAATACAAGGCATTGACTAGCAAATACAAGGCATCAACGAGCAAATACAAGGCATTGACTAGCAAATACAAGGCATTGACTAGCAAATACAAGGCATTGACTAGCAAATACAAGGCATTGACTAGCAAATACATGGCATTGACTAGCAAATACAAGGCATTGACCAGCAAATACAAGTCATCGACGAGCAAATACAATGCATCGACGAGCAAATACAAGGCATCGACGAGCAAATACAAGCATTAACGAGCACATACAAGGCATTAACGAGCAAATACAAGGAATTGACGAGCAAATACAAGGCATTGACGAGCAAATACAAGGCATCAACTAGCAAATACAAGGCATTGACGAGCAAATACAAGTCATTGACGAGCAAATACAAGGTATCGACGAGCAAATACAAGGCATTGACTAGCAAATACAATGCATTGACGAGCAAATACAAGGCATTGACTAGCAAATACAAGGCATCAACGAGCAAATACGATGCATTGACGAGCAAATACAACGTATTTATGAGCAAATAGAAGGCATCGACGAGCAAATACAAGGCACTGACGAGCAAGTACAAGGCATCGACGAGCAAATACAAGGCATCGACGAGCAAATACAATGCATTGACGAGCAAATACAAGGCATTGAAGAGTAAATACAATGCATTGACGAGCAAATACAAGGCATTGACGAGCAAATACAAGGCATCAAAAAGCAAATACAAGGCATTGACGAGCAAATACAAGGCATTGACCAGCAAATACAAGGCATCAAAGAGCAAATACAAGGCACCAACGAGCAAATACAACGCATCAACGAGCAAATACAAGGCATTGACGAGCAAATACAAGGCATCTACGAGCAAATACAAGGCATCAACGAGCAAATACAAGGCATTGACGAGCAAATACAAGGCATCGATGAGCAAATACAAGGCATTTACTAGCAAATACAAGGCATTGACGAGCAAATACAATGCATTGACGAGCAAATACAAGGCATTGACGAGCAAATACAATGCATTGGCGAGCAAATACAATGCATTTACTACCAAATACAAGGCATTGATGAGCAAATACAAGCCATTGACTAGCAAATACAAGGCACTGTCTCGCAAATACAAGGCATTGACGAGCAAATATAAGGCATTGACGAGCAAACACAAGGCATCAACGAGCAAATACAAGGCATTGACGAGCAAATACAACGCATCGACAAGCAAATGCAAGGCATTGACTAGCAAATACAAGGCATTGACGAGCAAATACAAGGCATCGACGAGCAAATACAAGGCATTGACGAGCAAATACAAAGCATTGACTAGCAAATACAAGGCATTGACTATCAAATACAAAGCATTGACTAGCAAATACAAGGCATTGACTAGCAAATACAAGGCATTGACTAGCAAATACAAGGCATTGACTAGCAAATACAAGTCATCGACGAGCAAATACAATGCATTGACCAGCAAATACAAGTCATCGACGAGCAAATACAAGCATTAACGAGCACATACAAGGCATTAACGAGCAAATACAAGGAATTGACGAGCAAATACAAGGCATTGACTAGCAAATACAAGGCATCGACGAGCAAATACAAGGCATCGACGAGCAAATACAAGTCATTGACGAGCAAATACAAGTCATCGACGAGCAAATACAAGGCATTGACGAGCAAATACAAGGCATCGACGTGCAAATACAAGCATTAACGAGCACATACAAGGCATTAACGAGCAAATACAAGGAATTGACGAGCAAATACAAGGCATTGACGAGCAAATACAAGGCATCAACTAGCAAATACAAGGCATTGACGAGCAAATACAAGTCATTGACAAGCAAATACAAGGTATCGACGAGCAAATACAAGGCATTGACTAGCAAATACAATGCATTGACGAGCAAATACAAGGCATTGACTAGCAAATACAAGGCATCAACGAGCAAATACGATGCATTGACGAGCAAATACAACGTATTTATGAGCAAATAGAAGGCATCGACGAGCAAATACAAGGCACTGACGAGCAAGTACAAGGCATCGACGAGCAAATACAAGGCATCGACGAGCAAATACAATGCATTGACGAGCAAATAGAAGGCATTGAAGAGTAAATACAATGCATTGACGAGCAAATACAAGGCATTGACGAGCAAATACAAGGCATCAAAAAGCAAATACAAGGCATTGACGAGCAAATACAAGGCATTGACCAGCAAATACAAGGCATCAAAGAGCAAATACAAGGCACCAACGAGCAAATACAACGCATCAACGAGCAAATACAAGGCATTGACGAGCAAATACAAGGCATCTACGAGCAAATACAAGGCATCAACGAGCAAATACAAGGCATTGACGAGCAAATACAAGGCATCGATGAGCAAATACAAGGCATTTACTAGCAAATACAAGGCATTGACGAGCAAATACAATGCATTGACGAGCAAATACAAGGCATTGACGAGCAAATACAATGCATTGGCGAGCAAATACAATGCATTTACTACCAAATACAAGGCATTGATGAGCAAATACAAGGCATTGACTAGCAAATACAAGGCACTGTCTCGCAAATACAAGGCATTGACGAGCAAATATAAGTCATTGACGAGCAAACACAAGGCATCAACGAGCAAATACAAAGCATTGACGAGCAAATACAACGCATCGACAAGCAAATGCAAGGCATTGACTAGCAAATACAAGGCATTGAGGAGCAAATACAAGGCATCGACGAGCAAATACAAGGCATTGACGAGCAAATACAACGCATTGACGAGCAAATACAAGGCATTGACTATCAAATACAAAGCATTGACTAGCAAATACAAGGCATTGACTAGCAAATACAAGGCATTGACTAGCAAATACAAGGCATTGACTAGCAAATACAAGGCATTGACTAGCAAATACAAGGCATTGACCAGCAAATACAAGTCATCGACGAGCAAATACAATGCATCGACGAGCAAATACAAGGCATCGACGAGCAAATACAAGCATTAACGAGCACATACAAGGCATTAACGAGCAAATACAAGGAATTGACGAGCAAATACAAGGCATTGACTAGCAAATACAAGGCATCGACGAGCAAATACAAGGCATCGACGAGCAAATACAAGTCATTGACGAGCAAATACAAGGTATCGACGAGCAAATACAAGGCATTGACTAGCAAATACAATGCATTGACCAGCAAATACAAGTCATCGACGAGCAAATACAATGCATCGACGAGCAAATAGAAGGCATCGACGAGCAAATACAAGCATTAACGAGCACATACAAGGCATTAACGAGCAAATACAAGGAATTGACGAGCAAATACAAGGCATTGACTAGCAAATACAAGGCATCGACGAGCAAATACAAGGCATCGACGAGCAAATACAAGTCATTGACGAGCAAATACAAGGTATCGTCGAGCAAATACAAGGCATTGACTAGCAAATACAAAGCATTGACGAGCAAATACAAGGCATTGACTAGCAAATACAAGGCATCAACGAGCAAATACGATGCATTGACGAGCAAATACAACGTATTTATGAGCAAATAGAAGGCATCGACGAGCAAATACAAGGCACTGACGAGCAAGTACAAGGCATCGACGAGCAAATACAAGGCATCGACGAGCAAATACAATGCATTGACGAGCAAATACAAGGCATTGAAGAGTAAATACAATGCATTGACGAGCAAATACAAGGCATTGACGAGCAAATACAAGGCATCAAAAAGCAAATACAAGGCATTGACGAGCAAATACAAGGCATTGACCAGCAAATACAAGGCATCAAAGAGCAAATACAAGGCACCAACGAGCAAATACAACGCATCGACGAGCAAATACAAGGCATTGACGAGCAAATACAAGGCATCTACGAGCAAATACAAGGCATCAACGAGCAAATACAAGGCATTGACGAGCAAATACAAGGCATCGATGAGCAAATACAAGGCATTTACTAGCAAATACAAGGCATTGACGAGCAAATACAATGCATTGACGAGCAAATACAAGGCATTGACGAGCAAATACAATGCATTGGCGAGCAAATACAATGCATTTACTACCAAATACAAGGCATTGATGAGCAAATACAAGGCATTGACTAGCAAATACAAGGCACTGTCTCGCAAATACAAGGCATTGACGAGCAAATATAAGGCATTGACGAGCAAACACAAGGCATCAACGAGCAAATACAAGGCATTGACGAGCAAATACAACGCATCGACAAGCAAATGCAAGGCATTGACTAGCAAATACAAGGCATTGAGGAGCAAATACAAGCCATCGACGAGCAAATACAAGGCATTGACGAGCAAATACAACGCATTGACGAGCAAATACAAGGCATTGACTATCAAATACAAAGCATTGACGAGCAAATACAAGGCATTAGCGAGCAAATACAAGGCATTGACTAGCGAATACAAGTCATTTACTAGCAAATACAAGGCATCAACGAGCAAATACAAGGCATCAACGAGCAAATACAAGGCATCAACGAGCAAATACAAGGCATTGACGAGCAAATACAAGGCATCGATGAGCAAATACAAGCCATTTACTAGCAAATACAAGGCATTGACGAGCAAATACAATGCATTGACGAGCAAATACAAGGCATTGACGAGCAAATACAATGCATTGGCGAGCAAATACAATGCATTGACTACCAAATACAAGGCATTGATGAGCAAATACAAGGCATTGACTAGCAAATACAAGGCACTGTCTCGCAAATACAAGGCATTGACGAGCAAATATAAGGCTTTGACGAGCAAACACAAGGCATCAACGAGCAAATACAAGGCATTGACGAGCAAATACAACGCATCGACGAGCAAATACAAGGCATCAACGAGCAAATACAAGGCATTGACTAGCAAATACAAGGCATTGAAGAGCAAATACAAGGCATTGACGAGCAAATACAAGGCATCGACTAGCAAATACAAGGCATCAACGAGCAAATACAAGGCATTGACTATCAAATACAAGGCATTGACGAGCAAATACAAGGCATTAGCGAGCAAATACAAGGCATTGACTAGCGAATACAAGGCATTTACTAGCAAATACAAGGCATCAACGAACAAATACAAGGCATTGACGAGCAAATACAAGGCATTGACGACCAATTACAAGGCATTGACTAGCAAATACAAGGCATTGACGAGCAAATACAAGGCATTGACGAGCAAATACAAGGCATTGACTAGCAAATACAAGGCATTGACTAGCAAATACAAGGCATTGACGAGCAAATACAAGGCATTGATGAGGAAATACAAGGCATTGACTAGCAAATACAAGGCACTGTCTCGCAAATACAAGGCACTGTCTCGCAAATACAAGGCATTGACGAGCAAATACAACGCATCGACGAGCAAATACAAGGCATTGACCAGCAAATACAAGTAATCGACGAGCAAATACAATGCATCGACGAGCAAATACAAGGCATCGACGAGCAAATACAAGCATTAGCGAGCACATACAAGGCATTAACGAGCAAATACAAGGAATTGACGAGCAAATACAAGGCATTGACGAGCAAATACAAGGCATCAACTAGCAAATACAAGGCATTGACGAGCAAATACAAGGCATCAACTAGCAAATACAAGGCATAAACTAGCAAATACAAGGCATTGAATAGCAAATGCAAGGCATCAACTAGCAAATACAAGGCATCAACGAGCAACTACAAGGCATTGACGAGCAAATACAAGGCATTGACTAGCAAATACAAGGCATTGACTAGCAAATACAAGGCAATGACGAGCAAATACAAGGTATTGACGAGCAAATACAAGGCATTGACGAGAAAATACAAGGCATCAACGAGCAAATACAAGGCATCGACGAGCAAATACAAGGCATCGACGAGCAAATACAAGGCATTGACGAGCAAATACAAGGCATTGACTAGCAAATACAAGGCATCAACGAGCAAATACAAGGCATTGCATAGCCAATACAAGGCATTGACGAGTAAATACAATGCATTGACGAGGAAATGCAAGGCCTTGACGAGCAAATACAAGGTATCGACGAGCAAATACAAGGCATCGACGAACTAATACAAGGCATCGACTAGCAAATACAAGGCATTGACTAGCAAATACAAGGCATCAACGAGCAAGTACAAGACATTGACTAGCAAATACAAGGCATTGACGAGCAAATACAACGCATTGACGAGCAAATACAAGTCATCAACGAGTAAATACAAGGCATTGACTAGCAAATACAAGGCTTGACAAGCAAATACGAGGCATTGACGAGCAAATACAAGGCATCGACGAGTAAATACAAGGCCTCAACGAGCAAATACAAGGCATTGACTATCAAATAAATGCATTGACGAGCAAATACAAGGCATTAGCGAGCAAATACAAGGCATTGACTAGCAAACACAAGGCATTGACTAGCAAATACAAGGCATCAACGAGCAAATACAAGGCATTGACGAGCAAATACAAGGCATTGACTTGCAAATACAAGGCATTGACTAGCAAATACAAGGCATTGACTAGCAAATACAAGGCAATGACGAGCAAATACAAGGTATTGACGAGCAAATACAAGGCATTGACGAGAAAATACAAGGCATCAACGAGCAAATACAAGGCATCGACGAGCAAATACAAGGCATCGACGAGCAAATACAAGGCATTGACGAGCAAATACAAGGCATTGACTAGCAAATACAAGGCATCAACGAGCAAATACAAGGCATTGCATAGCCAATACAAGGCATTGACGAGTAAATACAATGCATTGACGAGGAAATGCAAGGCCTTGACGAGCAAATACAAGGTATCGACGAGCAAATACAAGGCATCGACGAACTAATACAAGGCATCGACTAGCAAATACAAGGCATTGACTAGCAAATACAAGGCATCAACGAGCAAGTACAAGACATTGACTAGCAAATACAAGGCATTGACGAGCAAATACAACGCATTGACGAGCAAATACAAGTCATCAACGAGTAAATACAAGGCATTGACTAGCAAATACAAGGCTTGACAAGCAAATAGGAGGCATTGACGAGCAAATACAAGGCATCGACGAGTAAATACAAGGCCTCAACGAGCAAATACAAGGCATTGACTATCAAATAAATGCATTGACGAGCAAATACAAGGCATTAGCGAGCAAATACAAGGCATTGACTAGCAAACACAAGGCATTGACTAGCAAATACAAGGCATCAACGAGCAAATACAAGGCATTGACGAGCAAATACAAGGCATTGACTTGCAAATACAAGGCATTGACTAGCAAATACAAGGCATTGACGAGCAAATACAAGGCATTAGCGAGCAAATACAAGGCATTGAATAGCAAATACAAGGCATTGAGGAGCAAATACAAGCACTGACGAGCAAATACAAGGCATCGACGAGCAAATACAAGGCATTGACGAACAATACAAGGCATTTACGAGCAAATACAAGGCATTGACTAGCAAATACAAGGCATTGATGAGCAAATACAAGGCATTGACGAGCAAATACAAGGCATTGACGAGAAAATACAAGGCATCAACGAGCAAATACAAGGCATCGACGAGCAAATACAAGGCATTGACGAGCAAATACAAGGCATCGACTAGCAAATAGAAGGCATTGACGAGCAAATACAAGGCATTGACTAGCAAATACAAGGCATCAACGAGCAAATACAAGGCATTGAATAGCCAATACAAGGCATTGACGAGTAAACACAATGCATTGACGAGCAAATGCAAGGCATTGACGAGCAAATACAAGGCATCGACGAGCAAATACAAGGCATCGACGAACAAATACAAGACATTGACTAGCAAATACAAGGCATTGACGAGCAAATACAACGCATTGACGAGCAAATACAAGGCATCAACGAGTAAATACAAGGCATTGACTAGCAAATACAAGGCATTGACAAGCAAATACAAGGCATTGACGAGGAAATACAAGGAATTGACGATTAAATACAAGGCATTAGCGAGCAAATACAAGGCATTGACTAGCAAATACAAGGCATTGACTAGCAAATACAAGGCATCAACGAGCAAATACAAGGCATTGACGAGCAAATACAAGGCATTGACTAGCAAATACAAGGCATTGACTAGCGAATACAAGGCATTGACGAGCACATACAAGGCATTAGCGAGCAAATACAAGGCATTGAATAGCAAATACAAGGCATTGGGGAGCAAATACAAGCACTGGCGAGCAAATACAAGGCATCGACGAGCAAATACAAGGCATTGAAGAACAAATACAAGGCATTGACGAACAATACAAGGCATTGACGAGCAAATACAAGGCATTGACGAGAAAATACAAGGCATCAACGAGCAAATACAAGGCATCGACGAGCAAATACAAGGCATTGACGAGCAAATACAAGGCATCGACTAGCAAATACAAGGCAATGACGAGCAAATACAAGGCATTGACTAGCAAATACAAGGCATCAACGAGCAAATACAAGGCATTGAATAGCCAATACAAGGCATTGACGAGTAAATACAATGCATTGACGAGCAAATGCAAGGCCTTGACGAGCAAATACAAGGCATCGACGAGCAAATACAAGGCATCGACGAACTAATACAAGGCATCGACTAGCAAATACAAGGCATTGACTAGCAAATACAAGGCATCAACGAGCAAATACAAGGCATTGACGAGCAAATACAAGGAATCGACGAGTAAATACAAGGCCTCAACGAGCAAATACAAGGCATTGACTATCAAATAAAGGCATTGACGAGCAAATACAAGGCATTAGCGAGCAAATACAAGGCATTGACTAGCAAATACAAGACATTGACTAGCAAATACAAGGCATCAACGAGCAAATACAAGGCATTAAGGAGCAAATACAAGGCATTGACGAGCAAATACAACGCATTGACGAGCAAATACAAGGCATCAACGAGTAAATACAAGGCATTGACTAGCAAATACAAGGCATTGACAAGCAAATACAAGGCATTGACGAGCAAATACAAGGCATCGACAAGTAAATACAAGGCCTCAACGAGCAAATACAAGGCATTGACTATCAAATAAAGGCATTGACGAGCAAATACAAGGCATTAGCGAGCAAATACAAGGCATTGACTAGCAAATACAAGGCATCAACGAGCAAATACAAGGCATTGGCGAGCAAATACAAGGAATTGACTAGCAAATACAAGTCATTGACTACCAATTACAAGGCATTGACTAGCAAATACAAGGCATTGACGAGCAAATATAAGGCATTGACGAGCAAATACAAGGCATTGACTAGCAAATACAAGGCATTGGCTGGCAAATACAAGGCATTGGCTAGCAAATACAAGTCATTGACTAGCAAATACAAGGCATCAACGAGCAAATACAAGACATTGACGAGCAAATACAAGTCATTGACTACCAATTACAAGGCATTGACTAGCAAATACAAGGCATTGACGAGCAAATACAAGGCATTGACGAGCAAATACAAGGCATTTACTAGCAAATACAAGGCATTGACTAGCAAATACAAGGCATTGACGAGCTAATACAAGGCATTGACGAGCAAATACAAGGCATTGACTAGCAAATACAAGGCATTGACTACCAAATACAAGGCATTGATGAGCAAATACAAGGCATTGACTAGCAAATACAAGGCACTGTCTCGCAAATACAAGGCATTGACGAGCAAATACAAGGCATTGACGAGCAAACACAAGGCATCAACGAGCAAATACAAGGCATTGACGAGCAAATACAACGCATCGACGAGCAAATACAAGGCATTGACTAGCATATACAAGGCATTGAGGAGCAGATGCAAGGCATCGACGAGCAAATAAAAGGCATTGACGAGCAAATTCAAGGCATTGACGAGCAAATACAAGGCACCGACGAGCAAATACAAGGCATCAACGAGCAAATACAAGGCATTGACTATCAAATACAAGGCATTGACGAGCAAATACAAGGCATTAGCGAGCAAATACAAGGCATTGACTAGTAAATACAAGGCATTGACTAGCTAATACAAGGCATCAACGAGCAAATACAAGGCATCGACGAGCAAATACAAGGCATTAACGAGCAAATACAAGGCATTGACGAGCAAATACAAGGCATTGACGAGCAAATACAAAGCATTGACTAACAAATGCAAGGCATCAACGAGCAAATACAAGGCATTGAATAGCCAATACAAGGCATTGACGAGTAAATACATTGCATTGACGAGCAAATGCAAGGCCTTGACGAGCAAATACAAAATATCGACGAGCAAATAAAAAATATCGACGAGCAAATACAAGGCATCGACTAGCAAATACAAGGCATCGACTAGCAAATACAAGGTATGAACGAGCAAATACAAGGCATTGACGAGCAAATACAAGGCATTGACGAGCAAATACAAGGCATTGACGAGCAAATACAAGGCATTGACTAGCAAATACAAGGCATCAATGAGCAAATACAAGGCATAGACGAGTAAATACAATGCATTGACGAGTAAATACAATGCATTGACGAGCAAATGCAATGCCTTGACGAGCAAATACAAGGTATCGACGAGCAAATACAAGGCATCGACGAACTAATACAAGGCATTGACGAGCAAATACAACGCATCGACGAGCAAACACAAGGCATTGACTAGCATATACAAGGCATTGAGGAGCAGATGCAAGGCATCGACGATCAAATACAAGGCATTGACTAGCAAATACAAGGCATTGACGGGCAAATACAAGGCACCGACGAGCAAATACAAGGCATCAACGAGCAAATACAAGCCATTGACTATCAAATACAAGGCATTGACGAGCAAATGCAAGGCATTAGCGAGCAAATACAAGGCATTGACTAGGAAATACAAGGCATTGACTATCTAATACAAGGCATCAACGAGCAAATACAAGGCATTGACGAGCAAATAAAAGGCATTGACTAGCAAATACAAGGCATTGACTAGCAAATACAACGCATTGACAAGCAAATACAAGGCATCAACGAGCATATACAAGGCATTAACGAGCAAATGCAATGCATCGACGAGCAAATACAAGGCATCGACGAGCAAATACAAGGCATCGACGAGCAAATACAAGGCATTGACGAGCAAATACAAGGCATTCACGAGGAAATACAAGGCATTGACTAACAAATACAAGGCGTCAACGAGCAAATACAAGGCATTGAATAGCCAATACAAGGCATTGACGAGTAAATACAATGCATTGATGAGCAAATGCAAGGCCTTGACGAGCAAATACAAAATATCGACGAGCAAATACAAGGCATCGACGAACTAATACAAGGCATCGACTAGCAAATACAAGGCATGAACGAGCAAATACAAGGCATTGACGAGCAAATACAAGGCATTGACGAGCAAATACAAGGCATTGACGAGCAAATACAAGGCATTGACTAGCAAATACAAGGCATCAACGAGCAAATTCAAGTCATTGAATAGCCAATACAAGGCATTGACGAGTAAATACAAGGCATTGACGAGCAAATACAACGCATCGACGAGCAAATACAAGGCATTTACTTGCATATACAAGGCATTGAGGAGCAGATGCAAGGCATCGACGAGCAAATACAAGGCATTGACTAGCAAATACAAGGCATTGACGGGCAAATACAAGGCACCGACGAGCAAATACAAGGCATCAACGAGCAAATACAAGGCATTGACTATCAAATACAAGGCATTGACGAGCAAATGCAAGGCATTAGCGAGCAAATACAAGGCATTGACTAGCAAATACAAGGCATTGACTAACAAATACAAGGCATCAACGAGCAAATGCAAGGCATTGAATAGCCAATACAAGGCATTGACGAGTAAATACAATGCATTGATGAGCAAATGCAAGGCCTTGACGAGCAAATACAAAATATCGACGAGCAAATACAAGGCATCGACGAACTAATACAAGGCATCGACTAGCAAATACAAGGCATCAACGAGCATATACAAGGCATTAACGAGCAAATGCAATGCATCGACGAGCAAATACAAGGCATCGACGAGCAAAAACAAGGCATCGACGAGCAAATACAAGGCATTGACGAGCAAATACAAGGCATTGACGAGCAAATACAAGTCATTGACTACCAATTACAAGGCATTGACTAGCAAATACAAGGCATTGACGAGCAAATACAAGGCATTGACGAGCAAATACAAGGCATTTACTAGCAAATACAAGGCATTGACTAGCAAATACAAGGCATTGACGAGCAAATACAAGGCATTGACGAGCAAATACAAGGCATTGACTAGCAAATACAAGGCATTGACTACCAAATACAAGGCATTGATGAGCAAATACAAGGCATTGACTAGCAAATACAAGGCACTGTCTCGCAAATACAAGGCATTGACGAGCAAATACAAGGCATTGACGAGCAAACACAAGGCATCAACGAGCAAATACAAGGCATTGACGAGCAAATACAACGCATCGACGAGCAAATACAAGGCATTGACTAGCATATACAAGGCATTGAGGAGCAGATGCAAGGCATCGACGAGCAAATAAAAGGCATTGACGAGCAAATACAAGGCATTGACGAGCAAATACAAGGCACCGACGAGCAAATACAAGGCATCAACGAGCAAATACAAGGCATTGACTATCAAATACAAGGCATTGACGAGCAAATACAAGGCATTAGCGAGCAAATACAAGGCATTGACTAGTAAATACAAGGCATTGACTAGCTAATACAAGGCATCAACGAGCAAATACAAGGCATCGACGAGCAAATACAAGGCATTAACGAGCAAATACAAGGCATTGACGAGCAAATACAAGGCATTGACGAGCAAATACAAAGCATTGACTAACAAATGCAAGGCATCAACGAGCAAATACAAGGCATTGAATAGCCAATACAAGGCATTGACGAGTAAATACATTGCATTGACGAGCAAATGCAAGGCCTTGACGAGCAAATACAAAATATCGACGAGCAAATAAAAAATATCGACGAGCAAATACAAGGCATCGACTAGCAAATACAAGGCATCGACTAGCAAATACAAGGTATGAACGAGCAAATACAAGGCATTGACGAGCAAATACAAGGCATTGACGAGCAAATACAAGGCATTGACGAGCAAATAAAAGCATTGACTAGCAAATACAAGGCATCAACGAGCAAATACAAGGCATAGACGAGTAAATACAATGCATTGACGAGTAAATACAATGCATTGACGAGCAAATGCAATGCCTTGACGAGCAAATACAAGGTATCGACGAGCAAATACAAGGCATCGACGAACTAATACAAGCCATTGACGAGCAAATACAACGCATCGACGAGCAAATACAAGGCATTGACTAGCATATACAAGGCATTGAGGAGCAGATGCAAGGCATCGACGAGCAAATACAAGGCATTGACTAGCAAATACAAGGCATTGACGGGCAAATACAAGGCACCGACGAGCAAATACAAGGCATCAACGAGCAAATACAAGGCATTGACTATCAAATACAAGGCATTGACGAGCAAATGCAAGGCATTAGCGAGCAAATACAAGGCATTGACTAGGAAATACAAGGCATTGACTAGCTAATACAAGGCATCAACGAGCAAATACAAGGCATTGACGAGCAAATAAAAGGCATTGACTAGCAAATACAAGGCATTGACTAGCAAATACAACGCATTGACAAGCAAATACAAGGCATCAACGAGCATATACAAGGCATTAACGAGCAAATGCAATGCATCGACGAGCAAATACAAGGCATCGACGAGCAAATACAAGGCATCGACGAGCAAATACAAGGCATTGACGAGCAAATACAAGGCATTCACGAGGAAATACAAGGCATTGACTAACAAATACAAGGCGTCAACGAGCAAATACAAGGCATTGAATAGCCAATACAAGGCATTGACGAGTAAATACAATGCATTGATGAGCAAATGCAAGGCCTTGACGAGCAAATACAAAATATCGACGAGCAAATACAAGGCATCGACGAACTAATACAAGGCATCGACTAGCAAATACAAGGCATGAACGAGCAAATACAAGGCATTGACGAGCAAATACAAGGCATTGACGAGCAAATACAAGGCATTGACGAGCAAATACAAGGCATTGACTAGCAAATACAAGGCATCAACGAGCAAATTCAAGTCATTGAATAGCCAATACAAGGCATTGACGAGTAAATACAAGGCATTGACGAGCAAATACAACGCATCGACGAGCAAATACAAGGCATTTACTTGCATATACAAGGCATTGAGGAGCACATGCAAGGCATCGACGAGCAAATACAAGGCATTGACTAGCAAATACAAGGCATTGACGGGCAAATACAAGGCACCGACGAGCAAATACAAGGCATCAACGAGCAAATACAAGGCATTGACTATCAAATACAAGGCATTGACGAGCAAATGCAAGGCATTAGCGAGCAAATACAAGCCATTGACTAGCAAATACAAGGCATTGACTAACAAATACAAGGCATCAACGAGCAAATACAAGGCATTGAATAGCCAATACAAGGCATTGACGAGTAAATACAATGCATTGATGAGCAAATGCAAGGCCTTGACGAGCAAATACAAAATATCGACGAGCAAATACAAGGCATCGACGAACTAATACAAGGCATCGACTAGCAAATACAAGGCATCAACGAGCATATACAAGGCATTAACGAGCAAATGCAATGCATCGACGAGCAAATACAAGGCATCGAGGAGCAAAAACAAGGCATCGACGAGCAAATACAAGGCATTGACGAGCAAATACAAGGCATTGACTAACAAATACAAGGCATCAACGAGCAAATACAAGGCATTGAATAGCCAATACAAGGCATTGACGAGTAAATACAATGCATTGATGAGCAAATGCAAGGCCTTGACGAGCAAATACAAAATATCGACGAGCAAATACAAGGCATCGACGAACTAATACAAGGCATCGACTAGCAAATACAAGGCATTGACTAGCAAATACAAGGCATCAACGAGCAAATACAAGGCATTGACGAGCAAATACAAGGCATTGACGAGCAAATACAAGGCATTGACGAGCAAATACAAGGCATTGACTAGCAAATACAAGGCATCAACGAGCAAATACAAGGCATTGACGAGCAAATACAAGGCATTGACTAGCAAATACAAGGCATTGACTACCAATTACAAGGCATTGACTAGCAAATACAAGGTATTGACGAGCAAATACAAGGCATTGACGAGCAAATACAAGGCATTGACTAGCAAATACAAGGCATTGACTGGCAAATACAAGGCATTGGCTAGCAAATACAAGGAATTGACTAGCAAATACAAAGCATCAACGAGCAAATACAAGGCATTAACGAGCAAATACAAGGCATTGACGAGCAAATACAACGCATTGACGAGCAAATACAAGGCATCAACGAGTAAATACAAGGCATTGACTAGCAAATACAAGGCATTGACAAGCAAATACTAGGCATCGACGAGCAAATACAAGGCATCGACGAGTAAATGCAAGGCCTCAACGAGCAAATACAAGGCATTGACTATCAAATAAAGGCATTGACGAGCAAATACAAGGCATTAGCGAGCAAATACAAGGCATTGACTAGCAAATACAAGGCATCAACGAGAAAATACAAGGCATTGACGAGCAAATACAAGGAATTGACTAGCAAATACCAGTCATTGACTACCAATTACAAGGCATTGACTAGCAAATACAAGGCATTGACGAGCAAATACAAGGCATTGACGAGCAAATACAAGGCATTAATACAAGCCTAAAAATTATACATTAATACAAGCCTAGAATGGTTTAAATCGTATCTTGAGAAAAGAAAGCAAATTTGCACAATTAATGGTAAATTATCGGATGCGCGAGAAATTGGATGTGGGGTACCACAAGGATCAAACCTTGGCCCAATTCTTTTTCTCCTGTATATCAACGATTTACCAAACTGTTTAGAATCTACTAATGCCACTTTATTTGCAGACGACACAAATCTCACATGCGAAGGACTTGGCCCCACTGAGATCGAAAATAAACTTAATAAGGATCTTGAAAATGTTCACCGATGGCTTACTGCAAATAAACTTACATTAAACAAAACAAAAACAGAATTTATGATAATAGGCTCCAGCTATCGTCTGGCCTTAATTGATGAAAGCCCTGTAATTACAATAGGAGACGATAATATCAAACGGGTCTCCCACAAAAAATCTCTTGGTATCATCCTTGATGAACACCTAAAATGGAATAAACATAACGAAGCACAATGTAAAAAAATTTCAGGGAACATTGCCCTACTTAGAAGGGCAAAATTATTTGTTCCACAGGACGCTCTAATAAAAATGTACAATGCATTTGTTTTGCCCCACTTTAATTACTGCTCTACTATTTGGAATGATGGTTGTAGTACCCATATTAATAAATTATCAAAGTTACAAAGGAGAGCGGCGCGCGTGATAACTGGGGAGACATATGCTGTTCGTTCCACTGAAATACTAGAAAATCTCGAATGGACGTCAATTGATGAGGCTCTAAAAAAAACGAGAAACGCTAATGACCTTTAAAGCTTTAACCGGAAGGTCACCAAATTATCTTTCAGAGTTATTTACAATATGTGAAAATGATAATTATCATTTACGAAGTAATAATACCAAATTGTCTCTGCTCAAACCAAAGACAAATTTCCTTAAAAGAAGTTTCTCGTACAGAGCTGCAAAGGCTTGGAACGAACTACCATGTGAAATAACTGATAATTTCCAAAATTTGTCCGTTTTATCTCTTAAATGGCGAATGAAAAACGCAATGATTTAAATACTGTATGACTAATGGCCTTACTCAAATAGCGTAAATTGTGCATGTATATAGTTATAATAGGATATAGTTCGTAATTTTGTATTTTGTATTTTTTATTATTTTGTATTATAGTAACACGGCCCTTTGAAAACCAGTTTTTATTACTGAATAGGCCACCGTGTATAAATAAGTTTAATTAAAGATTAAAGATTGACTAGCAAATACAAGGGCAAATACAAGGAATTGACTAGCAAATACAAGGCATCAACGAGCAAATACAAGGCATTAACGAGCAAATACAAGGCATTGACGAGCAAATACAACGCATTGACGAGCAAATACAAGGCATCAACGAGTAAATACAAGGCATTGACTAGCAAATACAAGGCATTGACAAGCAAATACAAGGCATCGACGAGCAAATACAAGGCATCGACGAGTAAATGCAAGGCCTCAACGAGCAAATACAAGGCATTGACTATCAAATAAAGGCATTGACGAGCAAATACAAGGCATTAGCGAGCAAATACAAGGCATTGACTAGCAAATACAAGGCATCAACGAGAAAATACAAGGCATCAACGAGAAAATACAAGGCATTAACGAGCAAATACCAGTCATTGACTACCAATTACAAGGCATTGACTAGCAAATACAAGGCATTGACGAGCAAATACAAGGCATTTACTAGCATATACAAGGCATTGAGGAGCAGATGCAAGGATTCGACGAGCAAATACAAGGCATTGACTAGCAAATACAAGGCATTGACGGGCAAATACAAGGCACCGACGAGCAAATACAAGGCATCAACGAGCAAATACAAGGCATTGACTATCAAATACAAGGCATTGACGAGCAAATGCAAGGCATTAGCGAGCAAATACAAGGCATTGACTAGCAAATACAAGGCATTGACTAACAAATACAAGGCATCAACGAGCAAATACAAGGCATTGAATAGCCAATACAAGGCATTGACGAGTAAATACAATGCATTGATGAGCAAATGCAAGGCCTTGACGAGCAAATACAAAATATCGACGAGCAAATACAAGGCATCGACGAACTAATACAAGGCATCGACTAGCAAATACAAGGCATCAACGAGCATATACAAGGCATTAACGAGCAAATGCAATGCATCGACGAGCAAATACAAGGCATCGACGAGCAAATACAAGGCATCGACGAGCAAATACAAGGCATTGACGAGCAAATACAAGGCATTGACTAACAAATACAAGGCATCAACGAGCAAATACAAGGCATTGAATAGCCAATACAAGGCATTGACGAGTAAATACAATGCATTGATGAGCAAATGCAAGGCCTTGACGAGCAAATACAAAATATCGACGAGCAAATACAAGGCATCGACGAACTAATACAAGGCATCGACTAGCAAATACAAGGCATTGACTAGCAAATACAAGGCATCAACGAGCAAATACAAGGCATTGACGAGCAAATACAAGGCATTGACGAGCAAATACAAGGCATTGACGAGCAAATGCAAGGCATTGACTAGCAAATACAAGGCATCAACGAGCAAATACAAGGCATTGACGAGCAAATACAAGGCATTGACTAGCAAATACAAGGCATTGACTACCAATTACAAGGCATTGACTAGCAAATACAAGGTATTGACGAGCAAATACAAGGCATCAACGAGAATATACAAGGCATTGACGAGCAAATACAAGGAATTGACTAGCAAATACCAGTCATTGGCTACCAATTACAAGGCATTGACTAGCAAATACAAGGCATTGACGAGCAAATACAAGGCATTGACGAGCAAATACAAGGCATTGACTAGCAAATACAACGCATTGACGAGCAAATACAAGGCATCAACGAGTAAATACAAGGCATTGACTAGCAAATACAAGGCATTGACAAACAAATACAAGGCATTGACGAGCAAATACAAGGCATCGACGAGTAAATGCAAGGCCTCAACGAGCAAATACAAGGCATTGACTATCAAATAAAGGCATTGACGAGCAAATACAAGGCATTAGCGAGCAAATACAAGGCATTGACTAGCAAATACAAGGCATCAACGAGCAAATACAAGGCATTGACGAGCAAATACAAGGAATTGACTAGCAAATACAAGTCATTGACTACCAATTACAAGGCATTGACTAGCAAATACAAGGCATTGACGAGCAAATACAAGGCATTGACGAGCAAATACAAGGCATTGACTAGCAAATACAAGGCATTGACTCGCAAATACAAGGCATTGGCTAGCAAATACAAGTCATTGACTAGCAAATACAAGGCATCAACGAGCAAATACAAGACATTGACGAGCAAATACAAGGCATTGACTACCAATTACAAGTCATTGACTAGCAAATACAAGGCATTGACGAGCAAATACAATGCATTGACGAGCAAATACAAGGCATTTACTAGCAAATACAAGGCATCAACGAGCAAATACGATGCATTGACGAGCAAATTCAACGTATCTATGAGCAAATAGAAGGCATCGACGAGCAAATACAAGGCACTGACGAGCAAATACAAGGCATCGACGACCAAATACAAGGCATCGACGAGCAAATACAAGGCATTGACGAGCAAATACAAGGCATTGAAGAGTAAATACAATGCATTGACGAGCGCATACAAGGCATCGACTAGCAAATACAAGGCATTGACTAGCAAATACAAGGCATTGACTAGCAAATACAAGGCATTGACGAGCAAATACAAGGCATTGACTAGCAAATACAAGGCATTGACTAGCAAATACAAGGCATTGAGGAGCAAATACAAGGCATCGACGAGCAAATACAAGGCATTGATGAGCAAATACAACGCATTGACGAGCAAATACAAGGATTGTCGAGCAAATACAAGGCAATGATGAGCAAATACAAGGCATTGACTAGCAAATACAAGGCATTGAAGAGTAAATACAATGCATTGACGAGCGCATACAAGGCATCGACTAGCAAATACAAGGCATTGACTAGCAAATACAAGGCATTGACTAGCAAATACAAGGCATTGACGAGCAAATACAAGGCATTGACTAGCAAATACAAGGCATTGACTAGCAAATACAAGGCATTGAGGAGCAAATACAAGGCATCGACGAGCAAATACAAGGCATTGATGAGCAAATACAACGCATTGACGAGCAAATACAAGGATTGTCGAGCAAATACAAGGCAATGATGAGCAAATACAAGGCATTGACTAGCAAATACAAGGCATCAACGAGCAAATACAAGGCATTGACGAGCAAATACAAGAAATTGACTAGCAAATACAAGTCATTGACTACCAATTACAAGGCATTGACTAGCAAATACAAGGCATTGACGAGCAAATACAAGGCATTGACGAGCAAATACAAGGCATTGACTAGCAAATACAAGGCATTGAATCGCAAATACAAGGCATTGGCAAGCAAATACAAGTCATTGACTAGCAAATACAAGGCATCAACGAGCAAATACAAGACATTGACGAGCAAATACAAGGCATTGACTACCAATTACAAGGCATTGACTAGCAAATACAAGGCATTGACGAGCAAATACAATGCATTGACGAGCAAATACAAGGCATTTACTAGCAAATACAAGGCATCAACGAGCAAATACGATGCATTGACGAGCAAATACAACGTATTTATGAGCAAATAGAAGGCATCGACGAGCAAATACAAGGCACTGACGAGCAAATACAAGGCATCGACGACCAAATACAAGGCATCGACGAGCAAATACAAGGCATTGACGAGCAAATACAAGGCATTGAAGAGTAAATACAATGCATTGACGAGCGCATACAAGGCATCGACTAGCAAATACAAGGCATTGACTAGCAAATACAAGGCATTGACTAGCAAATACAAGGCATTGACGAGCAAATACAAGGCATTGACTAGCAAATACAAGGCATTGACTAGCAAATACAAGGCATTGAGGAGCAAATACAAGGCATCGACGAGCAAATACAAGGCATTGATGAGCAAATACAACGCATTGACGAGCAAATACAAGGATTGTCGAGCAAATACAAGGCAATGATGAGCAAATACAAGGCATTGACTAGCAAATACAAGGCATTGACGAGCAAATACAAGGCAGTGATAAGCAAATACAAGGCATAGACTAGCAAATACAATGCATTGACTAACAAATACAAGGCATTGAGGAGCAAATACAAGGCATTGACGAGCAAATACAAGGCATCGACGAGCAAATACAAGGCATTGATGAGCAAATACAACGCATTGATGAGCAAATACAAGGCATTGACGAGCAAACACAAGGCATTGACTACAAATACAAGGCATTGACGAGCAAATACAAGGCATTGACGAGCAAATATAAGGCATCAACGAGCAAATACAAGGCATTGACGAGCAAATATAAGGCATCAACGAGCAAATACAAGGCATTGACGAGCAAACACAAGGCATTGACTACAAATAGAAGGCATTGACGAGCAAATACAAGGCATTGACGAGCAAATACAAGGCATCAACGAGCAAATACAAGGTATTGACGAGCAAATATAAGGTATCGACGAGCAAATACAAGGCATCAACGAGCAAATACAAGGCATTGACTAGCAAATACAAGGCATTGACGAGGAAATACAATGCATTGACGAGCAAATACAAGGCATTGACGAGCAAATACAAGGCATTGACGAGCAAATACAAGGCATCAACGAGCAAATACAAGGCATTGATGAGCAAACACAAGGCATCAACGAGCAAATACAAGGCATTGACGAGCAAACACAAGGCATTGACTACAAATACAAGGCATCAACGAGCAAATACAAGGTATTGACGAGCAAATATAAGGTATCGACGAGCAAATACAAGGCATCAACGAGCAAATACAAGGCATTGACTAGCAAATACAATGCATTGACGAGGAAATACAATGCATTGACGAGCAAATACAAGGCATTGACGAGCAAATACAAGGCATTGACGAGCAAATACAAGGCATCAACGAGCAAATACAAGGCATTGATGAGCAAACACAAGGCATCAACGAGCAAATACAAGGCATTGACGAGCAAACACAAGGCATTGACTACAAATACAAGGCATTAGCGAGCAAATACAAGGCATTGACTAGCAAATACAAGGCATTGACTAGCAAATACAAGGCATTAACGAGCAAATACAAGGCATTGATGAGCAAATACAAGGCATTGACTAGCAAATACAAGGCACTGACTACCAATTACAGGGCATTGACTAGCAAATACAAGGCATCGACGAGCAAATACAAGGCATTGACGAGCAAATACAAGGCATTCACTAGCAAATACAAGTCATTGACGAGCAAATACAAGGTATCGACGAGCAAATACAAGGCATTGACCAGCAAATACAATGCATTGACGAGCAAATACAAGGCATTGACTAGCAAATACAAGGCATTGACTAGCAAATACGATGCATTGACGAGCAAATACAACGTATTTATGAGCAAATAGAAGGCATTGACGAGCAAATACAAGGCATTGATGAGCAAATACAAGGCATTGATGAGCAAATACAAGGCATCAACGAGCAAATATAAGGTATCGACGAGCAAATACAAGTCATCAACGAGCAAATACAAGGCATCAACGAGCAAATACAAGGCATTGACTAGCAAATACAATGCATTGACGAGCAAATACAAGGCATCAACGAGCAAATACAAGGCATTGACAAGCAAATACAAGGCACTGACTACCAATTACAGGGCATTGACTAGCAAATACAAGGCATCGACGAGCAAATACAAGGCATTGACGAGCAAATACAAGGCATTCACTAGCAAATACAAGGCATTGACTAGCAAATACAAGTCATTGACAAGCAAATACAAGGCATTGATGAGCAAATACAAGGCATTGACTAGCAAATACAAGGCATTGACGAGCAAATACAAGGCATCGACTAGCAAATACAAGGCATTGACTAGCAAATACAAGGCATCGACGAGCAAATACAAGGCATCGACGAGCAAATACAAGTCATTGACGAGCAAATACAAGGTATCGACGAGCAAATACAAGGCATTGACTAGCAAATACAATGCATTGACGAGCAAATACAAGGCATTGACTAGCAAATACAAGGCACCAACGAGCAAGTACGATGCATTGACGAGCAAATACAACGTATTTATGAGCAAATAGAAGGCATCGACGAGCAAATACAAGGCACTGACGAGCAAGTACAAGGCATCGACGAGCAAATACAAGGCATCGACGAGCAAATACAATGCATTGACGAGCAAATACAAGGCATTGAAGAGTAAATACAATGCATTGACGAGCAAATACAAGGCATTGACGAGCAAATACAAGGCATCAAAAAGTAAATACAAGGCATTGACGAGCAAATACAAGGCATTGACCAGCAAATACAAGGCATCAACGAGCAAATACAAGGCATCAACGAGCAAATACAACGCATCAACGAGCAAATACAAGGCATTGACGAGCAAATACAAGGCATCTACGAGCAAATACAAGGCATCAACGAGCAAATACAAGGCATTGACGAGCAAATACAAGGCATGGATGAGCAAATACAAGGCATTTACTAGCAAATACAAGGCATTGACGAGCAAATACAATGCATTGACGAGCAAATACAAGGCATTGAGGAGTAAATACAATGCATTGACGAGCAAATACAAGGCATTGACGAGCAAATACAAGGCATCAAAAAGCAAATACAAGGCATTGACGAGCAAATACAAGGCATTGACCAGCAAATACAAGGCATTGACCAGCAAATACAAGGCATCAACGAGCAAATACAACGCATCAACGAGCAAATACAAGGCATTGACGAGCAAATACAAGGCATCTACGAGCAAATACAAGGCATCAACGAGCAAATACAAGGCATTGACGAGCAAATACAAGGCATCGATGAGCAAATACAAGGCATTTACTAGCAAATGCAAGGCATTGACGAGCAAATACAATGCATTGACGAGCAAATACAAGGCATTGACGAGCAAATACAAGGCATTGACTATCAAATACAAGGAATTGACGAGCAAATACAAGGCATTAGCGAGCAAATACAAGGCATTGACCAGCGAATACAAGTCATTTACTTGCAAATACAAGGCATCAACGAGCAAATACAAGGCATCAACGAGCAAATACAAGGCATCAACGAGCAAATACAAGGCATTGACGAGCAAATACAAGGCATCGATGAGCAAATACAAGCCATTTACTAGCAAATACAAGGCATTGACGAGCAAATACAATGCATTGACGAGCAAATACAAGGCATTGACGAGCAAACACAATGCATTGGCGAGCAAATACAATGCATTGACTAGCAAATACAAGGCATCAGCGAGCAAATACGATGCATTGACGAGCAAATACAACGTATTTATGAGCAAATAGAAGGCATTGACGAGCAAATACAAGGCATTGATGAGCAAATACAAGGCATCAACGAGCAAATACAAGGTATTGACGAGCAGATATAAGGTATCGACGAGCAAATACAAGGCATCAACGAGCAAATACAAGGCATTGACTAGCAAATACAAGGCATTGACGAGGAAATACAATGCATTGACGAGCAAATACAAGGCATTGACGAGCAAATACAAGGCATAGACGAGCAAATACAAGGCATCAACGAGCAAATACAAGGCATTGACTAGCAAATACAAGGCACTGACTACCAATTACAGGGCATTGACTAGCAAATACAAGGCATCGACGAGCAAATACAAGGCATTGACGAGCAAATACAAGGCATTCACTAGCAAATACAAGGCATTGACTAGCAAATACAAGTCATTGACGAGCAAATACAATGCATTGACGAGCAAATACAAGGCATTTACTAGCAAATACAAGGCATCAACGAGCAAATACGATGCATTGACGAGCAAATACAACGTATTTATGAGCAAATAGAAGGCATCGACGAGCAAATACAAGGCACTGACGAGCAAATACAAGGCATCGACGACCAAATACAAGGCATCGACGAGCAAATACAAGGCATTGACGAGCAAATACAAGGCATTGAAGAGTAAATACAATGCATTGACGAGCGCATACAAGGCATCGACTAGCAAATACAAGGCATTGACTAGCAAATACAAGGCATTGACTAGCAAATACAAGGCATTGACGAGCAAATACAAGGCATTGACTAGCAAATACAAGGCATTGACTAGCAAATACAAGGCATTGAGGAGCAAATACAAGGCATCGACGAGCAAATACAAGGCATTGATGAGCAAATACAACGCATTGACGAGCAAATACAAGGATTGTCGAGCAAATACAAGGCAATGATGAGCAAATACAAGGCATTGACTAGCAAATACAAGGCATTGACGAGCAAATACAAGGCAGTGATAAGCAAATACAAGGCATAGACTAGCAAATACAATGCATTGACTAACAAATACAAGGCATTGAGGAGCAAATACAAGGCATTGACGAGCAAATACAAGGCATCGACGAGCAAATACAAGGCATTGATGAGCAAATACAACGCATTGACGAGCAAATACAAGGCATTGACGAGCAAATATAAGGCATCAACGAGCAAATACAAGGCATTGACGAGCAAATATAAGGCATCAACGAGCAAATACAAGGCATTGACGAGCAAACACAAGGCATTGACTACAAATAGAAGGCATTGACGAGCAAATACAAGGCATTGACGAGCAAATACAAGGCATCAACGAGCAAATACAAGGTATTGACGAGCAAATATAAGGTATCGACGAGCAAATACAAGGCATCAACGAGCAAATACAAGGCATTGACTAGCAAATACAAGGCATTGACGAGGAAATACAATGCATTGACGAGCAAATACAAGGCATTGACGAGCAAATACAAGGCATTGACGAGCAAATACAAGGCATTGACCAGCAAATACAAGGCATCAACGAGCAAATACAACGCATCAACGAGCAAATACAAGGCATTGACGAGCAAATACAAGGCATCTACGAGCAAATACAAGGCATCAACGAGCAAATACAAGGCATTGACGAGCAAATACAAGGCATCGATGAGCAAATACAAGGCATTTACTAGCAAATGCAAGGCATTGACGAGCAAATACAATGCATTGACGAGCAAATACAAGGCATTGACGAGCAAATACAAGGCATTGACTATCAAATACAAGGAATTGACGAGCAAATACAAGGCATTAGCGAGCAAATACAAGGCATTGACCAGCGAATACAAGTCATTTACTTGCAAATACAAGGCATCAACGAGCAAATACAAGGCATCAACGAGCAAATACAAGGCATCAATGAGCAAATACAAGGCATTGACGAGCAAATACAAGGCATCGATGAGCAAATACAAGCCATTTACTAGCAAATACAAGGCATTGACGCGCAAATACAATGCATTGACGAGCAAATACAAGGCATTGACGAGCAAATACAATGCATTGGCGAGCAAATACAATGCATTGACTAGCAAATACAAGGCATCAGCGAGCAAATACGATGCATTGACGAGCAAATACAACGTATTTATGAGCAAATAGAAGGCATTGACGAGCAAATACAAGGCATTGATGAGCAAATACAAGGCATCAACGAGCAAATACAAGGTATTGACGAGCAAATATAAGGTATCGACGAGCAAATACAAGGCATCAACGAGCAAATACAAGGCATTGACTAGCAAATACAAGGCATTGACGAGGAAATACAATGCATTGACGAGCAAATACAAGGCATTGACGAGCAAATACAAGGCATAGACGAGCAAATACAAGGCATCAACGAGCAAATACAAGGCATTGACTAGCAAATACAAGGCACTGACTACCAATTACAGGGCATTGACTAGCAAATACAAGGCATCGACGAGCAAATACAAGGCATTGACGAGCAAATACAAGGCATTCACTAGCAAATACAAGGCATTGACTAGCAAATACAAGTCATTGACGAGCAAATACAATGCATTGACGAGCAAATACAAGGCATTTACTAGCAAATACAAGGCATCAACGAGCAAATACGATGCATTGACGAGCAAATACAACGTATTTATGAGCAAATAGAAGGCATCGACGAGCAAATACAAGGCACTGACGAGCAAATACAAGGCATCGACGACCAAATACAAGGCATCGACGAGCAAATACAAGGCATTGACGAGCAAATACAAGGCATTGAAGAGTAAATACAATGCATTGACGAGCGCATACAAGGCATCGACTAGCAAATACAAGGCATTGACTAGCAAATACAAGGCATTGACTAGCAAATACAAGGCATTGACGAGCAAATACAAGGCATTGACTAGCAAATACAAGGCATTGACTAGCAAATACAAGGCATTGAGGAGCAAATACAAGGCATCGACGAGCAAATACAAGGCATTGATGAGCAAATACAACGCATTGACGAGCAAATACAAGGATTGTCGAGCAAATACAAGGCAATGATGAGCAAATACAAGGCATTGACTAGCAAATACAAGGCATTGACGAGCAAATACAAGGCAGTGATAAGCAAATACAAGGCATAGACTAGCAAATACAATGCATTGACTAACAAATACAAGGCATTGAGGAGCAAATACAAGGCATTGACGAGCAAATACAAGGCATCGACGAGCAAATACAAGGCATTGATGAGCAAATACAACGCATTGACGAGCAAATACAAGGCATTGACGAGCAAATATAAGGCATCAACGAGCAAATACAAGGCATTGACGAGCAAATATAAGGCATCAACGAGCAAATACAAGGCATTGACGAGCAAACACAAGGCATTGACTACAAATAGAAGGCATTGACGAGCAAATACAAGGCATTGACGAGCAAATACAAGGCATCAACGAGCAAATACAAGGTATTG
The DNA here is from genome assembly GCA_035772405.1 of Chrysogorgia sp. JL179-B06. Classification (NCBI taxonomy): domain Eukaryota; kingdom Metazoa; phylum Cnidaria; class Anthozoa; order Scleralcyonacea; family Chrysogorgiidae; genus Chrysogorgia; species Chrysogorgia sp. JL179-B06. Next base: position 797,937 of record JAYKKM010000373.1, read on the forward strand.
ACGAGCAAATATAAGGTATCGACGAGCAAATACAAGGCATCAACGAGCAAATACAACGTATTTATGAGCAAATAGAAGGCATCGACGAGCAAATACAAGGCACTGACGAGCAAATACAAGGCATCGACGACCAAATACAAGGCATCGACGAGCAAATACAAGGCATCGACGAGCAAATACAAGGCATTGACGAGCAAATACAAGGCATTGAAGAGTAAATACAATGCATTGACGAGCGCATACAAGGCATCGACTAGCAAATACAAGGCATTGACTAGCAAATACAAGGCATTGACTAGCAAATACAAGGCATTGACGAGCAAATACAAGGCATTGACTAGCAAATACAAGGCATTGACTAGCAAATACAAGGCATTGAGGAGCAAATACAAGGCATCGACGAGCAAATACAAGGCATTGATGAGCAAATACAACGCATTGACGAGCAAATACAAGGATTGTCGAGCAAATACAAGGCAATGATGAGCAAATACAAGGCATTGACTAGCAAATACAAGGCATTGACGAGCAAATACAAGGCAGTGATAAGCAAATACAAGGCATAGACTAGCAAATACAATGCATTGACTAACAAATACAAGGCATTGAGGAGCAAATACAAGGCATTGACGAGCAAATACAAGGCATCGACGAGCAAATACAAGGCATTGATGAGCAAATACAACGCATTGACGAGCAAATACAAGGCATTGACGAGCAAATATAAGGCATCAACGAGCAAATACAAGGCATTGACGAGCAAATATAAGGCATCAACGAGCAAATACAAGGCATTGACGAGCAAACACAAGGCATTGACTACAAATAGAAGGCATTGACGAGCAAATACAAGGCATTGACGAGCAAATACAAGGCATCAACGAGCAAATACAAGGTATTGACGAGCAAATATAAGGTATCGACAAGCAAATACAAGGCATCAACGAGCAAATACAAGGCATTGACTAGCAAATACAAGGCATTGACGAGGAAATACAATGCATTGACGAGCAAATACAAGGCATTGACGAGCAAATACAAGGCATTGACGAGCAAATACAAGGCATCAACGAGCAAATACAAGGCATTGATGAGCAAACACAAGGCATCAACGAGCAAATACAAGGCATTGACGAGCAAACACAAGGCATTGACTACAAATACAAGGCATCAACGAGCAAATACAAGGTATTGACGAGCAAATATAAGGTATCGACGAGCAAATACAAGGCATCAACGAGCAAATACAAGGCATTGACTAGCAAATACAAGGCATTGACGAGGAAATACAATGCATTGACGAGCAAATACAAGGCATTGACGAGCAAATACAAGGCATTGACGAGCAAATACAAGGCATCAACGAGCAAATACAAGGCATTGATGAGCAAACACAAGGCATCAACGAGCAAATACAAGGCATTGACGAGCAAACACAAGGCATTGACTACAAATACAAGGCATTAGCGAGCAAATACAAGGCATTGACTAGCAAATACAAGGCATTGACTAGCAAATACAAGGCATTAACGAGCAAATACAAGGCATTGATGAGCAAATACAAGGCATTGACTAGCAAATACAAGGCACTGACTACCAATTACAGGGCATTGACTAGCAAATACAAGGCATCGACGAGCAAATACAAGGCATTGACGAGCAAATACAAGGCATTCACTAGCAAATACAAGTCATTGACGAGCAAATACAAGGTATCGACGAGCAAATACAAGGCATTGACCAGCAAATACAATGCATTGACGAGCAAATACAAGGCATTGACTAGCAAATACAAGGCATTGACTAGCAAATACGATGCATTGACGAGCAAATACAACGTATTTATGAGCAAATAGAAGGCATTGACGAGCAAATACAAGGCATTGATGAACAAATACAAGGCATTGATGAGCAAATACAAGGCATCAACGAGCAAATATAAGGTATCGACGAGCAAATACAAGTCATCAACGAGCAAATACAAGGCATCAACGAGCAAATACAAGGCATTGACTAGCAAATACAATGCATTGACGAGCAAATACAAGGCATCAACGAGCAAATACAAGGCATTGACAAGCAAATACAAGGCACTGACTACCAATTACAGGGCATTGACAAGCAAATACAAGGCATCGACGAGCAAATACAAGGCATTGACGAGCAAATACAAGGCATTCACTAGCAAATACAAGGCATTGACTAGCAAATACAAGTCATTGACAAGCAAATACAAGGCATTGATGAGCAAATACAAGGCATTGACTAGCAAATACAAGGCATTGACCAGCAAATACAAGGCATCGACTAGCAAATACAAGGCATTAGCGAGCAAATACAAGGCATTGACCAGCGAATACAAGTCATTTACTAGCAAATACAAGGCATCAACGAGCAAATACAAGGCATCAACGAGCAAATACAAGGCATCAACGAGCAAATACAAGGCATTGACGAGCAAATACAAGGCATCGATGAGCAAATACAAGCCATTTACTAGCAAATACAAGGCATTGACGAGCAAATACAATGCATTGACGAGCAAATACAAGGCATTGACGAGCAAATACAATGCATTGGCGAGCAAATACAATGCATTGACTAGCAAATACAAGGCATCAGCGAGCAAATACGATGCATTGACGAGCAAATACAACGTATTTATGAGCAAATAGAAGGCATTGACGAGCAAATACAAGGCATTGATGAGCAAATACAAGGCATCAACGAGCAAATACAAGGTATTGACGAGCAAATATAAGGTATCGACGAGCAAATACAAGGCATCAACGAGCAAATACAAGGCATTGACTAGCAAATACAAGGCATTGACGAGGAAATACAATGCATTGACGAGCAAATACAAGGCATTGACGAGCAAATACAAGGCATAGACGAGCAAATACAAGGCATCAACGAGCAAATACAAGGCATTGACTAGCAAATACAAGGCACTGACTACCAATTACAGGGCATTGACTAGCAAATACAAGGCATCGACGAGCAAATACAAGGCATTGACGAGCAAATACAAGGCATTCACTAGCAAATACAAGGCATTGACTAGCAAATACAAGTCATTGACGAGCAAATACAATGCATTGACGAGCAAATACAAGGTATTTACTAGCAAATACAAGGCATCAACGAGCAAATACGATGCATTGACGAGCAAATACAACGTATTTATGAGCAAATAGAAGGCATCGACGAGCAAATACAAGGCACTGACGAGCAAATACAAGGCATCGACGACCAAATACAAGGCATCGACGAGCAAATACAAGGCATTGACGAGCAAATAAAAGGCATTGAAGAGTAAATACAATGCATTGACGAGCGCATACAAGGCATCGACTAGCAAATACAAGGCATTGACTAGCAAATACAAGGCATTGACTAGCAAATACAAGGCATTGACGAGCAAATACAAGGCATTGACTAGCAAATACAAGGCATTGACTAGCAAATACAAGGCATTGAGGAGCAAATACAAGGCATCGACGAGCAAATACAAGGCATTGATGAGCAAATACAACGCATTGACGAGCAAATACAAGGATTGTCGAGCAAATACAAGGCAATGATGAGCAAATACAAGGCATTGACTAGCAAATACAAGGCATTGACGAGCAAATACAAGGCAGTGATAAGCAAATACAAGGCATAGACTAGCAAATACAATGCATTGACTAACAAATACAAGGCATTGAGGAGCAAATACAAGGCATTGACGAGCAAATACAAGGCATCGACGAGCAAATACAAGGCATTGATGAGCAAATACAACGCATTGACGAGCAAATACAAGGCATTGACGAGCAAATATAAGGCATCAACGAGCAAATACAAGGCATTGACGAGCAAATATAAGGCATCAACGAGCAAATACAAGGCATTGACGAGCAAACACAAGGCATTGACTACAAATAGAAGGCATTGACGAGCAAATACAAGGCATTGACGAGCAAATACAAGGCATCAACGAGCAAATACAAGGTATTGACGAGCAAATATAAGGTATCGACGAGCAAATACAAGGCATCAACGAGCAAATACAAGGCATTGACTAGCAAATACAAGGCATTGACGAGGAAATACAATGCATTGACGAGCAAATACAAGGCATTGACGAGCAAATACAAGGCATTGACGAGCAAATACAAGGCATCAACGAGCAAATACAAGGCATTGATGAGCAAACACAAGGCATCAACGAGCAAATACAAGGCATTGACGAGCAAACACAAGGCATTGACTACAAATACAAGGCATCAACGAGCAAATACAAGGTATTGACGAGCAAATATAAGGTATCGACGAGCAAATACAAGGCATCAACGAGCAAATACAAGGCATTGACTAGCAAATACAAGGCATTGACGAGGAAATACAATGCATTGACGAGCAAATACAAGGCATTGACGAGCAAATACAAGGCATTGACGAGCAAATACAAGGCATCAACGAGCAAATACAAGGCATTGATGAGCAAACACAAGGCATCAACGAGCAAATACAAGGCATTGACGAGCAAACACAAGGCATTGACTACAAATACAAGGCATTAGCGAGCAAATACAAGGCATTGACTAGCAAATACAAGGCATTGACTAGCAAATACAAGGCATTAACGAGCAAATACAAGGCATTGATGAGCAAATACAAGGCATTGACTAGCAAATACAAGGCACTGACTACCAATTACAGGGCATTGACTAGCAAATACAAGGCATCGACGAGCAAATACAAGGCATTGACGAGCAAATACAAGGCATTCACTAGCAAATACAAGTCATTGACGAGCAAATACAAGGTATCGACGAGCAAATACAAGGCATTGACCAGCAAATACAATGCATTGACGAGCAAATACAAGGCATTGACTAGCAAATACAAGGCATTGACTAGCAAATACGATGCATTGACGAGCAAATACAACGTATTTATGAGCAAATAGAAGGCATTGACGAGCAAATACAAGGCATTGATGAACAAATACAAGGCATTGATGAGCAAATACAAGGCATCAACGAGCAAATATAAGGTATCGACGAGCAAATACAAGTCATCAACGAGCAAATACAAGGCATCAACGAGCAAATACAAGGCATTGACTAGCAAATACAATGCATTGACGAGCAAATACAAGGCATCAACGAGCAAATACAAGGCATTGACAAGCAAATACAAGGCACTGACTACCAATTACAGGGCATTGACAAGCAAATACAAGGCATCGACGAGCAAATACAAGGCATTGACGAGCAAATACAAGTCATTGACAAGCAAATACAAGGCATTGATGAGCAAATACAAGGCATTGACTAGCAAATACAAGGCATTGACCAGCAAATACAAGGCATCGACTAGCAAATACAAGGCATTGACTAGCAAATACAAGGCATCGACGAGCAAATACAAGGCATCGACGAGCAAATACAAGTCATTGACGAGCAAATACAAGGTATCGACGAGCAAATACATGGCATTGACTAGCAAATACAAGGCACCAACGAGCAAATACGATGCATTGACGAGCAAATACAACGTATTTATAAGCAAATAGAAGGCATTGACGAGCAAATACAAGGCACTGACGAGCAAGTACAAGGCATCGACGAGCAAATACAAGGCATCGACGAGCAAATACAATGCATTGACGAGCAAATACAAGGCATTGAAGAGTAAATACAATGCATTGACGAGCAAATACAAGGCATTGACGAGCAAATACAAGGCATCAAAAAGTAAATACAAGGCATTGACGAGCAAATACAAGGCATTGACCAGCAAATACAAGGCATCAACGAGCAAATACAAGGCATCAACGAGCAAATACAACGCATCAACGAGCAAATACAAGGCATTGACGAGCAAATACAAGGCATCTACGAGCAAATACAAGGCATCAACGAGCAAATACAAGGCATTGACGAGCAAATACAAGGCATGGATGAGCAAATACAAGGCATTTACTAGCAAATACAAGGCATTGACGAGCAAATACAATGCATTGACGAGCAAATACAAGGCATTGAGGAGTAAATACAATGCATTGACGAGCAAATACAAGGCATTGACGAGCAAATACAAGGCATCAAAAAGCAAATACAAGGCATTGACGAGCAAATACAAGGCATTGACCAGCAAATACAAGGCATTGACCAGCAAATACAAGGCATCAACGAGCAAATACAACGCATCAACGAGCAAATACAAGGCATTGACGAGCAAATACAAGGCATCTACGAGCAAATACAAGGCATCAACGAGCAAATACAAGGCATTGACGAGCAAATACAAGGCATCGATGAGCAAATACAAGGCATTTACTAGCAAATACAAGGCATTGACGAGCAAATACAATGCATTGACGAGCAAATACAAGGCATTGACGAGCAAATACAAGGCATTGACTATCAAATACAAGGCATTGACGAGCAAATACAAGGCATTAGCGAGCAAATACAAGGCATTGACTAGCGAATACAAGTCATTTACTAGCAAATACAAGGCATCAACGAGCAAATACAAGGCATCAACGAGCAAATACAAGGCATCAACGAGCAAATACAAGGCATTGACGAGCAAATACAAGGCATCGATGAGCAAATACAAGCCATTTACTAGCAAATACAAGGCATTGACGAGCAAATACAATGCATTGACGAGCAAATACAAGGCATTGACGAGCAAATACAATGCATTGGCGAGCAAATACAATGCATTGACTAGCAAATACAAGGCATCAACGAGCAAATACGATGCATTGACGAGCAAATACAACGTATTTATGAGCAAATAGAAGGCATTGACGAGCAAATACAAGGCATTGATGAGCAAATACAAGGCATCAACGAGCAAATACAAGGTATTGACGAGCAAATATAAGGTATCGACGAGCAAATACAAGGCATCAACGAGCAAATACAAGGCATTGACTAGCAAATACAAGGCATTGACGAGGAAATACAATGCATTGACGAGCAAATACAAGGCATTGACGAGCAAATACAAGGCATAGACGAGCAAATACAAGGCATCAACGAGCAAATACAAGGCATTGACTAGCAAATACAAGGCACTGACTACCAATTACAGGGCATTGACTAGCAAATACAAGGCATCGACGAGCAAATACAAGGCATTGACGAGCAAATACAAGGCATTCACTAGCAAATACAAGGCATTGACCAGCAAATACAAGTCATTGACGAGCAAATACAAGGCATTGATGAGCAAATACAAGGCATTGACAAGCAAATACAAGGCATTGACGAGCAAATACAAGGCATCGACTAGCAAATACAAGGCATTGACTAGCAAATACAAGGCATCGACGAGCAAATACAAGGCATCGACGAGCAAATACAAGTCATTGACGAGCAAATACAAGGTATCGACGAGCAAATACAAGGCATTGACTAGCAAATACAATGCATTGACGAGCAAATACAAGGCATTGACTAGCAAATACAAGGCATTGACGAGCAAATACAAGGCATTCACTAGCAAATACAAGTCATTGACGAGCAAATACAAGGTATCGACGAGCAAATACAAGGCATTGACCAGCAAATACAATGCATTGACGAGCAAATACAAGGCATTGACTAGCAAATACAAGGCATTGACTAGCAAATACGATGCATTGACGAGCAAATACAACGTATTTATGAGCAAATAGAAGGCATTGACGAGCAAATACAAGGCATTGATGAGCAAATACAAGGCATTGATGAGCAAATACAAGGCATCAACGAGCAAATATAAGGTATCGACGAGCAAATACAAGTCATCAACGAGCAAATACAAGGCATCAACGAGCAAATACAAGGCATTGACTATCAAATACAATGCATTGACGAGCAAATACAAGGCATCAACGAGCAAATACAAGGCATTGACTAGCAAATACAAGGCACTGACTACCAATTACAGGGCATTGACTAGCAAATACAAGGCATCGACGAGCAAATACAAGGCACTGACGAGCAAATACAAGGCATTCACTAGCAAATACAAGGCATTGACTAGCAAATACAAGTCATTGACAAGCAAATACAAGGCATTGATGAGCAAATACAAGGCATTGACTAGCAAATACAAGGCATTGACGAGCAAATACAAGGCATCGACTAGCAAATACAAGGCATTGACTAGCAAATACAAGGCATCGACGAGCAAATACAAGGCATCGACGAGCAAATACAAGTCATTGACGAGCAAATACAAGGTATCGACGAGCAAATACAAGGCATTGACTAGCAAATACAATGCATTGACGAGCAAATACAAGGCATTGACTAGCAAATACAAGGCACCAACGAGCAAATACGATGCATTGACGAGCAAATACAACGTATTTATGAGCAAATAGAAGGCATCGACGAGCAAATACAAGGCACTGACGAGCAAGTACAAGGCATCGACGAGCAAATACAAGGCATCGACGAGCAAATACAATGCATTGACGAGCAAATACAAGGCATTGAAGAGTAAATACAATGCATTGACGAGCAAATACAAGGCATTGACGAGCAAATACAAGGCATCAAAAAGTAAATACAAGGCATTGACGAGCAAATACAAGGCATTGACCAGCAAATACAAGGCATCAACGAGCAAATACAAGGCATCAACGAGCAAATACAACGCATCAACGAGCAAATACAAGGCATTGACGAGCAAATACAAGGCATCTACGAGCAAATACAAGGCATCAACGAGCAAATACAAGGCATTGACGAGCAAATACAAGGCATGGATGAGCAAATACAAGGCATTTACTAGCAAATACAAGGCATTGACGAGCAAATACAATGCATTGACGAGCAAATACAAGGCATTGAGGAGTAAATACAATGCATTGACGAGCAAATACAAGGCATTGACGAGCAAATACAAGGCATCAAAAAGCAAATACAAGGCATTGACGAGCAAATACAAGGCATTGACCAGCAAATACAAGGCATTGACCAGCAAATACAAGGCATCAACGAGCAAATACAACGCATCAACGAGCAAATACAAGGCATTGACGAGCAAATACAAGGCATCTACGAGCAAATACAAGGCATCAACGAGCAAATACAAGGCATTGACGAGCAAATACAAGGCATCGATGAGCAAATACAAGGCATTTACTAGCAAATACAAGGCATTGACGAGCAAATACAATGCATTGACGAGCAAATACAAGGCATTGACGAGCAAATACAAGGCATTGACTATCAAATACAAGGCATTGACGAGCAAATACAAGGCATTAGCGAGCAAATACAAGGCATTGACTAGCGAATACAAGTCATTTACTAGCAAATATAAGGCATCAACGAGCAAATACAAGGCATCAACGAGCAAATACAAGGCATCAACGAGCAAATACAAGGCATTGACGAGCAAATACAAGGCATCGATGAGCAAATACAAGCCATTTACTAGCAAATACAAGGCATTGACGAGCAAATACAATGCATTGACGAGCAAATACAAGGCATTGACGAGCAAATACAATGCATTGGCGAGCAAATACAATGCATTGACTAGCAAATACAAGGCATCAACGAGCAAATACAGATGCATTGACGAGCAAATACAACGTATTTATGAGCAAATAGAAGGCATTGACGAGCAAATACAAGGCATTGATGAGCAAATACAAGGCATCAACGAGCAAATACAAGGTATTGACGAGCAAATATAAGGTATTGACGAGCAAATACAAGGCATCAACGAGCAAATACAAGGCATTGACTAGCAAATACAAGGCATTGACGAGCAAATACAATGCATTGACGAGCAAATACAAGGCATTGACGAGCAAATACAAGGCATAGACGAGCAAATACAAGGCATCAACGAGCAAATACAAGGCATTGACTAGCAAATACAAGGCACTGACTACCAATTACAGGGCATTGACTAGCAAATACAAGGCATCGACGAGCAAATACAAGGCATTGACGAGCAAATACAAGGCATTCACTAGCAAATACAAGGCATTGACTAGCAAATACAAGTCATTGACGAGCAAATACAAGGCATTGATGAGCAAATACAAGGCATTGACTAGCAAATACAAGGCATTGACGAGCAAATACAAGGCATTGACTAGCAAATACAAGGCATTGACTAGCAAATACAAGGCATCGACTAGCAAATACAAGGCATCGACGAGCAAATACAAGTCATTGACGAGCAAATACAAGGTATCGACGAGCAAATACAAGGCATTGACTAGCAAATACAATGCATTGACGAGCAAATACAAGGCATTGACTAGCAAATACAAGGCATCAACGAGCAAATACGATGCATTGACGAGCAAATACAAGGCATCAACGAGCAAATACGATGCATTGACGAGCAAATACAAGGCACTGACGAGCAAATACAAGGCATCGACGAGCAAATACAAGGCATCGACGAGCAAATACAATGCATTGACGAGCAAATACAAGGCATTGAAGAGTAAATACAATGCATTGATTAGCAAATACAAGGCATTGACGAGCAAATAGAAGGCATCAAAAAGCAAATACAAGGCATTGACGAGCAAATACAAGGCATTGACCAGCAAATACAAGGCATCAACGAGCAAATACAAGGCATCAACGAGCAAATACAACGCATCAACGAGCAAATACAAGGCATTGACGAGCAAATACAAGGCATCTACGAGCAAATACAAGGCATCAACGAGCAAATACAAGGCATTGACGAGCAAATACAAGGCATCGATGAGCAAATACAAGGCATTTACTAGCAAATACAAGGCATTGACGAGCAAATACAATGCATTGACGAGCTAATACAAGGCATTGAAGAGTAAATACAATGCATTGACGAGCAAATACAAGGCATTGACGAGCAAATACAAGGCATCAAAAAGCAAATACAAGGCATTGACGAGCAAATACAAGGCATTGACCAGCAAATACAAGGCATCAACGAGCAAATACAAGGCATCAACGAGCAAATACAACGCATCAACGAGCAAATACGGCATTGACGAGCAAATACAAGGCATCTACGAGCAAATACAAGGCATCAACGAGCAAATACAAGGCATTGACGAGCAAATACAAGGCATCGATGAGCAAATACAAGGCATTTACTAGCAAATACAAGGCATTGACGAGCAAATACAATGCATTGACGAGCAAATACAAGGCATTGACGAGCAAATACAATGCATTGGCGAGCAAATACAATGCATTTACTACCAAATACAAGGTATTGATGAGCAAATACAAGGCATTGACTAGCAAATACAAGGCACTGTCTCGCAAATACAAGGCATTGACGAGCAAATATAAGGCATTGACGAGCAAACACAAAGCATCAACGAGCAAATACAAGGCATTGACGAGCAAATACAACGCATCGACGAGCAAATGCAAGGCATTGACTAGCAAATACAAGGCATTGAGGAGCAAATACAAGGCATCGACGAGCAAATACAAGGCATTGACGAGCAAATACAACGCATTGACGAGCAAATAGAAGGCATCAACGAGCAAATACAAGGCATTGACTAGCAAATACAAGGCATTGAAGAGCAAATAAAAGGCATTGACGAGCAAATACAAGGCATCGGCTAGCAAATACAAGGCATCAACGAGCAAATACAAGGCATTGACTATCAAATACAAGGCATTGACGAGCAAATACAAGGCATTAGCGAGCAAATACAAGGCATTGACTAGCGAATACAAGTCATTTACTAGCAAATACAAGGCATCAACGAGCAAATACAAGGCATCAACGAGCAAATACAAGGCATCAACGAGCAAATACAAGGCATTGACGAGCAAATACAAGGCATCGATGAGCAAATACAAGCCATTTACTAGCAAATACAAGGCATTGACGAGCAAATACAATGCATTGACGAGCAAATACAAGGCATTGACGAGCAAATACAATGCATTGACTACCAAATACAAGGCATTGATGAGCAAATACAAGGCATTGACTAGCAAATACAAGGCACTGTCTCGCAAATACAAGGCATTGACGAGCAAATATAAGGCATTGACGAGCAAACACAAGGCATCAACGAGCAAATACAAGGCATTGACGAGCAAATACAACGCATCGACGAGCAAATACAAGGCATCAACGAGCAAATACAAGGCATTGACTAGCAAATACAAGGCATTGAAGAGCAAATACAAGGCATTGACGAGCAAATACAAGGCATCGACTAGCAAATACAAGGCATCAACGAGCAAATACAAGGCATTGACTATCAAATACAAGGCATTGACGAGCAAATACAAGGCATTAGCGAGCAAACACAAGGCATTGACTAGCGAATACAAGGCATTTACTAGCAAATACAAGGCATCAACGAGCAAATACAAGGCATTGACGAGCAAATACAAGGCATTGACGACCAATTACAAGGCATCTACGAGTAAATACAAGGCCTCAACGAGCAAATACAAGGCATTGACTATCAAATAAAGGCATTGACGAGCAAATACAAGGCATTGATGAGCAAATACAAGGCATTGACTAGCAAATACAAGGCATTGACTACCAAATACAAGGTATTGATGAGCAAATACAAGGCATTGACTAGCAAATACAAGGCACTGTCTCGCAAATACAAGGCATTGACGAGCAAATACAAGGCATTGACGAGCAAACACAAGGCATCAACGAGCAAATACAACGCATTGACGAGCAAATACAACGCATCGACGAGCAAATACAAGGCATTGACTAGCATATACAAGGCATTGAGGAGCAAATGCAAGGCATCGACGAGCAAATACAAGGCATTGACTAGCAAATAAAAGGCATTGACGAGCAAATACAAGGCATTTACGAGCAAATACAAGGCATCGACGAGCAAATACAAGGCATCAACGAGCAAATACAACGCATCAACGAGCAAATACAAGGCATTGACGAGCAAATACAAGGCATCTACGAGCAAATACAAGGCATCAACGAGCAAATACAAGGCATTGACGAGCAAATACAAGGCATCGATGAGCAAATACAAGGCATTTACTAGCAAATACAAGGCATTGACGAGCAAATACAATGCATTGACGAGCTAATACAAGGCATTGAAGAGTAAATACAATGCATTGACGAGCAAATACAAGGCATTGACGAGCAAATACAAGGCATCAAAAAGCAAATACAAGGCATTGACGAGCAAATACAAGGCATTGACCAGCAAATACAAGGCATCAACGAGCAAATACAAGGCATCAACGAGCAAATACAACGCATCAACAAGCAAATACAAGGCATTGACGAGCAAATACAAGGCATCTACGAGCAAATACAAGGCATCAACGAGCAAATACAAGGCATTGACGAGCAAATACAAGGCATCGATGAGCAAATACAAGGCATTTACTAGCAAATACAAGGCATTGACGAGCAAATACAATGCATTGACGAGCAAATACAAGGCATTGACGAGCAAATACAATGCATTGGCGAGCAAATACAATGCATTTACTACCAAATACAAGGTATTGATGAGCAAATACAAGGCATTGACTAGCAAATACAAGGCACTGTCTCGCAAATACAAGGCATTGACGAGCAAATATAAGGCATTGACGAGCAAACACAAGGCATCAACGAGCAAATACAAGGCATTGACGAGCAAATACAACGCATCGACGAGCAAATGCAAGGCATTGACTAGCAAATACAAGGCATTGAGGAGCAAATACAAGGCATCGACGAGCAAATACAAGGCATTGACGAGCAAATACAACGCATTGACGAGCAAATACAAGGCATCAACGAGCAAATACAAGGCATTGACTAGCAAATACAAGGCATTGAAGAGCAAATACAAGGCATTGACGAGCAAATACAAGGCATCGACTAGCAAATACAAGGCATCAACGAGCAAATACAAGGCATTGACTATCAAATACAAGGCATTGACGAGCAAATACAAGGCATTAGCGAGCAAATACAAGGCATTGACTAGCGAATACAAGTCATTTACTAGCAAATACAAGGCATCAACGAGCAAATACAAGGCATCAACGAGCAAATACAAGGCATCAACGAGCAAATACAAGGCATTGACGAGCAAATACAAGGCATCGATGAGCAAATACAAGCCATTTACTAGCAAATACAAGGCATTGACGAGCAAATACAATGCATTGACGAGCAAATACAAGGCATTGACGAGCAAATACAATGCATTGACTACCAAATACAAGGCATTGATGAGCAAATACAAGGCATTGACTAGCAAATACAAGGCACTGTCTCGCAAATACAAGGCATTGACGAGCAAATATAAGGCATTGACGAGCAAACAGAAGGCATCAACGAGCAAATACAAGGCATTGACGAGCAAATACAACGCATCGACGAGCAAATACAAGGCATCAACGAGCAAATACAAGGCATTGACTAGCAAATACAAGGCATTGAAGAGCAAATGCAAGGCATTGACGAGCAAATACAAGGCATTGACGAGCAAATACAAGGCATTGACGAGCAAATACAAGGCATCGACTAGCAAATACAAGGCATCAACGAGCAAATACAAGGCATTGACTATCAAATACAAGGCATTGACGAGCAAATACAAGGCATTAGCGAGCAAATACAAGGCATTGACGACCAATTACAAGGCATCTACGAGTAAATACAAGGCCTCAACGAGCAAATACAAGGCATTGACTATCAAATAAAGGCATTGACGAGCAAATACAAGGCATTGATGAGCAAATACAAGGCATTGACCAGCAAATACAAGGCATTGACTACCAAATACAAGGTATTGATGAGCAAATACAAGGCATTGACTAGCAAATACAAGGCACTGTCTCGCAAATACAAGGCATTGACGAGCAAATACAAGGCATTGACGAGCAAACACAAGGCATCAACGAGCAAATACAACGCATTGACGAGCAAATACAACGCATCGACGAGCAAATACAAGGCATTGACTAGCATATACAAGGCATTGAGGAGCAAATGCAAGGCATCGACGAGCAAATACAAGGCATTGACTAGCAAATAAAAGGCATTGACGAGCAAATACAAGGCATTTACGAGCAAATACAAGGCATCGACGAGCAAATACAAGGCATCAACGAGCAAATACAAGCCATTGACTATCAAATACAAGGCATTGACGAGCAAATACAAGGCATTGACGAGAAAATACAAGGCATTGACTAGCAAATACAATGCATTGATGAGCAAATACAAGGCATTGACTAGCAAATACAAGGCACTGTCTCGCAAATACAAGGCATTGACGAGCAAATATAAGGCATTGACGAGCAAACACAAGGCATCAACGAGCAAATACAAGGCATTGACGAGCAAATACAACGCATCGACGAGCAAATACAAGGCATCAACGAGCAAATACAAGGCATTGACTAGCAAATACAAGGCATTGAAGAGCAAATACAAGGCATTGACGAGCAAATACAAGGCATCGACTAGCAAATACAAGCCATCAACGAGCAAATACAAGGCATTGACTATCAAATACAAGGCATTGACGAGCAAATACAAGGCATTAGCGAGCAAACACAAGGCATTGACTAGCGAATACAAGGCATTTACTAGCAAATACAAGGCATCAACGAGCAAATACAAGGCATTGACGAGCAAATACAAGGCATTGACGACCAATTACAAGGCATCTACGAGTAAATACAAGGCCTCAACGAGCAAATACAAGGCATTGACTATCAAATAAAGGCATTGACGAGCAAATACAAGGCATTGATGAGCAAATACAAGGCATTGACTAGCAAATACAAGGCATTGACTACCAAATACAAGGTATTGATGAGCAAATACAAGGCATTGACTACCAAATACAAGGCACTGTCTCGCAAATACAAGGCATTGACGAGCAAATACAAGGCATTGACGAGCAAACACAAGGCATCAACGAGCAAATACAACGCATTGACGAGCAAATACAACGCATCGACGAGCAAATACAAGGCATTGACTAGCATATACAAGGCATTGAGGAGCAAATGCAAGGCATCGACGAGCAAATACAAGGCATTGACTAGCAAATAAAAGGCATTGACGAGCAAATACAAGGCATTTACGAGCAAATACAAGGCATCGACGAGCAAATACAAGGCATCAACGAGCAAATACAACGCATCAACGAGTAAATACAAGGCATTGACGAGCAAATACAAGGCATCTACGAGCAAATACAAGGCATCAACGAGCAAATACAAGGCATTGACGAGCAAATACAAGGCATCGATGAGCAAATACAAGGCATTTACTAGCAAATACAAGGCATTGACGAGCAAATACAATGCATTGACGAGCTAATACAAGGCATTGAAGAGTAAATACAATGCATTGACGAGCAAATACAAGGCATTGACGAGCAAATACAAGGCATCAAAAAGCAAATACAAGGCATTGACGAGCAAATACAAGGCATTGACCAGCAAATACAAGGCATCAACGAGCAAATACAAGGCATCAACGAGCAAATACAACGCATCAACAAGCAAATACAAGGCATTGACGAGCAAATACAAGGCATCTACGAGCAAATACAAGGCATCAACGAGCAAATACAAGGCATTGACGAGCAAATACAAGGCATCGATGAGCAAATACAAGGCATTTACTAGCAAATACAAGGCATTGACGAGCAAATACAATGCATTGACGAGCAAATACAAGGCATTGACGAGCAAATACAATGCATTGGCGAGCAAATACAATGCATTTACTACCAAATACAAGGTATTGATGAGCAAATACAAGGCATTGACTAGCAAATACAAGGCACTGTCTCGCAAATACAAGGCATTGACGAGCAAATATAAGGCATTGACGAGCAAACACAAGGCATCAACGAGCAAATACAAGGCATTGACGAGCAAATACAACGCATCGACGAGCAAATGCAAGGCATTGACTAGCAAATACAAGGCATTGAGGAGCAAATACAAGGCATCGACGAGCAAATACAAGGCATTGACGAGCAAATACAACGCATTGACGAGCAAATACAAGGCATCAACGAGCAAATACAAGGCATTGACTAGCAAATACAAGGCATTGAAGAGCAAATACAAGGCATTGACGAGCAAATACAAGGCATCGACTAGCAAATACAAGGCATCAACGAGCAAATACAAGGCATTGACTATCAAATACAAGGCATTGACGAGCAAATACAAGGCATTAGCGAGCAAATACAAGGCATTGACTAGCGAATACAAGTCATTTACTAGCAAATACAAGGCATCAACGAGCAAATACAAGGCATCAACGAGCAAATACAAGGCATCAACGAGCAAATACAAGGCATTGACGAGCAAATACAAGGCATCGATGAGCAAATACAAGCCATTTACTAGCAAATACAAGGCATTGACGAGCAAATACAATGCATTGACGAGCAAATACAAGGCATTGACGAGCAAATACAATGCATTGACTACCAAATACAAGGCATTGATGAGCAAATACAAGGCACTGTCTCGCAAATACAAGGCACTGTCTCGCAAATACAAGGCATTGACGAGCAAATATAAGGCATTGACGAGCAAACAGAAGGCATCAACGAGCAAATACAAGGCATTGACGAGCAAATACAACGCATCGACGAGCAAATACAAGGCATCAACGAGCAAATACAAGGCATTGACTAGCAAATTAAAGGCATTGAAGAGCAAATGCAAGGCATTGACGAGCAAATACAAGGCATCGACTAGCAAATACAAGGCATCAACGAGCAAATACAAGGCATTGACTATCAAATACAAGGCATTGACGAGCAAATACAAGGCATTAGCGAGCAAACACAAGGCATTGACTAGCGAATACAAGGCATTTACTAGCAAATACAAGGCATCAACGAGCAAATACAAGGCATTGACGAGCAAATACAAGGCATTGACGACCAATTACAAGGCATCTACGAGTAAATACAAGGCCTCAACGAGCAAATACAAGGCATTGACTATCAAATAAAGGCATTGACGAGCAAATACAAGGCATTGATGAGCAAATACAAGGCATTGACTAGCAAATACAAGGCATTGACTACCAAATACAAGGTATTGATGAGCAAATACAAGGCATTGACTAGCAAATACAAGGCACTGTCTCGCAAATACAAGGCATTGACGAGCAAATACAAGGCATTGACGAGCAAACACAAGGCATCAACGAGCAAATACAACGCATTGACGAGCAAATACAACGCATCGACGAGCAAATACAAGGCATTGACTAGCATATACAAGGCATTGAGGAGCAAATGCAAGGCATCGACGAGCAAATACAAGGCATTGACTAGCAAATAAAAGGCATTGACGAGCAAATACAAGGCATTTACGAGCAAATACAAGGCATCGACGAGCAAATACAAGGCATCAACGAGCAAATACAAGCCATTGACTATCAAATACAAGGCATTGACGAGCAAATACAAGGCATTGACGAGAAAATACAAGGCATTGACTAGCAAATACAATGCATTGATGAGCAAATACAAGGCATTGACTAGCAAATACAAGGCACTGTCTCGCAAATACAAGGCATTGACGAGCAAATATAAGGCATTGACGAGCAAACACAAGGCATCAACGAGCAAATACAAGGCATTGACGAGCAAATACAACGCATCGACGAGCAAATACAAGGCATCAACGAGCAAATACAAGGCATTGACTAGCAAATACAAGGCATTGAAGAGCAAATACAAGGCATTGACGAGCAAATACAAGGCATCGACTAGCAAATACAAGCCATCAACGAGCAAATACAAGGCATTGACTATCAAATACAAGGCATTGACGAGCACAAATACAAGGCATTAGCGAGCAAACACAAGGCATTGACTAGCGAATACAAGGCATTTACTAGCAAATACAAGGCATCAACGAGCAAATACAAGGCATTGACGAGCAAATACAAGGCATTGACGACCAATTACAAGGCATCTACGAGTAAATACAAGGCCTCAACGAGCAAATACAAGGCATTGACTATCAAATAAAGGCATTGACGAGCAAATACAAGGCATTGATGAGCAAATACAAGGCATTGACTAGCAAATACAAGGCATTGACTACCAAATACAAGGTATTGATGAGCAAATACAAGGCATTGACTAGCAAATACAAGGCACTGTCGCAAATACAAGGCATTGACGAGCAAATACAAGGCATTGACGAGCAAACACAAGGCATCAACGAGCAAATACAACGCATTGACGAGCAAATACAACGCATCGACGAGCAAATACAAGGCATTGACTAGCATATACAAGGCATTGAGGAGCAAATGCAAGGCATCGACGAGCAAATACAAGGCATTGACTAGCAAATAAAAGGCATTGACGAGCAAATACAAGGCATTTACGAGCAAATACAAGGCATCGACGAGCAAATACAAGGCATCAACGAGCAAATACAACGCATCAACGAGTAAATACAAGGCATTGACGAGCAAATACAAGGCATCTACGAGCAAATACAAGGCATCAACGAGCAAATACAAGGCATTGACGAGCAAATACAAGGCATCGATGAGCAAATACAAGGCATTTACTAGCAAATACAAGGCATTGACGAGCAAATACAATGCATTGACGAGCTAATACAAGGCATTGAAGAGTAAATACAATGCATTGACGAGCAAATACAAGGCATTGACGAGCAAATACAAGGCATCAAAAAGCAAATACAAGGCATTGACGAGCAAATACAAGGCATTGACCAGCAAATACAAGGCATTGACTATACAAGGCATTACGAGCAAATACAAGGCATCAACGAGCAAATACAACGCATCAACAAGCAAATACAAGGCATTGACGAGAAAATACAAGGCATCTACGAGCAAATACAAGGCATCAACGAGCAAATACAAGGCATTGACGAGCAAATACAAGGCATCGATGAGCAAATACAAGGCATTTACTAGCAAATACAAGGCATTGACGAGCAAATACAAGGCATTGACGAGCAAATACAAGGCATTGACGAGCAAATACAAGGCATTGGCGAGCAAATACAAGGCATTGACTAGCAAATACAAGGCATTGACGAGCAAATACAAGGCATTGATGAGCAAATACAAGGCATTGACTAGCAAATACAAGGCATTGACGAGCAAATACAAGGCATTGACGAGCAAATACAAGGCATTGACGAGCAAATACAAGGCATTGACGAGCAAATACAAGGCATCAACGAGCAAATACAAGGCATTGACGAGCAAATACAAGGCATTGACGAGCAAATACAAGGCATTGACGAGCAAATACAAGGCATTGACGAGCAAATACAAGGCATTGACGAGCAAATACAAGGCATCAACGAGCAAATACAAGGCATTGACGAGCAAATACAAGGCATCAACGAGCAAATACAAGGCATTGACTAGCAAATACAAGGCATTGAAGAGCAAATACAAGGCATTGACGAGCAAATACAAGGCATTGACGAGCAAATACAAGGCATTGACGAGCAAATACAAGGCATTGACGAGCAAATACAAGGCATTGACTAGCAAATACAAGGCATTGAAGAGCAAATACAAGGCATTGACGAGCAAATACAAGGCATCGACTAGCAAATACAAGGCATCAACGAGCAAATACAAGGCATTGACGAGCAAATACAAGGCATTGACGAGCAAATACAAGGCATTGACGAGCAAATACAAGGCATTGACTAGCAAATACAAGTCATTTACTAGCAAATACAAGGCATCAACGAGCAAATACAAGGCATTGACGAGCAAATACAAGGCATTGACGAGCAAATACAAGGCATTGACGAGCAAATACAAGGCATCGATGAGCAAATACAAGCCATTGACTAGCAAATACAAGGCATTGACGAGCAAATACAAGGCATTGACGAGCAAATACAAGGCATTGACGAGCAAATACAAGGCATTGACTACCAAATACAAGGCATTGATGAGCAAATACAAGGCATTGACTAGCAAATACAAGGCATCGACTCGCAAATACAAGGCATTGACGAGCAAATATAAGGCATCAACGAGCAAATACAAGGCATTGACGAGCAAATACAAGGCATTGAAGAGCAAATACAAGGCATTGACGAGCAAATACAAGGCATCGACTAGCAAATACAAGGCATCAACGAGCAAATACAAGGCATTGACTATCAAATACAAGGCATTGACGAGCAAATACAAGGCATTGACGAGCAAATACAAGGCATTGACTAGCAAATACAAGGCATTTACTAGCAAATACAAGGCATCGACGAGCAAATACAAGGCATTGACGAGCAAATACAAGGCATTGACGACCAAATACAAGGCATTGACTACGAGTAAATACAAGGCCTCAACGAGCAAAGACAAGGCATTGACTATCAAATACAAGGCATTGACGAGCAAATACAAGGCATTGATGAGCAAATACAAGGCATTGACTAGCAAATACAAGGCATTGACTACCAAATACAAGGCATTGACGAGCAAATACAAGGCATTGACTAGCAAATACAAGGCATTGACTAGCAAATACAAGGCATTGACGAGCAAATACAAGGCATTGACGAGCAAACACAAGGCATCAACGAGCAAATACAAGGCATTGACGAGCAAATACAAGGCATTGACGAGCAAATACAAGGCATTGACTAGCAAATACAAGGCATTGAGGAGCAAATGCAAGGCATCGACGAGCAAATACAAGGCATTGACTAGCAAATACAAGGCATTGACGAGCAAATACAAGGCATTGACGAGCAAATACAAGGCATTGACGAGCAAATACAAGGCATCAACGAGCAAATACAAGGCATTGACTATCAAATACAAGGCATTGACGAGCAAATACAAGGCATTGACGAGCAAATACAAGGCATTGACTAGCAAATACAAGGCATTGACTAGCAAATACAAGGCATTGACGAGCAAATACAAGGCATTAGCGAGCAAATACAAGGCATTGAATAGCAAATACAAGGCATTGAGGAGCAAATACAAGCACTGGCGAGCAAATACAAGGCATCGACGAGCAAATACAAGGCATTGACGAACAAATACAAGGCATTGACGAACAATAGAAGGCATTAGCGAGCAAATACAAGGCATTGAATAGCAAATACAAGGCATTGAGGAGAAAATACAAGCACTGACGAACAAATACAAGGCATCGACTAGCAAATACAAGGCATTGACGAACAAATACAAGGCATTGACGAACAATACAAGGCATTACGAGCAAATACAAGGCATTGACTAGCAAATACAAGGCATTGACGAGCAAATATAAGGCATTGACGAGCAAATACAAGGCATTGACGAGAAAATACAAGGCATCAACGAGCAAATACAAGGCATCGACGAGCAAATACAAGGCATTGACGAGCAAATACAAGGCATCGACTAGCAAATACAAGGCATCGACAAACTAATACAAGGCATCGACTAGCAAATACAAGGCATTGACGAGCAAATACAACGCATTGACGAGCAAATACAAGGCATCAACGAGTAAATACAAGGCATTGACTAGCACATACAAGGCATTGACAAGCAAATACAAGGCATTGACGAGCAAATACAAGGCATTGACGATTAAATACAAGGCATTAGCGAGCAAATACAAGGCATTGACTAGCAAATACAAGGCATTGACGAGCAAATACAAGGCATTAGCGAGCAAATACAAGGCATTGACTAGCAAATACAAGGCATTGAAGAGCAAATACAAGGCATTGACGAGCAAATACAAGGCATCGACTAGCAAATACAAGGCATCAACGAGCAAATACAAGGCATTGACTATCAAATACAAGGCATTGACGAGCAAATACAAGGCATTAGCGAGCAAATACAAGGCATTGACTAGTGAATACAAGTCATTTACTAGCAAATACAAGGCATCGACTAGCAAATACAAGGCATCGACAAACTAATACAAGGCATCGACTAGCAAATACAAGGCATTGACGAGCAAATACAACGCATTGACGAGCAAATACAAGGCATCAACGAGTAAATACAAGGCATTGACTAGCACATACAAGGCATTGACAAGCAAATACAAGGCATTGACGAGCAAATACAAGGCATTGACGATTAAATACAAGGCATTAGCGAGCAAATACAAGGCATTGACTAGCAAATACAAGGCATTGACGAGCAAATACAAGGCATTAGCGAGCAAATACAAGGCATTGACTAGCAAATACAAGGCATTGAAGAGCAAATACAAGGCATTGACGAGCAAATACAAGGCATCGACTAGCAAATACAAGGCATCAACGAGCAAATACAAGGCATTGACTATCAAATACAAGGCATTGACGAGCAAATACAAGGCATTAGCGAGCAAATACAAGGCATTGACTAGTGAATACAAGTCATTTACTAGCAAATACAAGGCATCAACGAGCAAATACAAGGCATCAACGAGCAAATACAAGGCATCAACGAGCAAATACAAGGCATTGACGAGCAAATACAAGGCATCGATGAGCAAATACAAGCCATTTACTAGCAAATACAAGGCATTGACGAGCAAATACAATGCATTGACGAGCAAATACAAGGCATTGACGAGCAAATACAATGCATTGACTACCAAATACAAGGCATTGATGAGCAAATACAAGGCATTGACTAGCAAATACAAGGCACTGTCTCGCAAATACAAGGCATTGACGAGCAAATATAAGGCATTGACGAGCAAACACAAGGCATCAACGAGCAAATACAAGGCATTGACGAGCAAATACAACGCATCGACGAGCAAATACAAGGCATCAACGAGCAAATACAAGGCATTGACTAGCAAATACAAGGCATTGAAGAGCAAATACAAGGCATTGACGAGCAAATACAAGGCATCGACTAGCAAATACAAGGCATCAACGAGCAAATACAAGGCATTTACTATCAAATACAAGGCATTGACGAGCAAATACAAGGCATTAGCGAGCAAACACAAGGCATTGACTAGCGAATACAAGGCATTTACTAGCAAATACAAGGCATCAACGAGCAAATACAAGGCATTGACGAGCAAATACAAGGCATTGACGACCAATTACAAGGCATCTACGAGTAAATACAAGGCCTCAACGAGCAAATACAAGGCATTGACTATCAAATAAAGGCATTGACGAGCAAATACAAGGCATTGATGAGCAAATACAAGGCATTGACTAGCAAATACAAGGCATTGACTACCAAATACAAGGTATTGATGAGCAAATACAAGGCATTGACTAGCAAATAAAAGGCACTGTCTCGCAAATACAAGGCATTGACGAGCAAATACAAGGCATTGACGAGCAAACACAAGGCATCAACGAGCAAATACAACGCATTGACGAGCAAATACAACGCATCGACGAGCAAATACAAGGCATTGACTAGCATATACAAGGCATTGAGGAGCAAATGCAAGGCATCGACGAGCAAATACAAGGCATTGACTAGCAAATAAAAGGCATTGACGAGCAAATACAAGGCATTTACGAGCAAATACAAGGCATCGACGAGCAAATACAAGGCATCAACGAGCAAATACAAGCCATTGACTATCAAATACAAGGCATTGACGAGCAAATACAAGGCATTGACGAGAAAATACAAGGCATTGACTAGCAAATACAAGGCATTGACTAGCAAATACAAGGCATTGACGAGCAAATACAAGGCATTAGCGAGCAAATACAAGGCATTGAATAGCAAATACAAGGCATTGAGGAGCAAATACAAGCACTGACGAGCAAATACAAGGCATCGACTAGCAAATACAAGGCATTGACGAACAAATACAAGGTATTGACGAACAATAGAAGGCATTAGCGAGCAAATACAAGGCATTGAATAGCAAATACAAGGCATTGAGGAGAAAATACAAGCACTGACGAACAAATACAAGGCATCGACTAGCAAATACAAGGCATTGACGAACAAATACAAGGCATTGACGAACAATAGAAGGCATTTACGAGCAAATACAAGGCATTGACTAGCAAATACAAGGCATTGACGAGCAAATATAAGGCATTGACGAGCAAATACAAGGCATTGACGAGAAAATACAAGGCATCAACGAGCAAATACAAGGCATCGACGAGCAAATACAAGGCATTGACGAGCAAATACAAGGCATCGACTAGCAAATACAAGGCATCGACAAACAAATACAAGGCATCGACTAGCAAATACAAGGCATTGACGAGCAAATACAACGCATTGACGAGCAAATACAAGGCATCAACGAGTAAATACAAGGCATTGACTACCACATACAAGGCATTGACAAGCAAATACAAGGCATTGACGAGCAAATACAAGGCATTGACGATTAAATACAAGGCATTAGCGAGCAAATACAAGGCATTGACTAGCAAATACAAGGCATTGACGAGCAAATACAAGGCATTAGCGAGCAAATACAAGGCATTGAATAGCAAATACAAGGCATTGGGGAGCAAATACAAGCACTGGCGAGCAAATACAAGGCATCGACGAGCAAATACAAGGCATTGAAGAACAAATACAAGGCATTGACGAACAATACAAGGCATTTACAAGAAAATACAAGGCATTGACTAGCAAATACAAGGCATTGACAAGCAAATACAAGGCATTGACGAGCAAATACAAGGCATTGACGAGAAAATACAAGGCATCAACGAGCAAATACAAGGCATCGACGAGCAAATACAAGGCATTGACGAGCAAATACAAGGCATTGACGAGAAAATACAAGGCATCAACGAGCAAATACAAGGCATCGACGAGCAAATACAAGGCATTGGCGAGCAAATACAAGGCATCGACTAGCAAATACAAGGCAATGACGAGCAAATACAAGGCATTGACTAGCAAATACAAGGCATCAACGAGTAAATACAAGGCATTGAATAGCCAATACAAGGCATTGACGAGTAAATACAATGCATTGACGAGCAAATGCAAGGCCTTGACGAGCAAATACAAGGCATCGACGAGCAAATACAAGGCATCGACGAACTAATACAAGGCATCGACTAGCAAATACAAGGCATTGACTAGCAAATACAAGGCATCAACGAGCAAATACAAGGCATTGACGAGCAAATACAAGGCATCGACGAGTAAATACAAGGCCTCAACGAGCAAATACAAGCCATTGACTATCAAATAAAGGCATTGACGAGCAAATACAAGGCATTGATGAGCAAATACAAGGCATTGACTAGCAAATACAAGGCATTGACTACCAAATACAAGGCACTGTCTCGCAAATACAAGGCATTGACGAGCAAATACAAGGCATTGACGAGCAAACACAAGGCATCAACGAGCAAATACAACGCATTGACGAGCAAATACAACGCATCGACGAGCAAATACAAGGCATTGACTAGCATATACAAGGCATTGAGGAGCAAATGCAAGGCATCGACGAGCAAATACAAGGCATTCACTAGCAAATAAAAGGCATTGACGAGCAAATACAAGGCCTTTACGAGCAAATACAAGGCATCGACGAGCAAATACAAGGCATCAACGAGCAAATACAAGCCATTGACTATCAAATACAAGGCATTGACGAGCAAATACAAGGCATTAGCGAGCAAATACAAGGCATTGACTAGCAAATACAAGGCATTGACTAGCAAATACAAGGCATCAACGAGCAAATACAAGGCATTGACGAGCAAATACAAGGCATTGACTAGCAAATACAAGGCATTGACTAGCAATTACAAGGCAATGACTAGCAAATACAAGGCATTGACGAGCAAATACAAGGCATCAACGAGCAAATACAAGGCAATAACGAGCAAATAGAAGGCATTAACGAGCAAATGCAAGGCATTGACTAGCAAATACAAGGCATTGACCAGCAAATACAAGTCATCGACGAGCAAATACAATGCATCGACGAGCAAATACAAGGCATCGACGAGCAAATACAAGGCATTAACGAGCAAATACAAGGCATCGACGAGCAAATACAAGGAATTGACGAGCAAATACAAGGCATTGACGAGCAAATACAAGGCATCAACTAGCAAATAAAAGGCATTGACGAGCAAATACAAGGCATCAACTAGCAAATACAAGGCATAAACTAGCAAATACAAGGCACTGAATAGCAAATGCAAGGCATCAACTAGCAAATACAAGGCATTGAATAGCAAATGCAAGGCATCAACGAGCAAATACAAGGCATTGACTTTCAAATACAAGGCATTGACTAGCAAATACAAGGCATTGACGAGCAAATACAAGGCATTAACGAGCAAATACAAGGCATTGAATAGCAAATACAAGGCATTTACGAACAAATACAAGGCATTGACGAACAATACAAGGCATTTACGAGCAAATACAAGACATTGACTAGCAAATACAAGGCATTGACGAGCAAATACAAGGTATTGACGAGCAAATACAAGGCATTGACGAGAAAATACAAGGCATCAACGAGCAAATACAAGGCATCGACGAGCAAATACAAGGTATCGACGAGCAAATACAAGGCATTGACGAGCAAATACAAGGCATTGACGAGCAAATACAAGGCATTGACGAGCAAATACAAGGCATTGACTAGCAAATACAAGGCATCAACGAGCAAATACAAGGCATTGCATAGCCAATACAAGGCATTGACGAGTAAATACAATGCATTGACGAGCAAATGCAAGGCCTTGACGAGCAAATACAAGGTATCGACGAGCAAATACAAAGCATCGACGAACTAATACAAGGCATCGACTAGCAAATACAAGGCATCAACGAGCAAATACAAGGCATTGACGAGCAAATACAAGGCATCTACGAGTAAATACAAGGCCTCAACGAGCAAATACAAGGCATTGACTATCAAATAAAGGCATTGACGAGCAAATACAAGGCATTGATGAGCAAATACAAGGCATTGACTAGCAAATACAAGGCATTGACTACCAAATACAAGGTATTGATGAGCAAATACAAGGCATTGACTAGCAAACACAAGGCACTGTCTCGCAAATACAAGGCATTGACGAGCAAATACAAGGCATTGACGAGCAAACACAAGGCGTCAACGAGCAAATAGAACGCATTGACGAGCAAATACAACGCATCGACGAGCAAATACAAGGCATTGACTAGCATATACAAGGCATTGAGGAGCAAATGCAAGGCATCGACGAGCAAATACAAGGCATTGACGAGCAAATACAACGCATTGACGAGCAAATACAAGGCATCAACGAACAAATACAAGGCATTGACTAGCAAATACAAGGCATTGAAGAGCAAATACAAGGCATTGACGAGCAAATACAAGGCATCGACTAGCAAATACAAGGCATCAACGAGCAAATACAAGGCATTGACTATCAAATACAAGGCATTGACGAGCAAATACAAGGCATTAGCGAGCAAATACAAGGCATTGACTAGCGAATACAAGTCATTTACTAGCAAATACAAGGCATCAACGAGCAAATACAAGGCATCAACGAGCAAATACAAGGCATCAACGAGCAAATACAAGGCATTGACGAGCAAATACAAGGCATCGATGAGCAAATACAAGCCATTTACTAGCAAATACAAGGCATTGACGAGCAAATACAATGCATTGACGAGCAAATACAAGGCATTGACGAGCAAATACAATGCATTGACTACCAAATACAAGGCATTGATGAGCAAATACAAGGCATTGACTAGCAAATACAAGGCACTGTCTCGCAAATACAAGGCATTGACGAGCAAATATAAGGCATTGACGAGCAAACACAAGGCATCAACGAGCAAATACAAGGCATTGACGAGCAAATACAACGCATCGACGAGCAAATACAAGGCATCAACGAGCAAATACAAGGCATTGACTAGCAAATACAAGGCATTGAAAAGCAAATACAAGGCATTGACGAGCAAATACAAGGCATCGACTAGCAAATACAAGGCATCAACGAGCAAATACAAGGCATTAACTATCAAATACAAGGCATTGACGAGCAAATACAAGGCATTAGCGAGCAAACACAAGGCATTGACTAGCGAATACAAGGCATTTACTAGCAAATACAAGGCATCAACAAGCAAATACAAGGCATTGACGAGCAAATACAAGGCATTGACGACCAATTACAAGGCATCTACGAGTAAATACAAGGCCTCAACGAGCAAATACAAGGCATTGACTATCAAATAAAGGCATTGACGAGCAAATACAATGCATTGATGAGCAAATACAAGGCATTGACTAGCAAATACAAGGCATTGACTACCAAATACAAGGTATTGATGAGCAAATACAAGGCATTGACTAGCAAATACAAGGCACTGTCTCGCAAATACAAGGCATTGACGAGCAAATACAAGGCATTGACGAGCAAACACAAGGCATCAACGAGCAAATACAACGCATTGACGAGCAAATACAACGCATCGACGATCAAATACAAGGCATTGACTAGCATATACAAGGCATTGAGGAGCAAATGCAAGGCATCGACGAGCAAATACAAGGCATTGACTAGCAAATAAAAGGCATTGACGAGCAAATACAAGGCATTTACGAGCAAATACAAGGCATCGACGAGCAAATACAAGGCATCAACGAGCAAATACAAGCCATTGACTATCAAATACAAGGCATTGACGAGCAAATACAAGGCATTGACGAGAAAATACAAGGCATTGACTAGCAAATACAAGGCATTGACTAGCAAATACAAGGCATTGACGAGCAAATACAAGGCATTAGCGAGCAAATACAAGGCATTGAATAGCAAATACAAGGCATTGAGGAGCAAATACAAGCACTGACGAGCAAATACAAGGCATCGACTAGCAAATACAAGGCATTGACGAACAAATACAAGGTATTGACGAACAATAGAAGGCATTAGCGAGCAAATACAAGGCATTGAATAGCAAATACAAGGCATTGAGGAGAAAATACAAGCACTGACGAGCAAATACAAGGCATCGACTAGCAAATACAAGGCATTGACGAACAAATACAAGGCATTGACGAACAATAGAAGGCATTTACGAGCAAATACAAGGCATTGACTAGCAAATACAAGGCATTGACGAGCAAATACAAGGCATTGACGAGCAAATACAAGGCATTGACGAGCAAATACAAGGCATCAACGAGCAAATACAAGGCATCGACGAGCAAATACAAGGCATTGACGAGCAAATACAAGGCATCGACGAGCAAATACAAGGCATTGACGAGCAAATACAAGGCATCGACGAGCAAATACAAGGCATCGACGAACTAATACAAGGCATCGACTAGCAAATACAAGGCATTGACGAGCAAATACAAGGCATTGACGAGCAAATACAAGGCATCAACGAGTAAATACAAGGCATTGACTAGCAAATACAAGGCATTGACAAGCAAATACAAGGCATTGACGAGCAAATACAAGGCATTGACGAGCAAATACAAGGCATTAGCGAGCAAATACAAGGCATTGACTAGCAAATACAAGGCATTGACGAGCAAATACAAGGCATTAGCGAGCAAATACAAGGCATTGAATAGCAAATACAAGGCATTGACGAGCAAATACAAGGCATTGACGAGCAAATACAAGGCATCGACGAGCAAATACAAGGCATTGAAGAACAAATACAAGGCATTGACGAACAATACAAGGCATTGACTAGCAAATACAAGGCATTGACTAGCAAATACAAGGCATTGACGAGCAAATACAAGGCATTGACGAGCAAATACAAGGCATTGACGAGAAAATACAAGGCATCAACGAGCAAATACAAGGCATCGACGAGCAAATACAAGGCATTGACGAGCAAATACAAGGCATCGACTAGCAAATACAAGGCATTGACGAGCAAATACAAGGCATTGACGAGCAAATACAAGGCATCAACGAGCAAATACAAGGCATTGAATAGCAAATACAAGGCATTGACGAGCAAATATAAGGCATTGACGAGCAAATACAAGGCATTGACGAGCAAATACAAGGCATTGACGAGCAAATACAAGGCATTGACGAGCAAATACAAGGCATCGACGAGCAAATACAAGGCATTGACTAGCAAATAAAAGGCATTGACGAGCAAATACAAGGCATTTACGAGCAAATACAAGGCATCGACGAGCAAATACAAGGCATCAACGAGCAAATACAAGCCATTGACTATCAAATACAAGGCATTGACGAGCAAATACAAGGCATTAGCGAGCAAATACAAGGCATTGACTAGCAAATACAAGGCATTGACTAGCAAATACAAGGCATCAACGAGCAAATACAAGGCATTGACGAGCAAATACAAGGCATTGACTAGCAAATACAAGGCATTGACTAGCAATTACAAGGCATTGACTAGCAAATACAAGGCATTGACGAGCAAATACAAGGCATCAACGAGCAAATACAAGGCATTGACGAGCAAATACAAGGCATTAACGAGCAAATACAAGGCATTGACTAGCAAATACAAGGCATTGACCAGCAAATACAAGTCATCGACGAGCAAATACAATGCATCGACGAGCAAATACAAGGCATCGACGAGCAAATACAAGGCATTAACGAGCAAATACAAGGCATCGACGAGCAAATACAAGGAATTGACGAGCAAATACAAGGCATTGACGAGCAAATACAAGGCATCAACTAGCAAATAAAAGGCATTGACGAGCAAATACAAGGCATCAACTAGCAAATACAAGGCATAAACTAGCAAATACAAGGCATTGAATAGCAAATACAAGGCATCAACTAGCAAATACAAGGCATTGAATAGCAAATACAAGGCATCAACGAGCAAATACAAGGCATTGACTTTCAAATACAAGGCATTGACTAGCAAATACAAGGCATTAGCGAGCAAATACAAGGCATTGAATAGCAAATACAAGGCATTGAATAGCACATACAAGGCATTGACGAACAAATACAAGGCATTGACGAACAATACAAGGCATTGACGAGCAAATACAAGGCATTGACTAGCAAATACAAGGCATTGACGAGCAAATACAAGGCATTGACGAGCAAATACAAGGCATTGACGAGCAAATACAAGGCATCAACGAGCAAATACAAGGCATCGACGAGCAAATACAAGGTATCGACGAGCAAATACAAGGCATTGACGAGCAAATACAAGGCATTGACGAGCAAATACAAGGCATTGACGAGCAAATACAAGGCATTGACTAGCAAATACAAGGCATCAACGAGCAAATACAAGGCATTGCATAGCCAATACAAGGCATTGACGAGTAAATACAATGCATTGACGAGCAAATGCAAGGCCTTGACGAGCAAATACAAGGTATCGACGAGCAAATACAAAGCATCGACGAACTAATACAAGGCATCGACTAGCAAATACAAGGCATCAACGAGCAAATACAAGGCATTGACGAGCAAATACAAGGCATCTACGAGTAAATACAAGGCCTCAACGAGCAAATACAAGGCATTGACTATCAAATAAAGGCATTGACGAGCAAATACAAGGCATTGATGAGCAAATACAAGGCATTGACTAGCAAATACAAGGCATTGACTACCAAATACAAGGTATTGATGAGCAAATACAAGGCATTGACTAGCAAATACAAGGCACTGTCTCGCAAATACAAGGCATTGACGAGCAAATACAAGGCATTGACGAGCAAACACAAGGCGTCAACGAGCAAATACAACGCATTGACGAGCAAATACAACGCATCGACGAGCAAATACAAGGCATTGACTAGCATATACAAGGCATTGAGGAGCAAATGCAAGGCATCGACGAGCAAATACAAGGCATTGACTAACAAATAAAAGGCATTGACGAGCAAATACAAGGCATTTACGAGCAAATACAAGGCATCGACGAGCAAATACAAGGCATCAACGAGCAAATACAAGCCATTGACTATCAAATACAAGGCATTGACGAGCAAATACAAGGCATTGACGAGATAATACAAGGCATTGACTAGCAAATACAAGGCATTGACTAGCAAATACAAGGCATTGACGAGCAAATACAAGGCATTAGCGAGCAAATACAAGGCATTGAATAGCAAATACAAGGCATTGATGAGCAAATACAAGCACTGACGAGCAAATACAAGGCATCGACGAGCAAATACAAGGCATTGACGAACAAATACAAGGCATTGACGAACAATAGAAGGCATTTACGAGCAAATACAAGGCATTGACTAGCAAATACAAGGCATTGACGAGCAAATACAAGGCATTGACGAGCAAATACAAGGCATTGACGAGAAAATACAAGGCATCAACGAGCAAATACAAGGCATCGACGAGCAAATACAAGGCATTGACGAGCAAATACAAGGCATCGACTAGCAAATAGAAGGCATTGACGAGCAAATACAAGGCATCGACGAGCAAATACAAGGCATCGACAAACTAATACAAGGCATCGACTAGCAAATACAAGGCATTGACGAGCAAATACAACGCATTGACGAGCAAATACAAGGCATCAACGAGTAAATACAAGGCATTGACTAGCACATACAAGGCATTGACAAGCAAATACAAGGCATTGACGAGCAAATACAAGGCATTGACGATTAAATACAAGGCATTAGCGAGCAAATACAAGGCATTGACTAGCAAATACAAGGCATTGACGAGCAAATACAAGGCATTAGCGAGCAAATACAAGGCATTGAATAGCAAATACAAGGCATTGGGGAGCAAATACAAGCACTGGCGAGCAAATACAAGGCATCGACGAGCAAATACAAGGCATTGAAGAACAAATACAAGGCATTGACGAACAATACAAGGCATTTACAAGAAAATACAAGGCATTGACTAGCAAATACAAGGCATTGACAAGCAAATACAAGGCATTGACGAGCAAATACAAGGCATTGACGAGAAAATACAAGGCATCAACGAGCAAATACAAGGCATCGACGAGCAAATACAAGGCATCGACTAGCAAATACAAGGCAATGACGAGCAAATACAAGGCATTGACTAGCAAATACAAGGCATCAACGAGCAAATACAAGGCATTGAATAGCCAATACAAGGCATTGACGAGTAAATACAATGCATTGACGAGCAAATGCAAGGCCTTGACGAGCAAATGCAAGGCATCGACGAGCAAATACAAGGCATCGACGAACTAATACAAGGCATCGACTAGCAAACACAAGGCATTGACTAGCAAATACAAGGCATCAAG
The DNA here is from genome assembly GCA_035772405.1 of Chrysogorgia sp. JL179-B06. Taxonomy (NCBI): domain Eukaryota; kingdom Metazoa; phylum Cnidaria; class Anthozoa; order Scleralcyonacea; family Chrysogorgiidae; genus Chrysogorgia; species Chrysogorgia sp. JL179-B06. Next base: position 832,146 of record JAYKKM010000373.1, read on the forward strand.
GAGCAAATACAAGGCATTGACGAGGAAATACAAGGCATTGACTAGCAAATACAAGGCATTGACTAGCAAATACAAGGCATTGACGAGCAAATACAAGGCATTCACGAGCAAATACAAGGCATTGAATAGCAAATACAAGGCATTGAGGAGCAAATACAAGCACTGACGAGCAAATATAAGGCATCGACGAGCAAATACAAGGCATTGACGAACAAATACAAGGCATTGACGAACAATACAAGGCATTTACGAGTAAATACAAGGCATTGACTAGCAAATACAAGGCATTGATGAGCAAATACAAGGCATTGACGAGCAAATACAGGGCATTGACGAGAAAATACAAGGCATCAACGAGCAAATACAAGGCATCGACGAGCAAATACAAGGCATTGACGAGCAAATACAAGGCATCGACTAGCAAATACAAGGCATTGACGAGCAAATACAAGGCATTGACTAGCAAATACAAGGCATCAACGAGCAAATACAAGGCATTGAATAGCCAATACAAGGCATTGACGAGTAAATACAATGCATTGACGAGCAAATGCAAGGCCTTGACGAGCAAATACAAGGCATCGACGAGAAAATACAAGGCATCGACGAACAAATACAAGACATTGACTAGCAAATACAAGGCATTGACGAGCAAATACAACGCATTGACGAGCAAATACAAGGCATCAACGAGTAAATACAAGGCATTGACTAGCAAATACAAGGCATTGACAAGCAAATACAAGGCATTGACGAGCAAATACAAGGCATTGACGATTAAATACAAGGCATTAGCGAGCAAATACAAGGCATTGACTAGCAAATACAAGGCATTGACTAGCAAATACAAGGCATCAACGAGCAAATACAAGGCATTGACGAGCAAATACAAGGCATCGACGAGCAAATACAAGGCATTGACGAGCAAATACAAGGCATTGACGAGCAAATACAAGGCATTGACGAGCAAATACAAGGCATTGACGAGCAAATACAAGGCATCGACGAGCAAATACAAGGCATTGAATAGCAAATACAAGGCATTGACGAGCAAATACAAGGCATTGACGAGCAAATACAAGGCATTGACGAGCAAATACAAGGCATCGACGAGCAAATACAAGGCATCGACGAACAAATACAAGGCATCGACTAGCAAATACAAGGCATTGACTAGCAAATACAAGGCATCAACGAGCAAATACAAGGCATTGACTAACAAATACAAGGCATTGACGAGCAAATACAACGCATTGACGAGCAAATACAAGGCATCAACGAGTAAATACAAGGCATTGACTAGCAAATACAAGGCATTGACAAGCAAATACAAGGCATTGACGAGCAAATACAAGGCATCGACGAGCAAATACAAGGCATTAACGAGCAAATACAAGGCATTGACTATCAAATACAAGGCATTGACGAGCAAATACAAGGCATTAGCGAGCAAATACAAGGCATTGACTAGCAAATACAAGGCATTGACTAGCAAATACAAGGCATCAACGAGCAAATACAAGGCATTGACGAGCAAATACAAGGCATTGACTAGCAAATACAAGGCATTGACTAGCAAATACAAGGCATTGACGAGCAAATACAAGGCATTGACGAACAAATACAAGGCATTGACGAACAATACAAGGCATTTACGAGCGAATACAAGGCATTGACTAGCAAATACAAGGCATTGACGAGCAAATACAAGGCATTGACGAGCAAATACAAGGCATTGACGAGAAAATACAAGGCATCAACGAGCAAATACAAGGCATCGACGAGCAAATACAAGGCATTGACGAGCAAATACAAGGCATCGACTAGCAAATACAAGGCATTGACGAGCAAATACAAGGCATTGACTAGCAAATACAAGGCATCAACGAGCAAATACAAGGCATTGAATAGCCAATACAAGGCATTGACGAGTAAATACAATGCATTGACGAGCAAATGCAAGGCATTGACGAGCAAATACAAGGCATCGACGAGCAAATACAAGGCATCGACGAACAAATACAAGACATTGACTAGCAAATACAAGGCATTGACGAGCAAATACAACGCATTGACGAGCAAATACAAGGCATCAACGAGTAAATACAAGGCATTGACTAGCAAATACAAGGCATTGACAAGCAAATACAAGGCATTGACGAGCAAATACAAGGCATTGACGAGTAAATACAAGGCATTAGCGAGCAAATACAAGGCATTGACTAGCAAATACAAGGCATTGACTAGCAAATACAAGGCATCAACGAGCAAATACAAGGCATTGACGAGCAAATACAAGGCATTGACTAGCAAATACAAGGCATTGACTAGCAAATACAAGGCATTGACGAGCAAATACAAGGCATTGACGAGCAAATACAAGGCATTGACGAGCAAATACAAGGCATCAACGAGCAAATACAAGGCATCGACGAGCAAATACAAGGCATTGACGAGCAAATACAAGGCATCGACTAGCAAATACAAGGCAATGACGAGCAAATACAAGGCATTGACGAGCAAATACAAGGCATTCACGAGCAAATACAAGGCATTGAATAGCAAATACAAGGCATTGAGGAGCAAATACAAGCACTGACGAGCAAATATAAGGCATCGACGAGCAAATACAAGGCATTGACGAACAAATACAAGGTATTGACGAACAATACAAGGCATTTACGAGCAAATACAAGGCATTGACTAGCAAATACAAGGCATTAATGAGCAAATACAAGGCATTGACGAGCAAATACAGGGCATTGACGAGAAAATACAAGGCATCAACGAGCAAATACAAGGCATCGACGAGCAAATACAAGGCATTGACGAGCAAATACAAGGCATCGACTAGCAAATACAAGGCATTGACGAGCAAATACAAGGCATTGACTAGCAAATACAAGGCATCAACGAGCAAATACAAGGCATTGAATAGCCAATACAAGGCATTGACGATTAAATACAAGGTATTAGCGAGCAAATACAAGGCATTGACTAGCAAATACAAGGCATTGACTAGCAAATACAAGGCATCAACGAGCAAATACAAGGCATTGACGAGCAAATACAAGGCATTTACTAGCAAATACAAGGCATTGACTAGCAAATACAAGGCATTGACGAGCAAATACAAGGCATTGACGAGCAAATACAAGGCATTGACGAGCAAATACAAGGCATCAACGAGCAAATACAAGGCATCGACGAGCAAATACAAGGCATTGACGAGCAAATACAAGGCATCGACTAGCAAATACAAGGCATTGACGAGCAAATACAAGGCATTGACGAGCAAATACAAGGCATTGACGAGCAAATACAAGGCATTGACTAGCAAATACAAGGCATTGACGAGCAAATACAAGCATTGACGAGCAAATACAAGGCATCGACGAGCAAATACAAGGCATTGACGAACAAATACAAGGCATTGACGAACAATACAAGGCATTTACGAGCAAATACAAGGCATTGACTAGCAAATACAAGGCATTGATGAGCAAATACAAGGCATTGACGAGCAAATACAAGGCATTGACGAGAAAATACAAGGCATCAACGAGCAAATACAAGGCATCGACGAGCAAATACAAGGCATTGACGAGCAAATACAAGGCATCGACTAGCAAATACAAGGCATTGACGAGCAAATACAAGGCATTGACTAGCAAATACAAGGCATCAACGAGCAAATACAAGGCATTGAATAGCCAATACAAGGCATTGACGAGTAAATACAATGCATTGACGAGCAAATGCAAGGCCTTGACGAGCAAATACAAGGCATCGACGAGAAAATACAAGGCATCGACGAACAAATACAAGACATTGACTAGCAAATACAAGGCATTGACGAGCAAATACAACGCATTGACGAGCAAATACAAGGCATCAACGAGTAAATACAAGGCATTGACTAGCAAATACAAGGCATTGACAAGCAAATACAAGGCATTGACGAGCAAATACAAGGCATTGACGATTAAATACAAGGCATTAGCGAGCAAATACAAGGCATTGACTAGCAAATACAAGGCATTGACTAGCAAATACAAGGCATCAACGAGCAAATACAAGGCATTGACGAGCAAATACAAGGCATCGACGAGCAAATACAAGGCATTGACGAGCAAATACAAGGCATTGACGAGCAAATACAAGGCATTGACGAGCAAATACAAGGCATTGACTAGCAAATACAAGGCATCAACGAGCAAATACAAGGCATTGCATAGCCAATACAAGGCATTGACGAGTAAATACAATGCATTGACGAGCAAATGCAAGGCCTTGACGAGCAAATACAAGGCATCGACGAGCAAATACAAGGCATCGACGAACTAATACAAGGCATCGACTAGCAAATACAAGGCATTGACTAGCAAATACAAGGCATCAACGAGCAAATACAAGACATTGACTAGCAAATACAAGGCATTGACGAGCAAATACAACGCATTGACGAGCAAATAATCAACGAGTAAATACAAGGCATTGACTAGCAAATACAAGGCATTGACAAGCAAATACAAGGCATTGACGAGCAAATACAAGGCATCGACGAGTAAATACAAGGCCTCAACGAGCAAATACAAGGCATTGACTATCAAATAAAGGCATTGACGAGCAAATACAAGGCATTAGCGAGCAAATACAAGGCATTGACTAGCAAATACAAGGCATTGACTAGCAAATACAAGGCATCAGCGAGCAAATACAAGGCATTGACGAGCAAATACAAGGCATTGACTAGCAAATACAAGGCATTGACTAGCAAATACAAGGCATTGACGAGCAAATACAAGGCATTGACGAACAAATACAAGGCATTGACGAACAATACAAGGCATTTACGAGCAAATACAAGGCATTGACTAGCAAATACAAGGCATTGATGAGCAAATACAAGGCATTGACGAGCAAATACAAGGCATTGACGAGAAAATACAAGGCATCAACGAGCAAATACAAGGCATCGACGAGCAAATACAAGGCATTGACGAGCAAATACAAGGCATCGACTAGCAAATAGAAGGCATTGACGAGCAAATACAAGGCATTGACTAGCAAATACAAGGCATCAACGAGCAAATACAAGGCATTGAATAGCCAATACAAGGCATTGACGAGCAAATACAATGCATTGACGAGCAAATGCAAGGCCTTGACGAGCAAATACAAGGCATGGCATCGACGAGAAAATACAAGGCATCGACGAACAAATACAAGACATTGACTAGCAAATACAAGGCATTGACGAGCAAATACAACGCATTGACGAGCAAATACAAGGCATCAACGAGCAAATACAAGGCATTGACTAGCAAATACAAGGCATTGACAAGCAAATACAAGGCATTGACGAGCAAATACAAGGCATTGACGATTAAATACAAGGTATTAGCGAGCAAATACAAGGCATTGACTAGCAAATACAAGGCATTGACTAGCAAATACAAGGCATCAACGAGCAAATACAAGGCATTGACGAGCAAATACAAGGCATTGACTAGCAAATACAAGGCATTGACTAGCAAATACAAGGCATTGACGAGCAAATACAAGGCATTGACGAGCAAATACAAGGCATTGACGAGCAAATACAAGGCATCAACGAGCAAATACAAGGCATCGACGAGCAAATACAAGGCATTGACGAGCAAATACAAGGCATCGACTAGCAAATACAAGGCAATGACGAGCAAATACAAGGCATTGACTAGCAAATACAAGGCATCAACGAGCAAATACAAGGCATTGACTAGCAAATACAAGGCATTGACGAGCAAATACAATGCATTGACGAGCAAATACAAGGCATTGACGAGCAAATACAAGGCATCGACGAGCAAATACAAGGCATTGACGAACAAATACAAGGCATCGACGAGCAAATACAAGGCATTGACTAGCAAATACAAGGCATCGACGAGCAAATACAAGGCATTGACGAGCAAATACAAGGCATTGACGAGCAAATACAAGGCCTCAACGAGCAAATACAAGGCATTGACTAGCAAATACAAGGCATTGACGAGCAAATACAAGGCATTGACGAGCAAATACAAGGCATTGACGAGCAAATACAAGGCATTGACTAGCAAATACAAGGCATCAACGAGCAAATACAAGGCATTGACGAGCAAATACAAGGCATTGACGAGCAAATACAAGGCATTGACGAGCAAATACAAGGCATTGACGAGCAAATACAAGGCATTGACGAGCAAATACAAGGCATCGACGAGCAAATACAAGGCATCAACGAGCAAATACAAGGCATTGACGAGCAAATACAAGGCATTGACGAGCAAATACAAGGCATCGACGAGCAAATACAAGGCATCGACGAGCAAATACAAGGCATCGACGAGCAAATACAAGGCATTGACGAGCAAATACAAGAACGCGTTCCAAACAATATTGGAAAAATCCAAAGTACTGTTTTCGACTATAATTTCCATATTTTGCGGAATTTACTAAATTTGTTTACAAAATTCGAAAAAAAATCCAAAATTTAGGAAATTTCAAATATACGATGTTGAAATATCACAAAAACCTTCATTTTATGCCATTTCTTGTCAAAATTGTATTTACACAAAACCCTATATTTCGCTTGAATAAAATATTTACCGAAGTAACTGGCAATTTTTTAATTTATTTTTCATATTTGTGTTAACTGTTTTAATATTTACACTTTAAATGTAAAAAAATCAATAATTTGTGAAATGGAAAGTCAATTTTAAGTTGTTTTTTAATATCTTGCAGAAAAACGGGTTTTATCCAAATTTATCGCAAATTTCAGTTTTCTCTCTATAAATTAGCAACCACTTGAAGTAAAACAAAATTGTCCATAGAAATAATCATTTCATGCTAACAGTCCTTCAAGGATTGAAATGATAGGGTTTTCAGAATTTCTGCCTACCCTATAATTTAAGAGTTAGAAAATCTTTAAAACGCAGTTATAGAAATGTTAGGGTTGTCAGAATTTCTGCCTACCCTATAATTTAAGTGTTAGCAAAATCTTAAAAATTAGGTCATTGAAATAATAGGGTTGTCAGAATTTCTACCTACCCTATAATTTAAACAGTTAACGAAGTCTTATAAATTGAGGTCATTCAGATTATATGGTTGTCAGAATTCAGATTAGTTTCAGTGAGCAAAATTCTTAAAAAATGCAGTCATTGAAATTAGGGTTGTCAGAATTTCTGCCTACCCTATAGTTTAAGTGAGCAAAATCATAAAAAAATGCAGTCATTGAAATTATAGGGTTGTCAGAATTTCTGCCTACCCTATAATTTAAGTGAGCAAAATCTTAAAAATGCAGTCATTGAAATTATAGGGTTGTCTGAATTTCTGCCTACAAATAAGTGAGCAAAATCTTGAAAAATGCAGTCATTGAAATTATAGCAGAATTTCTGACAAATTTAAGAGAGCAAATCTTAAAAAATTAGGTCATTGAAATAATAGGGTTGTCAGAATTTCTGCCTACCCTATAATTTAAGTGAGCAAAATCTTAAAAAATGGCATTGACTAGCAAATACAATGCATTGACTAGCAAATGTAAGGCATCAGCGAGCAAATACAAGGCATCAGCGAGCAAATACAAGGCATTGAATAGCAAATACAAGGCATGGACGAGCAAATACAAGGCATTGACGAGCAAATACAAGGCATCGACGAGCAAATACAAGGCATCGACGAGCAAATACAAGGCAACGACGAGCAAACACAAGGCATTGACTAGCAAATACAAGGCATCAACGAGCAAATACAAGGCATCGACGAGCAAATACAAGGCATTGACGAGCAATTACAAGGCATTGATGAGCAAATACAAGGCATTGACGAGCAAATACAAGGCATTGACGAGCAAATACAAGGCATCGACGAGCAAATACAAGGCATCAACGAGCAAATACAAGGCATTGATGAGCAAATACAAGGCATTGACGAGCAAATACAAGGCATTGACGAGCAAATACAAGGCATCGACGAGCAAATAAAAGGCATCGACGAGCAAATACAAAGCATCGACGAGCAAATACAAACATTGACAACAAATACAAGGCATCGACTAGCAAATACAAGGCATTGACTAGCAAATACAAGCATTGACGAACAAATTCCAGGCATTGACGAGCAAATACAAGGCATTGATGGGCAAATACAAGGCATTGACTAGCAAATACAAGCATTGACAACAAATACAAGGCATCGACTAGCAAATACAAGGCATTGACTAGCAAATACAAGCATTGACGAACAAATTCCAGGCATTGACGAGAAAATACAAGGCATTGATGGGCAAATACAAGGCATTGACTAGCAAATACAATGCATTGACTAGCAAATACAAGGCATTGACTAGCAAATACAAGGCATCAACGAGCAAATACAAGGCATTGATGAGCAAATACAAGGCATTGACTAGCAAATACAAGGCATTGACTAGCAAATACAAGGCATTGACGAGCAAATACAAGACAATGACGAGCAAATACAAGGCATTGACTAGCAAATACAAGGCATTGACTAGCAAATGTAAGGCATCAGCGAGCAAATACAAGGCATCAGCGAGCAAATACAAGGCATTGAATAGCAAATACAAGGCATGGACGAGCAAATACAAGGCATTGACGAGCAAATACAAGGCATCGACGAGCAAATACAAGGCATCGACGAGCAAATACAAGGCAACGACGAGCAAACACAAGGCATTGACTAGCAAATACAAGGCATCAACGAGCAAATACAAGGCATCGACGAGCAAATACAAGGCATTGACGAGCAATTACAAGGCATTGATGAGCAAATACAAGGCATTGACGAGCAAATACAAGGCATTGACGAGCAAATACAAGGCATCGACGAGCAAATACAAGGCATCAACGAGCAAATACAAGGCATTGACGAGCAAATACAAGGCATTGACGAGCAAATACAAGGCATTGACGAGCAAATACAAGGCATCGACGAGCAAATAAAAGGCATCGACGAGCAAATACAAGGCATCGACGAGCAAATACAAAGCATTGACGAGCAAATACAAGGCATTGACTAGCAAATACAAGGCATCAACGAGCAAATACAGGGCATGGACGAGCAAATACAAGGCATTGAGGAGAAAATACAAAAGCATTGACTAGCAAATACAATACATTGACTAGCAAATACAAGGCATCAACGAGCAAATACAAGGCATTGACTAGCAAATACAAGGCATTGACGAGCAAATACAATGCATTGACGAGCAAATACAAGGCATTGACGAGGAAATACAATGCATTGACGAGCAAATACAAGGCATCAGCGAGCAAATACAAGGCATTGATGAGCAAATACAAGGCATTGATGAGCAAATACAAGGCATTGACTAGCAAATACAATGCATTGACTAGCAAATACAAGGCATTGACGAGCAAATACAAGGCATTGACGAGTAAATACAAGGCATCGACGAGCAAATAGAAGGCATTGACTAGCGAATACAATGCATTGACTAGCGAATACAAGGCATTGATGAGCAAATACAATGCATTGACTAGAAAATACAAAGCATTGACGAGCAAATACAAGGCATTGACTAGCAAATACAAGCATTGACGAACAAATACAAGGCATCAACGAGCAAATACAAGGCATTGACTAGCAAATACAAGCATTGACGAACAAATACAAGGCATCGACTAGCAAATACAAGGCCTTGATTAGCAAATACAAGGCATTGACGAGCAAATACAAGGCATGGACGAGCAAATACAAGGTATCAACGAACAAATACAAGGCATTGACTAGCAAATTCAAGGCATTGACGAGCAAATACAATGCATTGACGAGCAAATACAGTGCATTGACGAGCAAATATAATGCATTGACGAGCAGATACAAGGCATCAACGAGCAAATACAAGGCATCGACGAGCAAATACAAGGTATTGACAAGCAAATACAAGGCATTGACGAGCAAATACAAGGCATTGACGAGCAAATACAAGGCATTGACGAGCAAATACAAGGCATCGACGAGCAAATAAAAGGCATCGACGAGCAAATACAAGGCATCAACGAGCAAATACAAGGCATTGACGAGCAAATACAATACATTGACTAGCAAATACAAGGCATCAACGAGCAAATACAAGGCATGGACGAGCAAATACAAGGCATGGACGAGCATTTACAAGGCATTGACGAGCAAATACAAGGCATAGACTAGCAAATATAAGGCATTGACGAGCAAATACAAGGCATTGATTAGCAAACACAAGGCATTGACGAGCAAATACAAGGCATGGACGAGCAAATACAAGGTATCAACGAGCAAATACAAGGCATTGACTAGCAAATTCAAGGCATTGACGAGCAAATACAATGCATTGACGAGCAAATACAAGGCATTGACGAGCAAATACAATGCATTGACGAGCAGATACAAGGCATCAACGAGCAAATACAAGGCATCGACGAGCAAATACAAGGTATTGACGAGCAAATACAAGGCATTGGCGAGCAAATACAAGGCATTGACGAGCAAATACAAGGCATTGACGAGCAAATACAAGGCATCGACGAGCAAATAAAAGGCATCGACGAGCAAATACAAGGCATCCACGAGCAAATACAACGCATTGACGAGCAAATACAAGGCATTGACGAGCAAGTACAATGCATTGACGAGCAAATACTAGGCATTGACGAGCAAATACAAGGCATTGATGAGCAAATACAAGGCATTGACGAGCAAATAAAAGGCATCGACGAGCAAATACAAGGCATCAACGAGCAAATACAAGGCATTGACGAGCAAATACAAGGCATTTACGAGCAAATACAAGGCATCGACGAGCAAATACAAGGCATCGACGAGCAAATACAAGGCATCGACGAGCAAATACAAGGCATTGACGAGCAAATACAAGAACGCGTTCCAAACAATATTGGAAAATTCCAAAGTACTCTTTTCGACTATAATTTCCATATTTTGCGGAATTTACTAAATTTGTTTACAAAATTCGAAAAAAAATCCAAAATTTAGGAAATTTCAAATATACGATGTTGAAATATCACAAAAACCTTCATTTTATGCCATTTCTTGTCAAAATTGTATTTACACAAAACCCTATATTTCGCTTGAATAAAATATTTACCGAAGTAACTGGCAATTTTTTAATTTATTTTTCATATTTGTGTTAACTGTTTTAATATTTACACTTTAAATGTAAAAAAATCAATAATTTGTGAAATGGAAAGTCAATTTTAAGTTGTTTTTAAATATCTTGCAGAAAAACGGGTTTTATCCAAATTTATCGCAAATTTCAGTTTTCTCTCTATAAATTAGCAACCACTTGAAGTAAAACAAAATTGTCCATAGAAATAATCATTTCATGCTAACAGTCCTTCAAGGATTGAAATGATAGGGTTTTCAGAATTTCTGCCTACCCTATAATTTAAGAGTTAGAAAAATCTTTAAAACGCAGTTATAGAAATGTTAGGGTTGTCAGAATTTCTGCCTACCCTATAATTTAAGTGTTAGCAAAATCTTAAAAATTAGGTCATTGAAATAATAGGGTTGTCAGAATTTCTACCTACCCTATAATTTAACAGTTAACGAAGTCTTATAAATTGAGGTCATTCAGATTATATGGTTGTCAGAATTCATTTCTGCCTACCCTATAGTTTCAGTGAGCAAAATCTTAAAAAATGCAGTCATTGAAATTATAGGGTTGTCAGAATTTCTGCCTACCCTATAATTTAAGTGAGCAAAATCTTAAAAAATGCAGTCATTGAAATTATAGGGTTGTCTGAATTTCTGCCTACCCTATAATTTAAGTGAGCAAAATCTTGAAAAATGCAGTCATTGAAATTATAGGGTTGTCAGAATTTCTGCCTACCCTATAATTTAAGAGAGCAAATCTTAAAAAATTAGGTCATTGAAATAATAGGGTTGTCAGAATTTCTGCCTACCCTATAATTTAAGTGAGCAAAATCTTAAAAAATGAGGTCATTGAAATGATAGGGTTGTCAGAATTTCTGCCTACCCTATAATTTAACAGTTAGCGAAATCTTAAAAAATGAAGTCATGAAATGATAGGGTTGTCAGAATTTCTGCCTACCCTATAATTTAAGTGAGCAAAATCTTAAAAAATTAGGTCATTGAAATGATAGGGTTGTCAGAATTTCTGCCTACCCTATAATTTAACAGTTAGCGAAATCTTAAAAAATGAAGTCATTGAAATGATAGGGTTGTCAGAATTTCTGCCTACCCTATAATTTAAGTGAGCAAAATCTTAAAAAATTAGGTCATTGAAATGATAGGGTTGTCAGAATTTCTGCCTACCCTATAATTTAACAGTTAGCAAAATCTTAAAAAATGAGGTCATTGAAATGATAGGGTTGTCAGAATTTCTGCCTACCCTATAATTTAAGTGAGAAAAATCTTTAAAAATGAGGTCATTGAAATGATAGTGTTGTCAGAATTTCTGCCTACCCTATAATTTAACAGTTGGCGAAATCTTAAAAAATATGAAGTCATTGAAATGATAGGGTTGTCAGAATTTCTGCCTACCCTATAATTTAAGTGAGTAAAATCTTAAAAAATGAGGTCATTCAAATGATAGGGTTGTCAGAATTTCTGCCTACCCTATAATTTAAGTGAGCAAAATCTTAAAAAATGAGGTCATTGAAATGATAGGGTTGTCAGAATTTCTGCCTACCTTATAATTTAAGTCTGTCTACCTTATTCTTTAAGAATCAGCGAAATCGTAAAAAATAAGGTAATAGATAGCGCTCCGTCGTGATCACGCGATCAATATTCTTGCCCATAATGTTTGCTTTCCGAACAATAGATTCAAAATACACATTACAGAATTATCATAGAGCGTCAATATTCTCTCTGACATGAATGAGCAAATACTGTAAGAAGTATTGCAAAAACCTTATACATTTTGCCTTCCCAGCCTGCCATCCGTGGACTTCTTGATTTAGCAACAAGCAAGTGGTGCATTTTAATTTAGTTATCGACTCGCAACCCATATAGTTATCATCACGTTGTCCGTCCATCTTGGCATGACAATTTCGGTATTTCACCGCGCGCGACCTGTGAAGAGTAAAATCGAATTTGGTAAACTGGCCGAAATCGTATGTAACGTTTCGAGCGAAGGCCCTTCGTCAGAGTATATGAAATGTAAACTGACGAAGTGCGAGCGAAACGTTAGACCTATTACACACGATTTCGGCAGTTTACCTACTTCTTAGAGTATTCATTTGAATTTCTACACCGCCTACGCCGAGCTACAGTATGTTATGGCCGAACATAACACGTTTATATTAATGTGAGGAGGACCGCGCCGTGCGTATCAAGTTTCATGTTTCGAACTCGCCTTACTGCGAAAAATCTAGACAAACTGTTTTTTTTCGGTCGTATATATATCTATTAGGTTTGGCACATAAGTTTGACGTTTAAAACAGGTCTTATATATAGTGAAACAATCCATGCCGTCCCGTCGAGAAAAATGGAGCACCGAAACACGCTGAGTGATAATTCGCTGGTTATTGACAAAAACCGTGTACTGAAACAGCACTTTGTCTTGATCGGTTATTGTCAAAGAACCAAACAGCGCTTAGTGTTGAAAAAAGCAATCACGAAACGATTTTGAGTTTGAGGGAGGCGAAGTTTTCGGATTGATAGCATTCAATCGCGCTTTCAACTGGTAGAGCAGCGGACCGGATGACTCAGCAGTAATGTTATATCATGATGTCGATAAATGAAGGAAATCGACCTGCTTTTAATACACTGGTTTGGTCCATAATCATAGGCAATAAGAAAGTTCCGCGTGATATATACAATCTCAGACCTAAACTAAATATAAATCGAATACTCTAAAAGTTGGTATACTTCCGAAATCGTGTTTGGGATGTCTAACGTTTCGAGCGAAGGCGCTTTGTCAGATTGTTTACGTTTCACTCTCTCAGTGAAACGTAAACTCTCTGATGAAGGGACTTCGCTCAAAACGTTAGACCTCCTAAACACGATTACGGCAGTATACCAACTTTTTAGATTTTTTCTACACTGCCTACGTTTATACCCAGCACAACACGTTTATATCACTATTTAAACTAAATAGACAAAATAGAGACCGCGCTGGTAAAATATCATGTTTCATTACCTTGGTTTTCCTGCGCACCATGCAATTTAGTGTTCTCCGGCTAGTTGTCACTTTATCATTGCTTATTGTGTTTGGTGTATCCGATGAAGAGTTGCAAGTTACAGCAGGATCAAGATCTGACAAAGGAAAGTTTTTTTGCCTTTGTTTATTCGGATATTGCAATGAAATATCTTATTATGTATATGGAATGAATTACGATTGAAACACATTTATAGCGTTTTCTTACCATCAGTCTGCAGTATTGATGCTGGCGTCGATACATCTGTGTCACTGTCAAATCTAGTACAAGATCAGAAACTGGTGAAATTTCTTTTCTTTTCCGGAACATAGCTGAAGATATAGGTGTATGAAAGTTTGGAGAGGAAGAGTCTATTTCAAGATCGAAATAAAAATATTATTCAGGTGAAAAATTCGAATTTAGTTCAAAAGAAAAATCACATAGATTACCGAAATTCCACGAAGATATTTGTTAAGCTGGCTGACTGGAAAAACATTGAGCCATAACGGACGATTCATCTTCGCTCAATTATTGGCTTTCAAAACCAGGGAGGAAAGCATTACCACACACCACCAGAAGCTCTGTTATACGCTTTATGACAGTTTGTCAGTGCGGAAGGTTGACTTTTGATTGGGAATAATTACACCACATTTTTAAGATAACCGCCAATTTGTGATTGGCTAATGAGATTTTGAATCTTGAGGTTTGTCTCACCTTGGTTTAAATTCTTCGCTATGATTGGTTAGCTAAGGATAGCAGCATTCCATGTGCTGAGATGAGCTACGAGGCGTCACTTTTTCTGTTAGGTTCTGATTTCAAAGTATACCAGTAGTTTCAAGTCATTTACAGAGCGAAATGTCTGGCGGAATAAATATATGGTCTATTGTTGTGAAAGAAAGAATATGCAGTTCGTCAACTTCAAACACGCTGAACCTGCCGAATACACAGATAGAGGGAAAGTGGCCATGAAGGTGAGATGTATACTGGCGCTTTTTATAAGTCTGATTTTGCGTTACGTTGGTTTAGTTACATATTATTTCACTGGCGAGATTGAAAGTGCGCGATTTTAAAAATGGAATCATGCAAATAAAATTACCGACGCCAGGCTATCTTGCTCTGTCAAATTACCGTTAAACCATAGAATAATTGTTAACTGACAATCCAGAATAGAATTACACTATCATTTGAATCCGAGATACAAGAGCGCACTTGTTATTCGACGCTTTTCATTTGAGTATTTATCTGTTTAATTTTAAACTGTTAGTATATTATTCGTATCCTTAATTCTAATAGAAGAATCGCGTAAACAACTTACTTATAATGTGTGTAGCGAACTGACTTAATGTGTTTAGCGAACTGACTTTATGTGTTTAGCGAAATGACTTAATGTGTGTAGCGAACTGACTTAATAATGTGTTTAGCGAACCGACTTTATGTGTGTGCAGAGGCCTTCAGTAATTACACTGATTTAGGGCTCCGCTCGCAGAAATGTCAGTATTTCGTTGCCATTTCGCAGTTCATCACCTTTTCACTTTACTGCATTCGGTTCAATTTTCTTGTAAACGCGTGCTTCGGATGTTCCGGAGTAACTTCGCACAGCAAAAATCTGAAACTATTGTTATTAAAATCGACTTTGGCGGTTTGGCCCCATTTTCCACAACCTATTAAACTATCACAAACGCTTGAAGGACATTTTAGCCCACGCGAAAATTGCTTCATTGTTAAACAATGTTTAATAAACATAATAATCACAACTACCCAGTCAATGTAAATGGACTATACTGTATATGCACGTTTTATATATTGGCGTTTTTTCATTCGAAATACTGAAAAGTGCACGTTTAATAGTGCCAGTGTCAAATCCACCGGAATTTGATTATTATTCTGTGCCCGCGAGGTGTCGCTCCGAGAATATAAATGTCAAACACCAACGAACTTGCAACGGAGGTAACCGGTCGGTTTCGCTAAACCTAAAGTCAGTTCGCCACACACAGTAAAGTCAGTTCGCTACACACATAAACGGAAAGCGGAATATATATCACAGAAAGCGCGTTCGCGATGCCGATAGACAAATCTCTGTGAGTCATCACTTATTGTTGAAATGGCGCGCATTGGCGATGGACTGTGTCTGAAATGTCGAACTGTTGAAATGGCGCGCAGATGACTCTGAGTCATCGCTTAGATTCCATCCATCTAAGATTATAACACTCTTTCACTGTCACTGAGGTGATCTGTTTAGTAAATACGTATTAAACAAATCAAGTTGATTGTTTATAATAAATGATGAGTTGTAGAGAACTGACTTAATGTTTAAACTGACTTTATGTGTTTAGCGAACTGACTTTATGTGTTTAGCGAACTGACTTAATGTATGTAGCGAACTAACTTTATGTGTTTAGCGAACCGACTTTATGTGTGCGCACAGGCCTTTAGTAATTAAATAATAATATGTTTTGCTTATAGCTGCTGGGCACTGAGGATTCTCGTTTTGAAACTCGCAGAAAACTGAGGGATTGTCTTTGAGAGTAATGGTTTCCATGGGTTTTTTTCTGGGTTTACACGTTTGACCTGTTCTTGTTCTCGCCACCAAACTTCATTTCAATGACTGCATTTTTAAAGATTTGGCGAACTCTTAAGTTGTAGATAAAAATTCTGACAACCCTATCATTTAAATTACCTCATTTTTAAAGATGTTGCTGACTCTTAAAGTATAGGGCAGGCAGAAATTATGACAACCCTATGATTTCAATTACCTCAATTTTTAAAATTTCGCTAACTGTTAAAATATAGGGTTGGCAGAAATTCTGACGACCATATCGTTTCAATGACCTAATTTCTTAAGATTATGCTTTAAAGTATAGGGTAGGCAGAAACTCTGACAAACCCTATAATTTCAATAACTGCATTTTTGATGATTTTGCTAACTCTTAAAGGGTAGACAGAAATTCTGACAACCCTATCATTTCAATTGCCTAATTTTTAAAGATTTTGCTAACTGTTAAATTATAAGGTAGGCAGAAATTCTGACAACCCTATAATTTTATTGACTTCAATTTTTCAGATTTCGCTAACTGTTAAATGAAAGGGTTGGCAGAAATTCTGACGACCATATCGTTTCAATGACCTAATTTCTTAATATTTTGCTTTAAACTATAGGGTAGGCAGAAATTCTGACAACCCTATAATTTCAATAACTGCATTTTTGAAGATTTTGCTAACTCTTAATCTATAGGGTAGGCAGAAATTCTGACAACCCTATCATTTCAATAAGTTCTGTGTTTTAAAGATTTTGCTAACTCTTAAATTATAGGGTAGGCAGAAATTCTGACAACCCTATAATTTCAATTACCTCATTTTTACGATTTTGCTGACTGTTAAATTATAGGGTAGGCAGAAATTCTGACAACCCTATCCTTTCAATTGCCTCATTTTTACGATTTTTCTGACTGTAAATTATAGGGTAGGCAGAAATTCTGACAACCCTATAATTTCAATAACTGCATTTTTAAGATTTCGCTAACTGTTAAATTATAGGGTAGGCAGAAATTCTGACAACCCTATCATTTTATTGACTTCAATTTTTCAGATTTAGCTAACTGTTAAATGATAGGGTTGGCAGAAATTCTGACGACCATATCATTTCAATGACCTAATTTCTTAAGATTTTTCTTTAAACTATAGGGTAGGCAGAAATTCTGACAACCCTATAATTTCAATATCTGCATTTTTGAAGATTTTGCTAACTCTTAATCTATAGGGTAGGCAGAAATTCTGACAACCCTATAATTTCAATTACCTCATTTTTACGATTTTTCTGACTGTAAATTATAGGGTAGGCAGAAATTCTGACAACCCTATGATTTGAATGACTTCATTTTTTAAGATTTTGCTATCACTTAAATTATAGGGTAGGCAGAAATTCTGACAACCCTATTATTTCAATGACCACATTTTAAGATTTTTGCAATATAGGAAAGACTCTTCAATATTGCAGTGTTCAAATGTTCACAATATGAAATACATGCGATTTTTGTAAACTGTTATTTTGTCTGAGTATTCGTTTGCATAAAAGCACTTTTTTCTATGGTAAGAAAGCAAACTTAAGTATTTTCGTTATTTTCTTTGAATTTTGCGGAAAAAAGCTATTTTGGATTTTTCCAAAATGGTTTGGAACGCGTTCAAGGCATTGACGAGCAAATACAAGGCATTGACTTGCAAATACAAGGCATCAACGAACAAATACAAGGCATTGGCGAGCAAATACAAGGCATAAACGAGCAAATACAAGGCATTGACGAGCAAATACAAGGCATTTACGAGCAAATACAGGGCATTGACCAGCAAAAAAAAGGCATAGACGAGCAGATACAAGGCATGAACGAGTTTACAAGTGCAGTATTTCCCGCGATCCTTTGCTAGTATAGACACATATATAAGGACATATGTAATTTACTAACTTAACAAGTTACTACATTGGCGACGAGGATTTACAGTAAAACTACAAATGGCAACCTACGGGAAGGTAGGTCCATTCGACGAAACATAGAACGCTTGGAACAGTATTTCCTAGCAAACGAAGTGACCGACAGCAAGAAGCAGCGAGCGATCTTCCTAAGTGTGTGTGGTTGCAAAACATACGCGTTAGTGAGAGATTTACTTCAACCAAAGAAACCTGGTGATACGGAGCTACCAGAGATCGTGAAGGAGCTTGAGAAACACTTTCTCCCAACGCCAAGCGTAATCGTAGAACGTTTCAAATTTCACAGCAAAATTCGAAGGGAAGAGTAAGGTATTTCAAAGTATGTAGCTGAATTACGCAAGTTGACAGAACATTGCAAATTTGGCGATTCTTTGAATGATATGATACGTGATCGATTGGTATGTGGTATAAACAACGAAAAGATGCAAAGACGACTGTTAGCCGAACCGGAGTTAACCTACAAGAAGGCAGTTGAACTAGCTTTGGCCATGGAGTCTGCATCAAAACACGTCGAAGAGATGAACATCAATGGCGCCGTCGAAGCCTCTCACTCTCAAAACATAAATCAAATCAAGGACAACAACCGTGAGAACACCGATAAACCACCGATTCGCTACGAATGCCACCGTTGTGGGGGAAAGCATCCAGCTAGTTCTTGCAAATTTCGCGAAGCCAGATGTTTTAACTGCGAGAAGATAGGCCATATCGCGAAGGTTTGTCGAAGCACAAAGCGAACAACAACATCACGTCACGAAACCGGAAACCGAAGCGGTAAGGGAGAAGAAAAAACGGAAGCGCATTTAATAAACGAAGAGAGCCAAGACGGTGAATATACATTGTACCGTGTACAAGAAAAAGTAAAAGACAAATCAATACAGCTGGATGTGGAACTTGCTGGCCAACCTATCAAAATGGAAATCGACACATGAGCCACCAAGACAATAATAAGCGAAGAAACATACTACATACTACGCCAGAATTTGCCACCACTTCGACAAACAACTGCAGTCCTGAGCACCTATACTGGAGAGAAAATTCCTGTGGCAGGTGAAGTGCATATTCCAGTACGATACGAGAAACAACAACATAAACTCCTGGCATTAGTTGTCAGAGGTCAAGGTCCAAATCTGTTTGGTCGAAATTGGTTACAAGTAATCAAGTTAAACTGGGACACAATATTTCAAATAAACGAATGCAAACCACTCAGCCAACTGAAGCAAGTATTGGAATTACACAAGTAAGTGTTTGCAGAAGAATTAGGTACTTTGAAAGGAACAAAGGCAAACATTTATTTGAATGAAGCAGCTCAACCCAAATTTGTGAAAGCACGCTCAGTACCTTATGCCATGAGAGTCCCCCTGGAACAGGAACTAGAGAGACTACATCGTGAAGGAATCATATCCCCAGTGGAATTCTCCGCGTGGACTGCACCAGTGGTGCCGGTGGTGAAATCAGATGGTTCTGTCCGTGTATGTGGAGACTACAAAGCCACAATCAACCAAGTTTCGAAACTCGATAATTATCCTATTCCCAAGACAGAGGACCTGCTTACAACTCTTAGTGGAAGCCAGAAATTTACAAAACTGGACATGTCACAAGCGTATCAGCAACTGTTATTGGATGACGAGTCAAAAAAATATACCACTATCAACACCCACAAGGGCCTCTACCAATATAATCGTCTGCCGTTTGGTATATCTTCAGCCCCAGGCATATTTCAACGAACAATGGAGAACGTACTTCAAGGTATACCCTATGTCATTGTGCGAATGGATGATATTCTCATTGGAGGCAAAGATGATGCTGATTACTTGTCAAACGTGAATGCCGTGTTGACACGACTGTCTACAGCTGGCCTGAGATTGAAGAAGAAGAAATGTTGTTTTATGGTCCCCGAAGTGACCTACTGTGGCTATGTGATAAATGGAAAAGGCATTCACACAGTTACAGATAAAGTGGACGCAATAAAGAAGGCACCAGAGCCAGAGAATGTCACCCAACTACGATCATTTCTGGGAATGCTAAACTACTACCACAGGTTCCTGCCCAATATTGCAACAGTCCTAGAACCACTACACAAGTTACTACGACAGGGAACAAAGTGGCAGTGGCATCAACAGCAAAAGGTGGCCTTTGAATGTGCAAAAGAGCTCCTACAGTCAGCCGACCTACTCATCGATTTTGACCCTACCAAGCCAATAATCCTAGCCACAGATGCTTCCATCTATGGCGTAGGCGCAGTCTTGTCACATAACCTACCAGATGGGACAGAGAAGCCAATAGGTTATGCATCAAGGTCATTAAACGCAGCTGAACGAAACTACTCAACGATTGAAAAGGAGACATTGGCCATAATCTTTGGAGTTACAAAGTTCCACCAATTCCTATATGGACACTCATTTACCATTAAGACCGACCACAAGCCATTAGAAGGTCTGTTAAGTGAAAAGAAAGGAGTCCCTCCTCTTGCTGCACCACGAGTTCAACGATGGGCGCTGACACTGGCAGCGTATGAGTACAAAATAATGTACAAAACTGGGAAAAGCAATGGAAATGCAGATGCATTGAGCAGATTACCCCTACCAGAGATGCCTCAATCAACACCGCAACCAGGTGAAACAATCCTATTGATGGAACACTTGGAGGAAACACCAGTTAACAGCAATCAGATACAGGAGTGGACCAGACGTGATCCAGTCATGTCACAAGTTTTACGCTTTACATTAGAGGGCTGGCCAGAATCGTGTGATCCCAAAATGTTCAAACCCTACCTTGGCAAGAAATTAGAGTTAAGTGTAGAAGATGGCTGTTTACTCTGTGGAACGCGAGTTATCATTCCACCACCGGGGAGAGCAAAGGTCATAGCAGAACTTCACGAAGCTCACCCCGGAGTCTCCCGTATGAAAGCCCTTGCAAGAAGTTATGTGTGGTGGCCTACTTTAGACAACGACATTGAAAACGAAGTCAAACATTGTAGCCAGTGTCAACTTCACCAGACAACTCCAGCAGCTGCACCCCTCCACCCATGGGAAAGGCCAGGTCATCCATGGACAAGATTTCACATAGACTACGCGGACCCCTTCAAAGGAGAGATGTTCCTGGTAGTGGTAGATTCATATTCCAAGTGGCTAGAAGTTCACCTAATGAAGTCTACAACATCCACAGCTACGATAGAGAAATTGCGAGAGATATTTGCAACACATGGAATACCAAAAACTGTTGTCAGTGACAATGGAACAAATTTCACAAGTAGCGAATTTCAAGAATTC
This sequence comes from Chrysogorgia sp. JL179-B06, assembly GCA_035772405.1. NCBI lineage: Eukaryota > Metazoa > Cnidaria > Anthozoa > Scleralcyonacea > Chrysogorgiidae > Chrysogorgia > Chrysogorgia sp. JL179-B06. The sequence goes on from JAYKKM010000373.1 coordinate 854,063, forward strand.
ATGAAGCGAAATGGTATCAAACACATTCAAGTTTCACCATATCATCCGGCATCAAATGGGCAAGCAGAGCGGGCAGTAAGAATCTTTAAATAAGGGGTGGAGAAGATGAAGGAAGGAAGCATGAGAACAAAATTATCACGATTCCTTCTAAAGTACCGCATAACACCACACACAACAACTGGAGTGGCACCGGCAGAGTTGTAGATGAAAAGACACCTCCGTACCCAGTTGGATCTGATGCAACCAAACCTAGGAGATCATGTCAGGGAGAAGCAATCCCACCAAAAGTCTGCACATGACCATCATGCGAGAGAACGAGTCATCCAGGCAGGTGATTTGGTATATGCGAAAGATTTCAGAAAACCTAAAGCTTGGATATCTGGGACTGTAATTGAGAAGACAGGACCAGTGTCAGCCAAATTACAACTTGAAGATGGTCAAATTATCCGACGTCATCAAGATCATCTCCGCATCCGCACAACACCAAGTCAAGCAACCACTACTGATGCCTTGGAAGATATTCTACTACCAACGGTTGTGGCAACTCAGTTGGACAACCAGGAACCCGAAGCCCCAACACCTGTTGAACAGATAGTACAACCCAGAAGACAACCCCTAAGAGATCGTCAGATCCCTCAACGTTTACAAGACTATGAACTAGCAAACAGCTAAGTTGATGTGATATTACCTGTATATAACTATCTACATGTTTAAGTTGAAATTCCATATTGTTAGTTAAAATTATTTGGATTTATGGAAGACTTAGAGGGGAGGAATGTAGTATTTCCCGTGATCCTTTGCTAGTATAGACACATATATAAAGACATCACGAGACCAGAGGACACATGTAATTTACTAACTTAACAAGTTACTACAACAAGGCATTGACGAGCAAATACAAGGCCTTGATTAGCAAATACAAGGCATTGACGAGCAAATACAAGGCATGGACGAGCAAATACAAGGTATCAACGAGCAAATACAAGGCATTGACATTCAATGCCTTGTATTTGCTCGTTGATGCCTTGTATTTGCTCGTCGATGCATTGTATTTGCTAGTCAATGCCTTGTATTTGCTCCTCAATACCTTGTATTTGCTCGTCAATGCCTTGTATTTGCTCGTCAATGCATTGTATTTGCTAGTCAATGCCTTGTATTTGCTCGTTGATGCCTTGTATTTGCTAGTCAATGCCTTGTATTTGCTCGTCAATGCATTGTATTTGCTCGTCAATGCCTTGTATTTGCTCGTTGATGCCTTGTATTTGCTATTCAATGCCTTGTATTTGCTCGTTGATGCCTTGTATTTGCTCGTCAATGACTTGTATTTGCTCGTCAATGCCTTGTATTTGCTAGTCAATGCCTTGTATTTGCTCGTTGATGCCTTGTATTTGCTAGTCAATGCCTTGTATTTGCTCGTCAATGTATTGTATTTGCTCGTTAATGCCTTGTATTTGCTCGTCAATGCCTTGTATTTGCTCGTCAATGCCTTGTATTTTCTCGTCGATGCCTTGTATTTGCTCGTCGATGCATTGTATATGCTAGTCAATGCCTTGTATTTGCCAGTCAATGCCTTCTATTTGCTCGTCAATGCCTTGTATTTGCCCGTTGATGCCATGTATTTGCTCGTTGATGCCTTGTATTTGCTCGTTGATGCCTTGTATTTGCTAGTCAATGCCTTGTATTTGCTCGTCAATGCATTGTATTTGCTCGTCAATGCCTTGTACTTGCTCGTTGATGCCCTGTATTTGCTATTCAATGCCTTGTATTTGCTCGTTGATGCCTTGTATTTGCTCGTCAATGACTTGTATTTGCTCGTCAATGCCTTGTATTTGCTAGTCAATGCCTTGTATTTGCTCGTTGATGCCTTGTATTAGCAAGTCAATGCCTTGTATTTGCTCGTCAATGTATTGTATTTGCTCGTTAATGCCTTCTATTTGCTCGTTGATGCCTTGTATTTGCTCGTCAATGCCTTGTATTTGCTCGTCAATCCCTTGTATTTGCTCGTCAATGCCTTGTATTTGCTCGTCAATGCCTTGTATTTTCTCGTCAATGCCTTGTAATTGCTCGTTGATGCCTTGTATTTGCTATTCAATGCCTTGTATTTGCTCGTCAATGCCTTGTATTTTCTCGTCAATGCCTTGTAATTGCTCGTTGATGCCTTGTATTTGCTATTCAATGCCTTGTATTTGCTCGTTGATGCCTTGTATTTTCTCGTCAATGCCTTGTAATTGCTCGTTGATGCCTTGTATTTGCTATTCAATGCCTTGTATTTGCTCGTTGATGCCTTGTATTTGCTCGTCAATGCCTTGTATTTGGTAGTCAATGCATTGTATTTGCTCGTCAATGCCTTGTAATTGCTCGTTGATGCCTTGTATTTTCTATTCAATGCCTTGTATTTGCTCGTTGATGCCTTGTATTTGCTCGTCAATGCCTTGTATTTCCTCGTCAATGCCTTGTATTTGCTAGTCTATGCCTAGTATTTGCTCGTCAATGCCTTGTATTTGCTCGTTGATGCCTTCTATTTGCTCGTCAATGCCTTGTATTTGCTCGTCAATACCTTGTAAACTCGTTCATGCCTTGTATTTGCTCGTCGATGCCTTGTATTTGCTAGTCAATGCATTGTGTTTGATCGTCGATGCCTTGCATTTGCTCGTCGATGCATTGTATTTGCTCGTCAATGCCTTGTATTTGTTCGTCGATGCATTGATTTGCTAGTCAATGCCTTGCATTTGCCCGTTGATGCCTTGTATTTGCTAGTCAATGCCTTGTATTTGCTCGTTGATGCCTTGTATTTGCTAGTCAATGCCTTGTATTTGCTCGTAGATGCCTTGTATTTGCTAGTCAGTGCCTTGTATTTGCTCGTTGATGCCTTGTGTTTGCCAGTCAGTGCCTTGTATTTGCTCATCAATGCATTGTATTTGCTCGTCAATGCCTTGTAATTGCTCGTTGATGCCTTGTATTTGCTATTCAATGCCTTTGTATTTGCTCGTTGATGCCTTGTATTTGCTCGTCAATGCCTTGTATTTGGTAGTCAATGCATTGTATTTGCTCGTCAATGCCTTGTAATTGCTCGTTGATGCCTTGTATTTGCTATTCAATGCCTTGTATTTGCTCGTTGATGCCTTGTATTTGCTCGTCAATGCCTTGTATTTCCTCGTCAATGCCTTGTATTTGCTAGTCTATGCCTAGTATTTGCTCGTCAATGCATTGTATGTGCTCGTTGATGCCTTGTATTTGCTCGTCGATGCCTTGTATTTTCTCGTTGATGCCTTGTATTTGCTCGTTGATGCCTTGTATTTTATCGTTGATGCCGTGTATTTGCTCGTCAATTCTTTGTATTTGCTATTCAATGCCTTGTATTTGCTGGTTGATGCCTTGTATTTGCTCGTCGATGCCTTGTATTTGCTCGTCAATGCCTTGTATTTGCTCGTCAATGCCTTGTAAACTCGTTCATGCCTTGTATTTGCTCGTCGATGTCTTGTATTTGCTAGTCAATGCATTGTATTTGCTAGTCAATGCCTAGTTTTTGCTCGTTGATGCCTTGTATTTGCTAGTCAATGCCTTGTATTTGCTCGTCAATGCATTGTATTTGCTCGTCAATGCCTTGTATTTGCTCGTCAATGCATTGATTTGCTCGTCGATGCCTTTTATTTGCTCGTCAATGCCTTGTATTTGCTCGTTGATGCCTTGTATTTGCTCGTCAATGCATTGTATTTGCTCGTTGATGCCTTGTATTTGGTAGTCAATGCCTTGTATTTGCTCGTCAATGTATTGTATTTGCTCGTCAATGCATTGTATTTGCTCGTCAATACCTTGTATTTGCTCGTTGATGCCTTGTATTTGTTATTCAATGCCTTGTATTTGCTCGTTGATGCCTTGTATTTGCTCGTCAATGACTTGTATTTGCTCGTCAATGCCTTGTATTTGCTAGTCAATGCCTTGTATTTGCTCGTTGATGCCTTGTATTTGCTAGTCAATGCCTTGTATTTGCTCGTCAATGTATTGTATTTGCTCGTTAATGCCTTGTATTTGCTCGTTGATGCCTTGTATTTGCTCGTCAATGCCTTGTATTTGCTCGTCAATCCCTTGTATTTGCTCGTCAATGCCTTGTATTTGCTCGTCAATGCCTTGTATTTTCTCGTCGATGCCTTGTATTTGCTCGTCGATGCATTGTATATGCTAGTCAATGCCTTGTATTTGCTAGTCAATGCCTTCTATTTGCTCGTCAATGCCTTGTATTTGCTCGTTGATGCCATGTATTTGCTCGTTGATGCCTTGTATTTTCTCGTTGATGCCTTGTATTTTCTAGTCAATGCCTTGTATTTGCTCGTCAATGCATTGTATTTGCTCGTCAATGCCTTGTATTTGCTCGTTGATGCCTTGTATTTGTTATTCAATGCCTTGTATTTGCTCGTTGATGCCTTGTATTTGCTCGTCAATGACTTGTATTTGCTCGTCAATGCCTTGTATTTGCTAGTCAATGCCTTGTATTTGCTCGTTGATGCCTTGTATTTGCTAGTCAATGCTTTGTATTTGCTCGTCAATGTATTGTATTTGCTCGTTAATGCCTTGTATTTGCTCGTTTATGCCTTGTAAATATGCTCGTCAATGCCTTGTATTTGCTCGTCATTCCCTTGCATTTGCTCGTCAATGCCTTGTATTTGCTCGTCAATGCCTTGTATTTTCTCGTCGATGCCTTGTATTTGCTCGTCGATGCATTGTATATGCTAGTCAATGCCTTGTATTTGCTAGTCAATGCTTCTATTTGCTCTACAATGCCTTGTATTTGCTCGTCAATGCCTTGTATTTGCTCGTTGATGCCATGTATTTGCTCGTTGATGCCTTGTATTTGCTCGTTGATGCCTTGTATTTGCTCGTTGATGCCTTGTATTTGCTCGTTGATGCCTTGTATTTGCTCGTCAATGCCTTGTATTTGCTGGTCAATGCCTTGTATTTGCTCGTCAATGCCTTGTATTTGCTCGTCAATGCCTTGTATTTGCTCGTCGATGCCTTGTATTTGCTCGTCGATGCATTGTATTTGCTAGTCAATGCCTTGTATTTTCTCCTCAATACCTTGTATTTGCTCGTCAATGCCTTGTATTTGCTCGTCAATGCATTGTATTCGCTAGTCAATGCCTTGTATTTGCTCGTTGATGCCTTGTATTTGCTAGTCAATGCCTTGTATTTGCTCCTCAATACCTTGTATTTGCTCGTCAATGCCTTGTATTTGCTCGTCAATGCATTGTATTTGCTCGTCGATGCCTTGTATTTGCTCATCGATGCATTGTATTTGCTAGTCAATGCCTTGTATTTGCTCCTCAATACCTTGTATTTGCTTGTCAATGCCTTGTATTTGCTCGTCAATGCATTGTATTCGCTAGTCAATGCCTTGTATTTGCTCGTTGATGCCTTGTATTTGCTACTCAATGCCTTGTATTTGCTCGTCATTCCCTTGCATTTGCTCGTCAATGCCTTGTATTTGCTCGTCAATGCCTTGTATTTTCTCGTCGATGCCTTGTATTTGCTCGTCGATGCATTGTATATGCTAGTCAATGCCTTGTATTTGCTAGTCAATGCTTCTATTTGCTCTACAATGCCTTGTATTTGCTCGTCAATGCCTTGTATTTGCTCGTTGATGCCATGTATTTGCTCGTTGATGCCTTGTATTTGCTAGTCAGTGCATTGTATTTGCTCGTCAATGCATTGTATTTGCTCGTCAATGCATTGTATTTGCTAGTCAATGCCTTGTAATTGCTCGTTGATGCCTTGTATTTGCTCGGTGATGCCTTGTATTTGCTCGTCAATGCCTTGTATTTGCTAGTCAATGCATTGTATTTGCTCGTCAATGCCTTGTATTTGCTCATTGATGCCTTGTATTTGATAGTCAATGCCTTGTATTTGCTCGTCAATGCATTGTATTTGCTAGTCAATGCCTTCTATGTGCTCGTTGATGCCTTGTATTTGCTCGTTTTTCGCCTTGTTTTGCTCGTTGATGCCTTGTATTTACTCGTTAATGCCTTGTAAATATGCTCATCAATTCTTTGTATTTGCTATTCAATGCCTTGTATTTGCTCGTTGATGCCTTCTATTTGCTCGTCAATGCCTTGTATTTGCTCGTCAATGCCTTGTAATTGCTCGTCAATACCTTGTAAACTCGTTCATGCCTTGTATTTGCTCGTCGATGCCTTGTATTTGCTAGTCAATGCATTGTGTTTGCTCGTCGATGCCTTGTATTTGCTCGTCGATGCATTGTATTTGCTCGTCAATGCCTTGTATTTGCTCGTCGATGCATTGATTTGCTAGTCAATGCCTTGCATTTGCCCGTTGATGCCTTGTATTTGCTAGTCAATGCCTTGTATTTGCTTCTCAATACCTTGTATTTGCTAGTCAATACCTTGTATTTGCTCGTTGATGCCTTGTATTTGCTAGTCAATGCCTTGTATTTGCTCGTTGATGCCTTGTATTTGCTAGTCAGTGCCTTGTATTTGCTCGTTGATGCCTTGTATTTGCTAGTCAGTGCCTTGTATTGCTCGTCAATGCATTGTATTTGCTCGTCAATGCCTTGTATTTGCTCGTCAATGCATTGATTTGCTAGTCAATGCCTTGTATTTGCACCTCAATACCTTGTATTTGCTCGTCAATGCCTTGTATTTGCTAGTCAATGCCTTGTATTTGCTCGTCGATGCCTTGTATTTGCTCGTCGATGCCTTGTATTTGCTCGTCGATGCCTTTTATTTGCTCGTCAATGCCTTGTATTTGCTCGTTGATGCCTTGTATTTGCTCGTCAATGCCTTGTATATGCTCGTCAATGCCTTGTATTTGCTAGTCAATACCTTCTATTTGCTTGTCAATGCCTTGTATATGCTCGTCAATGCCTTGTATTTGCTCGTCAATGCCTTGTATTTGCTCGTCAATGCATTGTATTAGCTAGACAATGCCTGGTATTTGCTCGTCAATGCCTTGTAATTGCTCGTTGATGCCTTGTATTTGCATTCAATGCCTTGTATTTGCTCGTTGATGCCTTGTATTTGCTCGTCAATGCTTGTATTTGCTCGTCAATCCCTTGTATTTGCTCGTCAATGCCTTGTATTTGCTCGTCAATGCCTTGTATTTGCTCGTCAATGCCTTGTATTTGCTCGTCGATGCCTTGTATTTGCAAGTCAATGCCTTGTATTTGCTAGTCAATGCCTTGTATTTGCTAGTCAATGCCTTGTATTTGCTCGTCAATGCCTTGTATTTGCTCGTCAATGCCTTGTATTTGCTCGTTGATGCCATGTATTTTCTCGTTGATGCCTTGTATTTGCTCGTTGATGTCTTGTATTTGCTCGTTGATGCCTTGTATTTGCTCGTCAATGCCTTGTATTTGCTCGTCAATGCCTTGTATTTGCTCGTCAATGCATTGTATTAGCTAGACAATGCCTGGTATTTGCTCGTCAATGCCTTGTAATTGCTCGTTGATGCCTTGTATTTGCATTCAATGCCTTGTATTTGCTCGTTGATGCCTTGTATTTGCTCGTCAATGCTTGTATTTGCTCGTCAATCCCTTGTATTTGCTCGTCAATGCCTTGTATTTGCTCGTCAATGTCTTGTATTTGCTCGTCAATGCCTTGTATTTGCTCGTCGATGCCTTGTATTTGCAAGTCAATGCCTTGTATTTGCTAGTCAATGCCTTGTATTTGCTAGTCAATGCCTTGTATTTGCTCGTCAATGCCTTGTATTTGCTCGTCAATGCCTTGTATTTGCTCGTTGATGCCATGTATTTTCTCGTTGATGCCTTGTATTTGCTCGTTGATGTCTTGTATTTGCTCGTTGATGCCTTGTATTTGCTCGTCCATGCCTTGTATTTGCTCGTCAATGCCTTGTATTCGCTAGTCAATGCCTTGTATTTGCTCGTTGATGCCTTGTATTTGCTCGTCAATGCTTGTATTTGCTCGTCAATCCCTTGTATTTGCACGTTGATTTTTTGTATTTGCTCGTCAATGTTTTGTATTTGCTATTCAATGGCTTGTATTTGCTCGTTGATGCCTTATATTTGCTCGTCAATGCCTTGTATTTGCTCGTCAATGCCTTGTATTTGCTCGTCAGTGCCTTGTATTTGCTCGTCAATGCCTTGTATGTGCTCGTTGATGCCTTGTATTTGCTCGTTGATGCCATGTATTTGCTCGTTGATGCCTTGTATTTGCTCGTTGATGCCTTGTATTTTATCGTTGATGCCGTGTATTTGCTCGTCAATTATTTGTATTTGCTATTCAATGCCTTGTATTTGCTCGTTGATGCCTTCTATTTGCTCGTCAATGCCTTGTATTTGCTCGTCAATGCCTTGTATTTGCTCGTCAATGCCTTGTAAACTCGTTCATGCGTTGTATTTGCTCGTCGATGCCTTGTATTTGCTAGTCAATGCATTGTATTTGCTAGTCAATGCCTAGTATTTTGCTCGTTGATGCCTTGTATTTGCTATTCAATGCCTTGTATTTGCTCGTTGATGCCTTGTATTTGCTCGTTGATGCCTTGTATTTGCTCGTTGATGCCTTGTATTTGCTCGTTGATGCCTTGTATTTGCTCGTTGATGGCTTGTATTTGCTCGTCAATGCTTTGTATTTGCTATTCAATGGCTTGTATTTGCTCGTTGATGCCTTGTATTTGCTCGTCAATGCCTTGTATTTGCTCGTCAATGCCTTGTATTTGCTCGTCAGTGCCTTCTATTTGCTCGTCAATGCCTTGTATGTGCTCGTTGATGCCTTGTATTTGCTCGTTGATGCCTTGTATTTGCTCGTTGATGCCTTGTATGTTATCGTTGATGCCGTGTATTTGCTCGTCAATTATTTGCATTTGCTATTCAATGCCTTGTATTTGCTCGTTGATGCCTTCTATTTGCTCGTCAATGCCTTGTATTTGCTCGTCAATGCCTTGTATTTGCTCGTCAATGCCTTGTAAACTCGTTTATGCCTTGTATTTGCTCGTCGATGCCTTGTATTTGCTAGTCAATGCATTGTATTTGCTAGTCAATGCCTAGTATTTGCTCGTTGATGCCTTGTATTTGCTAGTCAATGCCTTGTATTTGCTCGTCAATGCATTGTATTTGCTCGTCAATGCCTTGTATTTGCTCGTCAATGCATTGATTTGCTAGTCAATGCCTTGTATTTGCTCGTCAATGCATTGTATTTGCTCGTCAATGCCTTGTATTTGCTCGTCGATGCATTGTATTTGCTAGTCAATGCCTTGTATTTGCTCCTCAATACCTTGTATTTGCTCGTCAATGCCTTGTATTTGCTCGTCAATGCATTGTATTTGCTAGTCAATGCCTTGTATTTGCTCGTCGATGCCTTGTATTTGCTAGTCAATGCCTTGTATTTGCTCGTCAATGCATTGTATTTGCTCGTCAATGCCTTGTATTTGCTCGTCAATGCATTGATTTGCTAGTCAATGCCTTGTATTTGCTCGTTGATGCCTTGTATTTGCTCGTCAATGACTTGTATTTGCTCGTCAATGCCTTGTATTTGCTAGTCAATGCCTTGTATTTGCTCGTTGATGCCTTGTATTTGCTATTCAATGCCTTGTATTTGCTCGTCAATGTATTGTATTTGTTCGTTAATGCCTTGTATTTGCTCGTCAATGCCTTGTATTTGCTCGTCAATGCCTTGTATTTTCTCTTCGATGCCTTGTATTTTCTCGTCGATGCATTGTATTTGCTAGTCAATGCCTTGTATTTGCTCCTAAATACCTTGTATTTGCTCGTCAATGCCTTGTATTTGCTCGTCAATGCATTGTAGTTGCTAGTCAATGCCTTGTATTTGCTCGTTGATGCCTTGTATTTGCTAGTCAATGCCTTGTATTTGTTCGTCAATGCATTTTATTTGCTCGTCAATGCCTTGTATTTGCTCGTTGATGCCTTGTATTTGCTATTCAATGCCTTGTATTTGCTCGTTGATGCCTTGTATTTGCTCGTCAATGCCTTGTATTTGCTCGTCAATGCATTGTATTTGCTAGTCAATGCCTTGTATTTGCTCGTTGGTGCCTTGTATTAGCAAGTCAATGCCTTGTATTTGCTCGTCAATGTATTGTATTTGCTCGTTAATGCCTTCTATTTGCTCGTTGATGCCTTGTATTTGCTCGTCAATGCCTTGTATTTGCTCGTCAATCCCTTGTATTTGCTCGTCAATGCCTTGTATTTGCTCGTCAATGCCTTGTATTTTCTTGTCAATGCCTTGTAATTGCTCGTTGATGCCTTTTATTTGCTATTCAATGCCTTGTATTTGCTCGTTGATGCCTTGTATTTGCTCGTCAATGCCTTGTATTTGGTAGTCAATGCATTGTATTTGCTCGTCAATGCCTTGTAATTGCTCGTTGATGCCTTGTATTTGCTATTCAATGCCTTGTATTTGCTCGTTGATGCCTTGTATTTGCTCGTCAATGCCTTGTATTTCCTCGTCAATGCCTTGTATTTGCTATTCTATGCCTAGTATTTGCTCGTCAATGCCTTGTATGTGCTCGTTGATGCCTTGTATTTGCTCGTTGATGCCTTGTTTTGCTCGTTGATGCCTTGTATTTACTCGTTAATGCCTTCTAAATATGCTCGTCAATTCTTTGTATTTGCTATTCAATGCCTTGTATTTGCTCGTTGATGCCTTGTATTTGCTCGTTGATGCCTTCTATTTGCTCTTCAATGCCTTGTATTTGCTCGTCAATACCTTGTAAACTCGTTCATGCCTTGTATTTGCTCGTCGATGCCTTGTATTTGCTAGTCAACGCATTGTGTTTGCTCGTCGATGCCTTGCATTTGCTCGTCGATGCATTGTATTTGCTCGTCAATGCCTTGTATTTGCTCGTCGATGCATTGATTTGCTAGTCAATGCCTTGCATTTGCCCGTTGATGCCTTGTATTTGCTAGTCAATGCCTTTGTATTTGCTCGTTGATGCCTTGTATTTGCTAGTCAATGCCTTGTATTTGCTCGTTGATGCCTTGTATTTGCTCGTCAATGCCTTGTAATTACAAGTTCGTTGATGCCTTGTATTTGCTATTCAATGCCTTTGTATTTGCTCGTTGATGCCTTGTATTTGCTCGTCAATGCCTTGTATTTGGTAGTCAATGCATTGTATTTGCTCGTCAATGCCTTGTAATTGCTCGTTGATGCCCTGTATTTGCTATTCAATGCCTTGTATTTGCTCGTTGATGCCTTGTATTTGCTCGTCAATGCCTTGTATTTCCACGTCAATGCCTTGTATTTGCTAGTCTATGCCTAGTATTTGCTCGTCAATGCCTTGTATTTGCTCGTCGATGCCTTGTATTTGCTAGTCAATGCATTGTATGTGCTAGTCAATGCCAAGTATTTGCTCGTTGATGCCTTGTATTTGCTAGTCAATGCCTTGTATTTGCTCGTCAATGCATTGTATTGGCTCGTCAATGCCTTGTATTTGCTCGTCAATGCATTGATTTGCTAGTCAATGCCTTGTATTTCCTCGTCAATGCCTTGTATTTGCTAGTCTATGGCTAGTATTTGCTCGTCAATGCCTTGTATGTGCTCGTTGATGCCTTGTATTTGCTCGTTGATGTCTTGTATTTGCTCGTTGATGCCTTGTATTTGCTCGTTGATGCCTTGTATTTTATCGTTGATGCCGTGTATTTGCTCGTCAATGCCTTGTATTTGCTCGTCAATCCCTTGTATTTGCTCGTCAATGCCTTGTATTTGCTCGTCAATGCCTTGTATTTGCTAGTCAATGCATTGTATTTGCTCGTCGATGCCATGTATTTGCTCGTCGATGCATTGTATTTGCTAGTCAGTGCCTTGTATGTGCTCGTCAATGCATTGTATTTGCACGTCAATGCCTAGTATTTGCTCGTTGATGCCTTGTGTTTGCTAGTCAATGCCTTGTATTTGCTCGTCGATGCATTGTATTTGCTAGTCAGTGCCTTGTATGTGCTCGTCAATGCATTGTATTTGCACGTCAATGCCTAGTATTTGCTCGTTGATGCCTTGTATTTGCTAGTCAATGCCTTGTATTTGCTCGTCGATGCCTTGTATTTGCTCGTCGATGCCTTGTATTTGCTCGTCGATGCCTTTTATTTGCTCGTCAATGCCTTGTATTTGCTCGTTGATGCCTTGTATTTGCTCGTCAATGCCTTGTATATGCTCGTCAATGCCTTGTATTTGCTAGTCAATGCCTTCTATTTGCTTGTCAATGCCTTGTATATGCTCGTCAATGCCTTGTATTTGCTCGTCAATGCCTTGTATTTGATTGTCAATGCATTGTATTCGCTAGACAATGCCTGGATTTGCTCGTCAATGCCTTGTAATTGCTCGTTGATCCCTTGTATTTGCTCGTCAATGCCTTGTATTTGCTCGTCAATGCCTTGTATTTGCTCGTCAATGCCTTGTATTTGCTAGTCAATGCATTGTATTTGCTCGTCGATGCCATGTATTTGCTCGTCGATGCATTGTATTTGCTAGTCAGTGCATTGTATTTGCTCGTCAATGCATTGTATTTGCTCGTCAATGCATTGTATTTGCTAGTCAATGCCTTGTAATTGCTCGTTGATGCCTTGTATTTGCTCGGTGATGCCTTGTATTTGCTCGTCAATGCCTTGTATTTGCTAGTCAATGCATTGTATTTGCTCGTCAATGCCTTGTATTTGCTCGTTGATGCCTTGTATTTGATAGTCAATGCCTTGTATTTGCTCGTCAATGCATTGTATTTGCTAGTCAATGCCTTCTATGTGCTCGTTGATGCCTTGTATTTGCTCGTTTTTCGCCTTGTTTTGCTCGTTGATGCCTTGTATTTACTCGTTAATGCCTTGTAAATATGCTCATCAATTCTTTGTATTTGCTATTCAATGCCTTGTATTTGCTAGTCTATGCCTAGTATTTGCTCGTTGATGCCTTGTATTTGCTAGTCAATGCCTTGTATTTGCTCGTCAATGCATTGTATTTGCTCGTCAATGCCTTGTATTTGCTCGTCAATGCATTTATTTGCTAGTCAATGCCTTGTATTTGCACCTCAATACCTTGTATGTGCTCGTCAATGCCTTGTATTTGCCCGTCAATGCATTGTGTTTGCTCGTCAATGCATTGTATTTGCTAGTCAATGCCTTGTATTTGCTCGTCGATGCCTTGTATTTGCTCGTCGATGCCTTATATTTGCTCGTCGATGCCTTTTATTTGCTCGTTGATGCCTTGTATTTGCTAGTCAATGCATTGTATTTGCTTGTCAATGCATTGTATTTGCTAGACAATGCCTGGCATTTGCTCGTCAATGCCTTATATTTGCTCGTCAATGCCTTGTACACTGCACGAAAAAATGAGTTTACTCATGTTTACATTTCAAGCAAATGTGATGTAAACTTGGAGCTCTAAATTTACTATAGATTTGCTGGAGGAGAAATTAGGTAGTAAATCTAAAGATTTGACCCACCGTAAACATACGTAAACACAGTCAAATAATCACATTTGCTGAACATTTACATCAAGTTTACACACTGCTGTAAATATTGTTTTTGCTTTACGTTTCTTGCATATTTACGACTATAGTAAACATGTCACATATTTGTCATCATTTTCCTAACATATCAAATCTAGTGCAAAATTACAAGTTTGCTATGTTGGGCAAATTTAAGAGAATGTCAAGTTTACCGGTAGCAAATTTGATATAAACTTGGAGCTCTGAATTTGCTATATATTTACAAGAGGGGGGATTAAGGAATAAATCTAAAGATTTGACCCCGCGGTAAATATACTTAAACTCGGTGAAATAATCGCATTTGCTTAACATTTGCATCAAGTTTACGCGCTGCGAAAAATCTACAAAATTACAAGTTTGCTACAATAGGCAAATTTAAGAAAATACCAAGTTTACCTCCTAATAAATTTGATATAGATTAGTCGGAGGAGAAATTGCAGAGGAGTAAATCTAAAGATTTGACGAGCGTTAAAATGTAACTAAACACGGTATAATAATTACATTGCAGAATATTTGCATCACAATTGCACACTGCTGAAAATCTGTTTTTTGCTCACTGAAAGATCGCAAAATCTCACAGCACAAATAAAAGATCTTGCTATAGGCCAGCTTTCATTAAAATACACGTGGTAATTAATTTGAACAACTGGTATTCCTTTATAGTCGTTTGTGCAATTTTCATCGGTCGTTTATACAGGTTTGTTTCGCCTCTCCATCCCCCCCCCAACGTAACGCCTCCGCAGGCTAATTTGTTGTCAACTTCCCTTTTATACGCCCACGCACACACAAGGGGAATTCCCCGAAAGATCGTGGCGTCTGATTAAATATACTGTAGGCTCACTAGGCTGTAACCTCAGTAGGAAAGAAAACGAGGAATATGTTTCAGCAAGAACTCCAAATTACATCGTACAAGGTTAGTATATACATTTTATTTGACACGATATATACTGTATTATCGAAGGCGCGCTGCTACTGCAATCGTGCAGACAGTTGTCATGTGTAGAATGTTGTCAATGTTGTAGCGCTATTTACAAATTGTGGGAAAAAAGCACACCTGACACATATATGCTAAAAGCAAGCGTTTTTACAGCTCGCTTTGAACAGCATGTTTCAAAATATTTTAATCTCGTGAAATATTAAAAATATAGGCTATAAATAAATACAAATGTGAATGTAATGTAATGTACATTACATACAGTGAATCTATTTTAAATTCTACAGCTTTGACTGGCTGCCTAAAGACTCCAGGTCTAATTGACAAAAACTGCAATGTTTCTACGATAGGTTTTAGAAACTAAATTAAAATATTTAATTATATTAATGTATCATCATGTCCAAAGATATTTAAAATCTTACATTAACAATTTAGAAGTTCTTGCTATTTCTGTGCATAAATATCTAAATTATTATTTTGCAACCTATTTTCTACCAAGTATCTATTAACTTTTAAATTTGTGTTTAACTTTATGCTATATAAATATATCAAGCTCTGCAATATAATATTGTATCGAGCACTCTAGTACTTCCAGAAGATGATTAATTGGCATGTGATAATTATGCATGTGTGCAGTGTTGTTGACAACATGTAATGTGCATAATACACAGCTATAGCTTGAACTGGCTGCCGAAAGACATGTAAATCTTGACAACCAGCTGCCCAAAGACATTTAAAATCTTGACAACTTAGAAGTTCTTGCTATTGGCAATTGCTGTGCATATTTATGCTTACACGAGTCATTATACATCACTACACACAGTATACTGTAGCTTGAACTGGCTGCCAAACTTGACAACCAGCTAGTCAATTCATGCCCAGACATTTAAAAGCTGTACAATTATGTATGTGTGCTGTGTGATAATTATGTATGTGTGCTGTGTTGTTGACAACATGTAATGTGCATACTCTCACAATACACAGTATAGCTTGAACTGGCTGCCGAAAGACATGTAAATCTTGACAACCAGTTGCCCAAAGACATTTTAAATCTTGACAACTTAGAAGTTCTTGCTATTGCTGTACATTTACATGTATGCTTACAGTCATTATACATCACTACACACAGTATACTGTAACTTGAACTGGCTGCCAAAAGACATGTATAAATCTTGACAACCAGCTAGTCATCATGCCCAAAGACATTTAAAAGCTGTGTAATTGCTATGCAATTGCTTAATTGCTATGCATGTATCGTGTTTTAGATTTATTTCATGTGGTTTTGTATCGTCTAATATTACAGCTTACAGTCATTATACATCACTATACACACAGTATACTGTAGTTTGAACTGGCTACCAGAAGACATGTATAAATCTTGAGAACCACCTACTATAGTCTTAAAGTCTTGAGAACATGAGTTTCCACCATGTAGATTTATTAGACTAAAATGATGTTTAATAATTAATTATACTTGTATAAATGTAAGCACAGTAGTCATTATAGTCAAATACAATTAATTTGGTGGGGACTTATTTTTATAGATCTTAGTCAAATTAGTAGAAAAATATAATTGCTGTATTAATAACTTCAGCTGGTTGCAAAATTATATATTATTATTTATTATTAACATTCTGCTGTTGGTAATTACTGCTGTAGACAAAAATGTTGGCCTACACTAATAGTGATTTCAATTTTCTCAGAATTTCAGGAACACAAGGTTACATCTTTGCATTGTTTCACCAGAGAGTGTAATGCTGTACTGTTTGTTGTGTAATACTTCTTATAGCATTTGGACGTACAATCATAAATAATCCTTTTGAATGAATATGCTGAACAGCATATGTAAATGTAATGTAGGTATCAGCACAAACTGAAATCCATGCTTCTGTATCATTGCAATAACTTCTGAACTGCTTAGTGGCCCATGCCATTGCCAATGATTTCCATAACCAAAGAATGTGGTCTACATTCAATTTTTGCATCTAATAAATGTGAAATACATTGGTGTGTTAAGGCATTTTTGGGCATCCTGCTTCAACAATAATTAAATTATACATGTAGCTTTGAGCTTTGATGCTATTGTTTTTTACGAAAAGTGATCCCAGATATTTTGTACAGTATCTTTTAGGCCAAACAAAAATAAAGATGTGGTTCCCACATCTATCAACACTATCCCACATCGACATGCATAGCCATTCAACTCAAAGCTTCAACCAACACTTTGCTGTTGTTCATCTGGCAAAGTTCAATATTAATCTCCCTCGCCATATGTCAACTTTGCAATTATCACCATTCACTTGATTAATATTGCAGTACTGTACCTGTACTTTGCTAGTAATTATTGTATCTCATTTGCAACAATCCAGCAAATACAAGATGTTGGCTATTACCTGGAACCATTATTATTTTGTATTTGGCCTTTAGAGATATTTGCCAAATTATATTCCAGTGACTCTAAATCAGCATAGCCTGTGTCACAGCCCTAACTTGAACACGGACTCACTTATTTGTACTAAGTTTGAGTTCGGGCTGTGACCAGGCAAGGTCAGCAGGGCTAATTTGATTTAGAGAAGTGAATTGTGTATTTTTATTTTTTTATTTGCATATATATGTAATATATATATATATATGTAATATATATATATATATATGTAATATATATATATATATATATATGTAATATATATATATATAATATGTAATATATATATATATATATGTAATATATATATATATATATATATGTAATATATATATATATATATATATGTAATATATATATATATATATATGTAATATATATATATATATATATGTAATATATATATATATATGTAATATATATATATATATATATGTAATATATATATATATATATATATGTAATATATATATATATATATATGTAATATATATATATATATATATGTAATATATATATATATATATATGTAATATATATATATATATATATGTAATATATATATATATATATATGTAATATATATATATATATATATATGTAATATATATATATATATATATATATATATATATATATATATATATATATATATATATATATATATATATATATATATATATATATATATATATATATATATATATATATATATATATATATATATATATATATATATATATATATATATATATATATATATATATATATATATATATATATATATATATATATGTAATATATATATATATATATATATATATATATATATATGTAATATATATGTAATATATATATATATATATATATATATATATATATATGTAATATATATGTAATATATATGTAATATATATATATATATATGTAATATATGTAATATATATATATATATGTAATATATATGTAATATATATATATATGTAATATATATATATATATATATATGTAATATATATATATATATATATATATATATATATGTAATATATATATATATATATATATATATATATATATATGTAATATATATATATATATATATATATATATATGTAATATATATATATATATATATATATATATGTAATATATATATATATATATATATATATATATATGTAATATATATAATATACCTATTGCCTATTCATCGAAGTTAAACATGTGCTACCCAGAAGCTTTTAGACTATCTAGAGTTTATTCGAAGATCTTACGTTATAAACATCATGCCATCAATCTCGAGTTCAGCGAGAATAATTCATGCATTCCTCGTGGTTTACGCCTTAAGAAGATGCCTTGCATTTCATCTACCAATTCAGCATTCTACGATAATTGGTTCGACATCTTACGAAACACTGAAAAGTCTTTGGTTTCCCTTCTAAAATCTGAAGTGTCCTGTATTCAAGAAGACCTAGAAGAGCAGCTTCAAGATCAGCTCGGTGAACTGAAACGGACCCATGGTGAACAATATGTAGAAGATTTACTGATAAATATTCGCAATCGATCCGAAGACCTGAAAAATGACCTGAGAAGCAGACGCTTTAATAAATGGAACCGATTGATGTCAAACCATTCTGAATTCAGTCTAGACACTCGAAGTCAAAGACCACGATTATCGATGGATTCCTTAGCCCGAGTTCAAAGAGAACTAGTTGATGCTGAAAATACCAACAGGCGCCTTCAATCAACATCGAATACTTACCACCATAGCCTGGCGAATATAGAAGAATACAACCAAACTAATCCAGAAGAACCTAGAGGACTAAATTTATCATCTCATTACTTTAATTTGAACAGTCCTGAAGTAAGTGCTCAAAATAGAAATACGGTAGTGTCCCCGTATAATAATAATCATAATGTGTTTAATTTATCTAATAGGGTACTTACATCCGTTGAATGTAGTGTTCTTTCTAAAGGACTTAATTTCTGTCCGACACCGAGTAGTATTAATCGTTTTCAACTCAAGAAGGATGTTAATGAATTTGGCAGATCTTTAAAATGTCAATTCTTTTTTTACGGCAAACCTAATACTAGTCAAGTATCAAAATTTAAAACGAAGTCTACTTGGACACCTCCAGTTTTCGAACCAGCGTTGGATTTATTCCTTTCGGAACTGGAGAAGAGACTTCTTTCCATAGACGAGAGAGGTCGCAATTACAGCAATTTGACTTCGTCGGAAAGGACTGCTTTTCGTGATCTTAAGAGTTATAAAGATATTGTAATTAAACAGGCAGACAAAGGTTCTGCGGTTGTTGTTATGAATCTTTCGGACTATAAAGAGGAAGCATATAGACAACTAGGTGATTCTGCCGTATATGAGAGTATTCCATCCGACCCAAGCTGTAATGTGACTTCCCTTATCAGTGGTAAACTTGAGATTTGGCGAGATGCCAAGTATATTGATGATACTTGCTTCCGGTATCTCCAGGATAATAAATCCAACTTAGGTAAATTTTATTTGCTTCCTAAGATACATAAGAATTCCACCAAGCCTCCTGGTAGGCCTATAGTGTCAAATTGCGGTATGCCTACAGAAAAAATGTCCGAATTTTTGGATTTTCATTTGCAACCTCTTGTCAAGAATATTCCCTCGTATATTAGAGACACTACTGATTTTATTTGTAAATTGCGGAACGTGGGGAATATTCCTGAACAAGCCATTTTAGTTACTATCGATGTTGTAGGCTTGTATTCGCATATACCTCATTCGGAGGGATTGGAGGCAGTCAGTAAATTTCTTGAGAGGAGAGACGAGTCTGATATACCGACATCTGAATTGGTAGATATGGCCCGTATTATTTTGGAGAGTAATTATTTTGAATTTGATGAAAAGATATACCATCAGAAACTAGGTACAGCCATGGGTACAAAATTTGCACCGGCGTATGCCAACATTTTTATGGCGGAATTGGAAAGACGTTTTCTTGAAATAGTGCATTTTAAACCATGGCTTTGGTGGCGCTTCTTAGATGATGTTTTTATAATTTGGGTCCATGATCGAGATCTTTTAGAAGAATTTCTTTCTCGTCTTAATTCCTTTCATGAAACAATTAAGTTTACATGGGATATTTCCGATTTGTCATTACCTTATTTAGATGTATTGGTGAGTTTATCTGAAGGAAAAGTTACTACAGATTTGTATTGTAAACCGACAGACACTCACCAGTACCTTGATAAAAAGTCGTGTCATCCCAGTTATGTTAAACGGGCTATACCTTTTAGTCAAGCTCTACGGATGAGGCGTATATGCGAAGATGATAAATGTTTCGATGAAAGATCAGAGAGAGATGAAATCTTGGTTTCTTAAGAAGGGCTATGATAATAAATCTTTGGAGACGGAAATAGCTAGGGCCAGACGTATTCCTCGTACAGAGGCTCTTTTGCCTAAAGCTCGTAATGCCAGTATCGGTAAAAGACGGCCCCTGATTTTAGATTTTCATCCATCTCTTTCTGGAGCTTCCAAAATTATTAATGAACTTTACCCTATACTTTCTAATAGTTCTAATACCCGTGGGGTTTTTACGTCTGCGCCTTTTGTTTCTTTTCGCAGACCTAAAAACCTTAAGGATGTCTTGGTTCGGGCCAGGCTTCCCAAGTCTGATCAAACCTTGGGACCCAGAGGTATGCGACCTTGTGGTAAATCCAGGTGTCAGATTTGTAAATTTGTCTCGGGCTCTGACACCTTTCACGATTCAGACTGTAAGAATACTTTCTATATAAATTATAATTTCGATTGTGACTCTTCTGGGGTTGTTTATCTCTTGACATGTAAGAAGTGCACTAAGTTATATGTAGGAAGCACTATTACTTCATTTCGCAAGAGATTTAACAACCACAAAAGTAGTCTCAATCGGTATGGTAAGGGTCAACGAGATATACCAGCAGAACATTTGTACGCTCACTTTTTTACGGATGGCCATCAGGGTCTTTCTGATGTATCTGTCAATATTATAGATAGGACAGATGTCAGTAATCCAACAGATCGAGAAGCATTTTGGATTTACAAATTGAATACTTTTATTCCCAATGGACTTAATTTACGCGATTTTATTTAATTTATGTATATATTTTGAATACTCATTAGTTTTTATGTATAAAAGTTCTGGCTCGCACATGTTTATGTGAGCGTTCTGAAGAAGGGGCTGCGCCCCGAAACGTTAATGAAATAAAGATTTTTAAATGTTCCTACTGTTAGACTTATTAATATTCTGGAACTTTGACGAAGGTTGGCTCCTTGACATATATATATATATATATATATATATATATATATATATATATATATATATATATATATATATATATATATATATATATATATATATATATATATATATATATATATATATATATATATATATATATATATATATATATATATATATATATATATATATATATATATATAGTTTATTAACTTTTAATGCTGAGTCGCTACTCGGAGTTTCACGCTTACGCGATCTTCAGGCAACTAACAGATTACAAGGTCTACTGTTATTATATTACATTGGTTGATTACGTCATTAGTTTAGTTGCGAAGTGCAGACATGTAACGAAACACCAACTAAACTAATGACGTAATCAACCAATGTAATATAATAACAGTAGACCTTGTAATCTGTTAGTTGCCTGAAGATCGCGTAAGCGTGAAACTCCGAGTAGCGACTCAGCATTAAAAGTTAATAAACTATACTTCGCTCTGCCTATAATGGTATTGAGCGCTCTTATACCTTACGCCAATCTAGTGATCTTTATGTTACACGCTATTTTTGGTATATATATATATATATATATATATATATATATATATATATATATATATATATATATATATATATATTATATTATATTATATATATTACTGTATTATTATATGGTTATGGGATTAATTCTGACAACAATGTAGACACTGACACAGTCAGTGCATGATGTGCATGTAAATTATCCAAGGGCAAATATGCAACTGTAGGATCGAATCATAGACAATCCAGAGGCATTGGATTGTCTATGATCGAATTTAGCGCTTTCTCGATATATGAGCAACCGAAATATAAAATTATTATAACATCAACCCAACTTGATTATATCGAGAAAGCGCCCTGAATCATGCGCCACGCGGAAGAAGATACTTACCTATCTTGCTCGTAGACGTACGTACGGTAGTGCTTAACATTTTGCTTGTCGCCATACAACCAGTTGCTTTCGTATGACGTATTCCACTGTTAGCATGTGCGCCACTCTCTGTGTGGGATGCCAGGTTAAAATGCGCCATTCCAACCGGCTTTACGTAAGTTCTTACGACCAGGAGAAACAGAAAAGCCTTTCGAGTTTCGATGCAAACCACATTCGACGAAAGCGGGAAGCGGACTATTAAAATTTCCCCGCGTTTTCCTATACCGGGGGGTTATCTTACACCAAATACGCATGTTACAACGCATGCTATACACATGTGCTGGAGAGTAACCAATCATATTCCAGTATAAAACAAATTCAAAGATCTGGACTTTAGACGACAACACACAATGAACAATGCACAATATGCATAGCTTGGTTAATTTTGAATCGCTAAAGCAGTTTAAAATTTTGGCGCGTGAGCTTTGTGTGTTTCTTCAGTTTCCTTGGCCTGCAGTTTCCTGTACCTGAGTCGATATGATTTTCTTCAAATTTGATGCGCTTCATCGTACTTCAACAGTTACCACAATATGGCAAGTTATCTCGCTCATCGTACTTCAACAGTTATCACAATTTGGCAAGTTATCTCGCAAGTTACTGCTCAGCCTTCAAGTTGAAGTCCTAGTTGTTCTTCACTGGAATCCACGCCAAGTCGTTTTAGAGAGAACTCCTCAAGACTCAACCTTTTGTGCGAATATTTATGACAGGAAATATTGAAGAGTCACCTCCAACAGACCAATGTGAACTATGATGAAACAATTTTTGGCTAAACAAACTGCATAATTCAACGAGCAGACTGAGTAATTGTTGAAATTATTCAAGAAGAAGCGATGGGAAAATACATCACGAACACAAGATTGCCAAGGGCATTTATATTTAAACGGTAAGTGTATATGTTTATAACCCTTCTCTCTTTTTCGATTATTATTACTAACATTTTGAAAATTCCATTCACAATGTAAATAATATTCGCCTGGGTCTCCAAAGGCCCATCTACACGATAGGCGAATGTTGACACACGTGTACAGTTTGATCACATACACCAAGATGACAAAGGCCCTTCTACACGATACGATTCATTGTATACGATTGTCATTCTGGCATACATTGTCGTATACGATTGTCGTACTGGCGTATGCAATTGTTTGCACACGACATAATTCTTGTTTATGATTCGATGGCGAATGTTGACACACGTGTACAGTTTGATCACATACACCAAGATGACAATCGTGTACGACAAATCGTACATGTATCGTTACTATCGTGTAGATTGGCCTCAAAGGCCCTTCTACACGATACGATTCATTGTATACGATTGTCATTCTGGCATACATTGTCATATATGATTGTCGTACTGGCGTATGCAATTGTTTGCACACGACATAATTCTTGTTTATGATTCGATGGCGAATGTTGACACACGTGTACAGTTTGATCACATACACCAAGATGGCAATCGTGTACGACAAATTGTATCGTTACTATCGTGTAGATTGCCTCAAAGGCCCTTCTACACGATACAATTCATTGTATACGATTGTCATTCTGGCATACATTGTCGTATTTTGTCGTATATGATTGTCGTACTGGCGTATGCAATTGTTTGCACACGACATAATTCTTGTTTATGATTCAATGGTGAATGTTGACACACGTGTACAGTTTGATCAGTCACATACACCAATATGACAATCGTGTACAACAAATCGTATCGTGTAGATTGGCCTTAAAGGCCCTTCTACACGATACGATTCATCGTATACGATTGTCATTCTGGCGTACATTGTCGTATACGATTGTCGTACTGGCGTATGCAATTCTTTGCACACGAAATAATTCTTGTTTATGATTCGCACACGTGTACAGTTTGATCACATACACCAAGATGACAATCGTATACGACAAATCGTACCGTGTAGATGGGCCTTAATACAGTTAATACTGAAACACTTGTGATTTAAGTTTGGGAGAGCTTGAAATCGCAGTGGACAGTTGCACCTCGGCCTATTTCTCATTCTCCCAAACTTTCACTCATGTTTCCTCAGTTTCTATAGTATTTAAAAAAATAGTGTTGATCATGGGCACAGCTATTTCAAATGCTAGTGTTCATTGTAAAATGTTTGCCTCTGTATCTATTAATTCAACCATTTTTGTTCACATTTTAGTTGCAGTGCATTGCTACATGTACATCAAAACAAAAAAGCAGTCCCTAATAATTAAGGAACAAAACATCTGACCAGGATCAGTGAGCTGAAGTAGACTGAATTCAGTAAGTATTTTAGAAATATATACACTATCGTACATTGAGTACTCTGGCTTTTGAATAATTTCTACGGATAAGCATTTCCAAATGAAACTGTTCCATTTATTGTCCAAAACAGCTGTCTTTGTTATTTTATTACCTGGGGCCGGTTGTTTGAAGCATGGATACCAACTTATCTGGTGGATAAGTCCTATCCAGTCAATTCATTTTTCATTCATTCAATACTGTAGTTATCTGAGAAAAAAATAGCAGTTGAATATGTTGTTGAAAACACGGATGGTGATATTAATTCACTTGCTATTTTTCTCAGATGGTCATTCAATGGATAGAAAATATATTCAGTACTGGATAGGATATATCCATTGGATAAGCTATCCAAGCTTTGAATAACTGAATCCAGGTTATTTCACTTTGTTTTAATGCCAAGGGGGGAACCCTCAGCCATCATGCATCTTGGGGGTTAAGGGTGTTCGGACGTATTCCGTTGCTAAACACTGGTTGCTAAGGACAGGTAATTTAGTGCCCAATATACTTCATGAGTGGACAATAACGTATAACCAAGATATTTTTGTCTATTGACGTATTTGATGACGTCACATTGACATCATCAACAAACACAAAAACTCTATAATTTTCGTCATTTTTGACAGTATGTTATATTTTTGGTGTCATATAAACCTAAATTACTTCCTACAAAAAAGTACGTATGGATTCATTGATAAATTAAATAAAAACGAAGTTATAAAAATTTTATTGTGTTTATTGACCTTACAAATCTGATATCTTCTTAAAAATGTGTGAAAAATTCTTAAAACCATGCATACTTTTATGAAGGTAACCGTCCAGATTCTAATCACATGTAACAAATTAATTTTCTTTTATTAAAGTAAAATTAAGATTATAGGAATTTTCATATTTCGATGACGTCATCATATGACATTACCAAACGAAAGAGTTTTGCCCACATATACCACATACACACTGTCTTGATGGATTCTTAAACTGAAATTCTATAGCAAATTTTGTCAATTCTAAGTTTCCTTAGCAACGGATATAAGGTCTGCAAATCGAAATACGTCCGAACACCCTTAAGGTGATTGGATAGTCTAAATTGTGAGAAATTGCATTATTTTCACATAGATTATTTTGCAATGCATAGTTCTATGGTAGTCTTGATTATTGAAAATTGTTATACCTACAATTTAACCTGAATGGAGAAACTGTGTTTCCAATAAATCCCCGAAACCTAATTTGCGTAAAGCCTGCCACTTATACACAATTTCTCAGGATATGCAAATGCTACAAGTAATTTAATAATCAAGACCCCACTAGAGCTATGCAATGAACTAGAATGAAGCTCAGATCTGCATTATAAAGTTTTCAAATGTAAAAATAATGCAATTTCTCATGATTTAACTATCGAGCCACCTTAAGTCAACCAACAGTGCTGTAAGTGTAACTACTGTATTGCTTTTGTTTTTTTATATTTAATAACTTACACCTCTTACTGTATTTACTATTTATTTACAGAAACGAAGACTAAGAAAAAATGTGCTTGGCAATTCCACATTGATTACAAGCCACCCTGCATGGGCTGTCAGGCAGTGAATGTGCAAAAAACATTGAACTTACATGTGCTTTAATATTTTTAACATTAAGAAAATTGGTTCTGCAGTGCACACTGCATGAAATGAATTTGGTGTCAGTTGTTTAAAAACTATACTAAACTTAGCATGAATAACCTTCATTTTTATAAACTTTTTATTTGGGTTTTTTGGTACTAACTACTGTTAAATGACTTAAATCCTTTCATTTCTATGAAAGTGGGCTTTACAGGCTGCACCTGGATTTTTATTATTTAACCAGCAACAAATTCAACAGACTGGATTTGCTCTGATCTCCACACAGCAATGGCTCCGAGTGGAGGTGATTTTGTCTTACCAAACCTAACCTCGAGCCATTGCCTGTGCATATTGAAGCAAATTTAGGAAATGTGTATTGTTGGTCACTAGTGCAAAATTTAAAATTGACAAGAAGGAGTTGAAAATTTAGTTTAATTTAACCTCAAACAACTCCAGAATAGATTATTTGGTATATGATACTAGATTACATTATGTTACATTATATTATATGATATCATACAGGTATATTATATATCAAGTACATGTATATTATATTAATTCATAATAAATGTCTATATTTGGTTTGGATTTGGGCTTGTTCCTCGTTTACTCAACGCAAACAAATACGATTCGTGAGCAAATATAAGTAAATAAAGTACTTACGCTATTTTTATATATATTTACTTCATTTTCACTATATTTGCGAATAAAGGCAAACATGACATTTGACAATATTTATCATTTCCCTAAATGAGGGCAAATATGGTTTTTTACTTTATCATTTGCTGTGAAGTAAATTCATGACAAATATCTATATTTGGTTTAGATTTGCACTCGTGTTAAATTTGGCGTAAAAACGGCATTCGCCTCGTTTACTAACGAAGTAAATCCAATGTAAATATGCAAATCCGATTGTTGATCAAACATGAGTAAATAAGGTATTTACGCTATATTTACTACATTTGCGAATAAAGGCAAACATAACATTTGACAATATTTACCACTTGCTTAAACGAGCGCAAATATGGTTTTTACTTCGCATTTACTTTGAAGTAAATTCATGACAAATGTCCATATTTGGTTTGGATTTGCACTTGGTGTTAAATTTGGCGTAAAAACGGTATTCACCTCGTTTACCAGCGAAGCAAATCCAATGCAAACATCAAATCCGATTCCTGATCAAACATGAGTAAATAAGAGATTTACGCCATATTTACTACATTTTTACTACCTTTGCAAATAATGGCAAACATAACATTTGACGATATTTACCACTTGCTTAAATCAGCGCAAATATGGTTTTTACTTCGCATTTACTTTGAAGTAAATTCATAACAAATGTGTATATTTGGTTTGGATTTGCACTTGGTGTTAAATTTGGCGTAAAAACGGTATTCACCTCGTTTACCAGCGAAGTAAATCCAATGCAAACACCATATCCGATTTTGAGCAAATTCGCGCAAATCTGACTAAATACGGTATTCACGATATATTTACCTCGTATTTACTGCTGTCGTAAATCAATTTTTTCGTGCAGTGGTATTTGCTAGTCATTGCCTTCTATTTGCTCGTCAATGCCTTGTATATGCTCGTCAATGCCTTGTATTTGCTTGTCAATGCCTTGTATTTGCTCGTCAATGCATTGTATTAGCTAGACAATGCCTGGTATTTGCTCGTCAATGCCTTGTAATTGCTCATTGATGCCTTGTATTTGCTATTCAATGCCTTGTATTTGCTCGTTGATGCCTTGTATTGGCCCGTCAATGCTTGTATTTGCTCGTCAATCCCTTGTATTTGCTCATCAATGCCTTGTATTTGCTCGTCAATGCCTTGTATTTGCTCGTCAATGCCTTGTATTTGCTCGTCGATGCCTTGTATTTGCAAGTCAATGCCTTGTATTTGCTAGTCAATGCCTTGTATTTGCTAGTCAATGCCTTGTATTTGCTCGTCAATGCCTTGTATTTGCTCGTCAATGCCTTGTATCTGCTCGTTGATGCCATGTATTTTCTCGTTGATGCCTTGTATTTGCTCGTTGATGTCTTGTATTTGCTCGTTGATGCCTTGTATTTGCTCGTCCATGCCTTGTATTTGCTATTCAAGGCCTTGTATTTGCTCGTCAATGCCTTGTATTTGCTATTCAATGCCTTGTATTTGCTCGTCAATCCCTTGTATTTGCTCGTCAATGCCTTGTATTTGCTCGTCAATCCCTTGTATTTGCTCGTCAATGCCTTGTATTTGCTCGTCGATGCCTTGTATTTGCAAGTCAATGCCTTGTATTTGCTAGTCAATGCCTTGTATTTGCAAGTCAATGCCTTGTATTTGCTCGTCAATGCCTTGTATTTGCTCGTCAATGCCTTGTATTTGCTCGTTGATGCCATGTATTTTCTCGTTGATGCCTTGTATTTGCTCGTTGATGTCTTGTATTTGCTCGTTGATGCCTTGTATTTGCTCGTCCATGCCTTGTATTTGCTATTCAAGGCCTTGTATGTGCTCGTCAATGCCTTGTATTTGCTCGTCAATGCCTTGTATTTGCTCGTCAATGCCTTGTATTTGCTCGTCAATGCCTTGTATGTGCTCGTTGATGCCTTGTATTTGCTCGTTGATGCCTTGTATTTGCTCGTTGATGCCTTGTATTTGCTCGTTGATGCCTTGTATGTTATCGTTGATGCCGTGTATTTGCTCGTCAATTCTTTGTATTTGCTATTCAATGCCTTGTATTTGCTCATTGATGCCTTCTATTTGCTCGTCAATGCCTTGTATTTGCTCGTCAATGCCTTGTATTTGCTCTTCAATGCCTTGTAAACTCGTTCAAGCCTTGTATTTGCTCGTCGATGCCTTGTATTTGCCAGTCAATGCATTGTATTTGCTCGTCGATGTCTTGTATTTGCTCGTCGATGCATTGTATTTGCTCGTCAATGCCTTGTATTTGCTCGTCAATGCATTGATTTGCTTTCAATGCCTTGTATTTGCCCGTTGATGCCTTGTATTTGCTAGTCAATACCTTGTATTTTCTCGTCAATGCCTTGTATTTGCTCGTCAATGCCTTGTATTTGCTAGTCAATGCCTTGTATTTGCTCGTTGATGCCTTGTGTTTGCTCGTCAATGCCTTGTATGTGCTCGTTGATGCCTTGTATTTGCTCGTTGATGCCTTGTATTTGCTCGTTGATGCCTTGTATTTGCTCGTTGATGCCTTGTATTTGCTCGTTGATGCCTTGTATTTGCTCGTCAATGTTTTGTATTTGCTATTCAATGGCTTGTATTTGCTCGTTGATGCCTTGTATTTGCTCGTCAATGCTTGTATTTGCTCGTCAATGCCTTGTATTTGCTCGTCAGTGCCTTGTATTTGCTCGTCAAAGCCTTGTATGTGCTCGTTGATGCCTTGTATTTGCTCGTTGATGCCTTGTATTTGCTCGTTGATGCCTTGTATTTGCTCGTTGATGCCTTGTATTTTATCGTTGATGCCTTGTATTTGCTAGTCAATGCATTGTATTTGCTCGTCGATGCCATGTATTTGCTCGTCGATGCATTGTATTTGCTAGTCAGTGCATTGTATTTGCTCGTCAATGCATTGTATTTGCTCGTCAATGCATTGTATTTGCTAGTCAATGCCTTGTAATTGCTCGTTGATGCCTTGTATTTGCTCGGTGATGCCTTGTATTTGCTCGTCAATGCCTTGTATTTGCTAGTCAATGCATTGTATTTGCTCGTCAATGCCTTGTATTTGCTCGTTGATGCCTTGTATTTGATAGTCAATGCCTTGTATTTGCTCGTCAATGCATTGTATTTGCTAGTCAATGCCTTCTATGTGCTCGTTGATGCCTTGTATTTGCTCGTTTTTCGCCTTGTTTTGCTCGTTGATGCCTTGTATTTACTCGTTAATGCCTTGTAAATATGCTCATCAATTCTTTGTATTTGCTATTCAATGCCTTGTATTTGCTAGTCTATGCCTAGTATTTGCTCGTTGATGCCTTGTATTTGCTAGTCAATGCCTTGTATTTGCTCGTCAATGCATTGTATTTGCTCGTCAATGCCTTGTATTTGCTCGTCAATGCATTTATTTGCTAGTCAATGCCTTGTATTTGCACCTCAATACCTTGTATGTGCTCGTCAATGCCTTGTATTTGCCCGTCAATGCATTGTATTTGCTCGTCAATGCATTGTATTTCCTAGTCAATGCCTTGTATTTGCTCGTTGATGCCTTGTATTTGCTAGTCAATGCCTTGTATTTGCTCGTCGATGCCTTGTATTTGCTCGTCGATGCCTTATATTTGCTCGTCGATGCCTTTTATTTGCTCGTTGATGCCTTGTATTTGCTAGTCAATGCATTGTATTTGCTTGTCAATGCATTGTATTTGCTAGACAATGCCTGGCATTTGCTCGTCAATGCCTTATATTTGCTCGTCAATGCCTTGTATTTGCTAGTCATTGCCTTCTATTTGCTCGTCAATGCCTTGTATATGCTCGTCAATGCCTTGTAT
The DNA here is from genome assembly GCA_035772405.1 of Chrysogorgia sp. JL179-B06. NCBI lineage: Eukaryota > Metazoa > Cnidaria > Anthozoa > Scleralcyonacea > Chrysogorgiidae > Chrysogorgia > Chrysogorgia sp. JL179-B06. The sequence continues at coordinate 884,475 of JAYKKM010000373.1, forward strand.
TTGCTTGTCAATGCCTTGTATTTGCTCGTCAATGCATTGTATTAGCTAGACAATGCCTGGTATTTGCTCGTCAATGCCTTGTAATTGCTCATTGATGCCTTGTATTTGCTATTCAATGCCTTGTATTTGCTCGTTGATGCCTTGTATTGGCCCGTCAATGCTTGTATTTGCTCGTCAATCCCTTGTATTTGCTCATCAATGCCTTGTATTTGCTCGTCAATGCCTTGTATTTGCTCGTCAATGCCTTGTATTTGCTCGTCGATGCCTTGTATTTGCTAGTCAATGCCTTGTATTTGCTAGTCAATGCCTTGTATTTGCTCGTCAATGCCTTGTATTTGCTCGTCAATGCCTTGTATCTGCTCGTTGATGCCATGTATTTTCTCGTTGATGCCTTGTATTTGCTCGTTGATGTCTTGTATTTGCTCGTTGATGCCTTGTATTTGCTCGTCCATGCCTTGTATTTGCTATTCAAGGCCTTGTATTTGCTCGTCAATGCCTTGTATTTGCTATTCAATGCCTTGTTATTTGCTCGTCAATCCCTTGTATTTGCTCGTCAATGCCTTGTATTTGCTCGTCAATCCCTTGTATTTGCTCGTCAATGCCTTGTATTTGCTCGTCGATGCCTTGTATTTGCAAGTCAATGCCTTGTATTTGCTAGTCAATGCCTTGTATTTGCAAGTCAATGCCTTGTATTTGCTCGTCAATGCCTTGTATTTGCTCGTCAATGCCTTGTATTTGCTCGTTGATGCCATGTATTTTCTCGTTGATGCCTTGTATTTGCTCGTTGATGTCTTGTATTTGCTCGTTGATGCCTTGTATTTGCTCGTCCATGCCTTGTATTTGCTATTCAAGGCCTTGTATGTGCTCGTCAATGCCTTGTATTTGCTCGTCAATGCCTTGTATTTGCTCGTCAATGCCTTGTATTTGCTCGTCAATGCCTTGTATGTGCTCGTTGATGCCTTGTATTTGCTCGTTGATGCCTTGTATTTGCTCGTTGATGCCTTGTATTTGCTCGTTGATGCCTTGTATGTTATCGTTGATGCCGTGTATTTGCTCGTCAATTATTTGTATTTGCTATTCAATGCCTTGTATTTGCTCATTGATGCCTTCTATTTGCTCGTCAATGCCTTGTATTTGCTCGTCAATGCCTTGTATTTGCTCTTCAATGCCTTGTAAACTCGTTCAAGCCTTGTATTTGCTCGTCGATGCCTTGTATTTGCCAGTCAATGCATTGTATTTGCTCGTCGATGTCTTGTATTTGCTCGTCGATGCATTGTATTTGCTCGTCAATGCCTTGTATTTGCTCGTCAATGCATTGATTTGCTTTCAATGCCTTGTATTTGCCCGTTGATGCCTTGTATTTGCTAGTCAATACCTTGTATTTTCTCGTCAATGCCTTGTATTTGCTCGTCAATGCCTTGTATTTGCTAGTCAATGCCTTGTATTTGCTCGTTGATGCCTTGTGTTTGCTCGTCAATGCCTTGTATGTGCTCGTTGATGCCTTGTATTTGCTCGTTGATGCCTTGTATTTGCTCGTTGATGCCTTGTATTTGCTCGTTGATGCCTTGTATTTGCTCGTTGATGCCTTGTATTTGCTCGTCAATGTTTTGTATTTGCTATTCAATGGCTTGTATTTGCTCGTTGATGCCTTGTATTTGCTCGTCAATGCTTGTATTTGCTCGTCAATGCCTTGTATTTGCTCGTCAGTGCCTTGTATTTGCTCGTCAAAGCCTTGTATGTGCTCGTTGATGCCTTGTATTTGCTCGTTGATGCCTTGTATTTGCTCGTTGATGCCTTGTATTTGCTCGTTGATGCCTTGTATTTTATCGTTGATGCCGTGTATTTGCTCGTCAATTATTTGTATTTGCTATTCAATGCCTTGTATTTGCTCGTTGATGCCTTCTATTTGCTCGTCAATGCCTTGTATTTGCTCGTCAATGCCTTGTATTTGCTCGTCAATGCCTTGTAAACTCGTTCATGCCTTGTATTTACTCGTCGTTGCCTTGTATTTGGTAGTCAATGCATTGCATTTGCTAGTCAATGCCTAGTATTTGCTCGTCGATGCCTTGTATTTGCTAGTCAATGCCTTGTATTTGCTCGTCAATGCATTGTATTTGCTCGTCAATGCCTTGTATTTGCTCGTCAATGCATTGATTTGCTAGTCAATGCCTTGTATTTGCACCTCAATACCTTGTATTTGCTCGTCAATGCATTGTATTTCCTAGTCAATGCCTTGTATTTGCTCGTTGATGCCTTGTATTTGCTAGTCAATGCCTTGTATTTGCTAGTCAATGCCTTGTATTTGCTCGTCGATGCCTTGTATTTGCTCGTCGATGCCTTGTATTTGCTCGTCGATGCCTTTTATTTGCTCGTCAATGCCTTGTATTTGCTCGTTGATGCCTTGTATTTGCTCGTCAATGCATTGTATTTGCTAGACAATGCCTGGTATTTGCTCGTTGATTCCTTGTATTTGCTCGTCAATGCCTTGTATTTGCTAGTCAATGCCTTCTATTTGCTCGTCAATGCCTTGTATATGCTCGTCAATGCCTTGTATTTGCTCGTCAATGCCTTGTATTTGCTCGTCAATGCCTTGTATTTGCTCGTCAATGCCTTGTATGTGCTCGTCAATGCCTTGTATTTGCTCGTTGATGCCTTGTATTTGCTCGTTGATGCCTTGTATGTTATCGTTGATGCCGTGTATTTGCTCGTCAATTCTTTATATTTGCTATTCAATGCATTGTATTTGCTCATTGATGCCTTCTATTTGCTCGTCAATGCCTTGTATTTGCTCGTCAATGCCTTGTATTTGCTCGTCAATGCCTTGTAAACTCGTTCAAGCCTTGTATTTGCTCGTCGATGCCTTGTATTTGCTAGTCAATGCATTGTATTTGCTCGTCGATGTCTTGTATTTGCTCGTCGATGCATTGTATTTGCTCGTCAATGACTTGTATTTGCTCGTCAATGCATTGATTTGCTGTCAATGCCTTGTATTTGCCCGTTGATGCCTTGTATTTGCTAGTCAATGCCTTGTATTTGCTCCTCAATACCTTGTATTTTCTCGTCAATGCCTTGTATTTGCTAGTCAATGCCTTGTATTTGCTCCTCAATACCTTGTATTTTCTCGTCAATGCCTTGTATTTGCTCGTCAATGCCTTGTATTTGCTAGTCAATGCCTTGTATTTGCTCGTTGATGCCTTGTGTTTGCTCGTCAATGCCTTGTATGTGCTCGTTGATGCCTTGTATTTGCTCGTTGATGCCTTGTATTTGCTCGTTGATGCCTTGTATTTACTCGTTGATGCCTTGTATTTGCTCGTTGATGCCTTGTATTTGCTCGTCAATGTTTTGTATTTGCTATTCAATGGCTTGTATTTGCTCGTTGATGCCTTGTATTTGCTCGTCAATGCTTGTATTTGCTCGTCAATGCCTTGTATTTGCTCGTCAGTGCCTTGTATTTGCTCGTCAATCCCTTGTATGTGCTCGTTGATGCCTTGTATTTGCTCGTTGATGCCTTGTATTTGCTCGTTGATGCCTTGTCTTTGCTCGTTGATGCCTTGTATTTTATCGTTGATGCCGTGTATTTGCTCGTCAATTCTTTGTATTTCCTATTCAATACCTTGTATTTGCTCGTTGATGCCTTGTATTTGCTCGTCAATGCCTTGTATTTGCTCGTCAATGCCTTGTATTTGCTCGTCAATGCCTTGTAAACTCGTTCATGCCTTGTATTTGCTCGTCGTTGCCTTGTATTTGGTAGTCAATGCATTGTATTTGCTAGTCAATGCCTAGTATTTGCTCGTTGATGCCTTGTATTTGCTAGTCAATGCCTTGTATTTGCTCGTCAATGCATTGTATTTGCTAGTCAATGCCTTGTATTTGCTCGTCAATGCATTGATTTGCTAGTCAATGCCTTGTATTTGCACCTCAATACCTTGTATTTGCTCGTCAATGCATTGTATTTCCTAGTCAATGCCTTGTATTTGCTCGTTGATGCCTTGTATTTGCTAGTCAATGCCTTGTATTTGCTAGTCAATGCCTTGTATTTGCTCGTCGATGCCTTGTATTTGCTCGTCGATGCCTTGTATTTGCTCGTCGATGCCTTTTATTTGCTCGTCAATGCCTTGTATTTGCTCGTTGATGCCTTGTATTTGCTCGTCAAAGCATTGTATTTGTTAGACAATGCCTGGTATTTGCTCGTTGATGCCTTGTATTTGCTCGTCAATGCCTTGTATTTGCTAGTCAATGCCTTCTATTTGCTCGTCAATGCCTATTTTTGCTCGTCAATGCCTTGTATTTGCTCGTCAATGCCTTGTATTTGCTCGTCAATGCATTGTATTCGCTAGACAATGCCTGGTATTTGCTCGTCAATGCCTTGTAATTGCTCGTTGATGCCTTGTATTTGCTATTCAATGCCTTGTATTTGCTCGTTGATGCCTTGTATTTGCTCGTCAATGCCTTGTATTTGCTCGTCAATCGCTTGTATTTGCTCGTCAATGCCTTGTATTTGCTCGTCAATGCCTTGTATTTGCTCGTCAATGCCTTGTATTTGCTCGTCGATGCCTTGTATTTGCAAGTCAATGCCTTGTATTTGCTAGTCAATGCCTTGTATTTGCTAGTCAATGCCTTGTATTTGCTCGTCAATGCCTTGTATTTGCTCGTCAATGCCTTGTATTTGCTCGTTGAAGCCATGTATTTTCTCGTTGATGCGTTAGTATTTTATCGTTGATGCAGTGTATTTGCTCGTTGATGCCTTGTATTTGCTCGTCCATGCCTTGTATTTGCTATTCAAGGCCTTCTATTTGCTCTTCAATGCCTTGTATTTGCTCGTCAATGCCTTGTATTTGCGCGTCAATGCCTTGTATTTGCTAGTCAATGCCTTGTATTTGCTCGTCGATGCCTTGTATTTGCTCGTTGATGCCTTGTATTTGCTCGTTGACGCCTTGTATTTGCTCGTCGATGCATTGTATTTGCTCGTCAATGCCTTGTATTTGCTCGTCAATGCATTGATTTGCTGTCAATGCCTTGTATTTGCCCGTTGATGCCTTGTATTTGCTAGTCAATGCCTTGTATTTGCTCCTCAATACCTTGTATTTGCTCGTCAATGCCTTGTATTTGCTCGTCAATGCCTTGTATTTGCTAGTCAATGCCTTGTATTTGCTCGTCGATGCCTTGTATTTGCTCGTTGATGCCTTGTATTTGCTCGTTGACGCCTTGTATTTGCTCGTCGATGCATTGTATTTGCTCGTCAATGCCTTGTATTTGCTCGTCAATGCATTGATTTGCTGTCAATGCCTTGTATTTGCCCGTTGATGCCTTGTATTTGCTAGTCAATGCCTTGTATTTGCTCCTCAATACCTTGTATTTGCTCGTCAATGCCTTGTATTTGCTCGTCAATGCCTTGTATTTGCTAGTCAATGCCTTGTATTTGCTCGTATTTGCTTGTATTTGTGTTTGCTCGTCAATGCCTTGTATGTGCTCGTTGTTGTCTTGTATTTGCTCGTTGATTCCTTGTATTTGCTCGTTGATGCCTTGTATTTGCTCGTTGATGCCTTGTGTTTGCTCGTTGATGCCTTGTATTTGCTCGTCAATGCTTTGTATTTGCTATTCAATGGCTTGTATTTGCTCGTTGATGCCTTGTATTTGCTCGTCAATGCCTTGTATTTGCTCGTCAATGCCTTGTATTTGCTCGTCAGTGCCTTGTATTTGCTCGTCAATGCCTTGTATGTGCTCGTTGATGTCTTGTATTTGCTCGTTGATGCCTTGTATTTGCTCGTTGATGCCTTGTATTTGCTCGTTGATGCCTTGTATTTTATCGTTGATGCCGTGTATTTGCTCGTCAATTATTTGTATTTGCTATTCAATGCCTTGTATTTGCTCGTTGATGCCTTCTATTTGCTCGTCAATGCCTTGTGTTTGCTCGTCAATGCCTTGTATTTGCACGTCAATGCCTTGCAAACTCGTTCAAGCCTTGTATTTGCTCGTCGATGCCTTGTATTTGTTAGTCAATGCATTGTATTTGCTCGTCAATGCCTTGTATTTGCTCGTCAATGCCTTGTAATTGCTCGTTGATGTCTTGTATTTGCTCGTTGATGCCATTTATTTTCTCGTTGATGCCTTGTATTTGCTCGTTGATGTCTTGTATTTGCTCGTTGATGCCTTATATTTGCTCGTCCATGCCTTGTATTTGCTATTCAAGGCCTTGTATTTGCTCGTCAATGCCTTGTATTTGCTCGTCAATGCCTTGTATTTGCTCGTCAATGCCTTGTATTTGCTCGTCAATGCCTTGTATTTGCTTGTCAATGCCTTGTATTTGCTCGTCAATGCCTTGTATGTGCTCGTTGATGCCTTGTATTTGCTCGTTGATGCCTTGTATTTGCTCGTTGATGCCTTGTATTTGCTCATTGATGCCTTGTATTTTATCGTTGATGCCGTGTATTTGCTCGTCAATTCTTTGTATTTGCTATTCAATGCCTTGTATTTGCTCGTTGATGCCTTCTATTTGCTCGTCAATGCCTTGTATTTGCTCGTCAATGCATTGTATTTGCTCGTCAATGCCTTTGTAAACTCGTTCAAGCCTTGTATTTGCTCGTCGATGCCTTGTATTTGCTAGTCAATGCATTGTATTTGCTCGTCGATGCCTTGTATTTGCTCGTCGATGCATTGTATTTGCTCGTCAATGCCTTGTATTTGCTCGTCAATGCATTGATTTGCTGTCAATGCCTTGTATTTGCCCGTTGATGCCTTGTATTTGCCAGTCAATGCCTTGTATTTGCTCCTCAATACCTTGTATTTGCTCGTCAATGCCTTGTATTTGCTCGTCAATGCCTTGTATTTGCTAGTCAATGCCTTGTATTTGCTCGTTGATGCCTTGTGTTTGCTCGTCAATGCCTTGTATGTGCTCTTTGATGCCTTGTATTTACTCGTTGATTCCTTGTATTTGTGGTTGATGCCTTGTATTTTCTCGTTGATGCCTTGTATTTGCTCGTTGATGCCTTGTATTTGCTCATCAATGCTTTGTATTTGCTATTCAATGGCTTGTATTTGCTCGTTGATGCCTTGTATTTGCTCGTTGATGCCTTGTATTTGCTCGTTGATGCCTTGTATTTTATCGTTGATGCCGTGTATTTGCTCGTCAATTATTTGTATTTGCTATTCAATGCCTTGTATTTGCTCGTTGATGCCTTCTATTTGCTCGTCAATGCCTTGTGTTTGCTCGTCAATGCCTTGTATTTGCACGTCAATGCCTTGCAAACTCGTTCAAGCCTTGTATTTGCTCGTCGATGCCTTGTATTTTATAGTCAATGCATTGTATTTGCTCGTCAATGCCTTGTATTTGCTCGTCAATGCCTTGTAATTGCTCGTTGATGTCTTGTATTTGCTCGTTGATGCCATGTATTTTCTCGTTGATGCCTTGTATTTGCTCGTTGATGTCTTGTATTTGCTCGTTGATGCCTTATATTTGCTCGTCCATGCCTTGTATTTGCTATTCAAGGCCTTGTATTTGCTCGTCAATGCCTTGTATTTGCTCGTCAATGCCTTGTATTTGCTCGTCAATGCCTTGTATTTGCTCGTCAATGCCTTGTATTTGCTTGTCAATGCCTTGTATTTGCTCGTCAATGCCTTGTATGTGCTCGTTGATGCCTCGTATTTGCTCGTTGATGCCTTGTATTTGCTCGTTGATGCCTTGTATTTGCTCATTGATGCCTTGTATTTTATCGTTGATGCCGTGTATTTGCTCGTCAATTCTTTGTATTTGCTATTCAATGCCTTGTATTTGCTCGTTGATGCCTTCTATTTGCTCGTCAATGCCTTGTATTTGCTCGTCAATGCATTGTATTTGCTCGTCAATGCCTTGTAAACTCGTTCAAGCCTTGTATTTGCTCGTCGATGCCTTGTATTTGCTAGTCAATGCATTGTATTTGCTCGTCGATGCCTTGTATTTGCTCGTCGATGCATTGTATTTGCTCGTCAATGCCTTGTATTTGCTCGTCAATGCATTGATTTGCTGTCAATGCCTTGTATTTGCCCGTTGATGCCTTGTATTTGCCAGTCAATGCCTTGTATTTGCTCCTCAATACCTTGTATTTGCTCGTCAATGCCTTGTATTTGCTCGTCAATGCCTTGTATTTGCTAGTCAATGCCTTGTATTTGCTCGTTGATGCCTTGTGTTTGCTCGTCAATGCCTTGTATGTGCTCTTTGATGCCTTGTATTTACTCGTTGATTCCTTGTATTTGTGGTTGATGCCTTGTATTTTCTCGTTGATGCCTTGTATTTGCTCGTTGATGCCTTGTATTTGCTCATCAATGCTTTGTATTTGCTATTCAATGGCTTGTATTTGCTTGTTGATGCCTTGTATTTGCTCGTCAATGCCTTGTATTTGCTCGCCAATGCTTTGTATTTGCTCGTCAATGCCTTGTATTTGCTCGTCAATGCCTTGTAAACTCGTTCATGCCTTGTATTTGCTAGTCAATGCATTGTATTTGCTGGTCGATGCCTTGTATTTGCTCGTCGATGCATTGTATTTGCACGTCAATGCCTTGTATTTGCTCGTCAATGCATTGATTTGCTAGTCAATGCCTTGTATTTGCCCGTTGATGCCTTGTATTTGCTAGTCAATGCCTTGTATTTGCTAGTCAATGCCTTGTATTTGCTCCTCAATACCTTGTATTTGCTCGTCAATGCCTTGTATTTGCTCGTCAATGCATTGTATTTGCTAGTTATTGCCTTGTATTTGCTCGTTGATGCCTTGTATTTGCAATGCCTTGTGCTTGTATTTGCTCGTCAATGCCTTGTATTTTTGCTTGTATTTGCTCGTTGCCTTGTATTTGCTCGTCAATGCCTTGTATTTGCTCGTCAATGCCTTGTATTTGCTCGTCAATGCCTTGTATTTGCTCGTCGATGCCTTGTATTTGCTCGTCAATGCCTTGTATATTTGCTCGTCAATGCCTTGTATTTGCTTGCTCGTCAATGCCTTGTATTTGCTCGTCAATGCCTTGTATTTGCTCGCCAATGCCTTGTATTTGCTCGTTGATGCCTTGTATTTGCATTTGCAATGCCTTGTATTTGCTCGTCAATGCCTTGTATTTGCTCGTTTTGCCTTGTATTTGCTCGTCAAGCCTTGTATTTGCTCAATGCCTTGTATTGTGCATTGTATTTGCTCTCATGCCTTGTATTTGCTCGTCAATGCCTTGTATTTGCTCGTATGCCTTGTATTTGTCATGCCTTGTATTTCTCGTCAATGCCTTGTATTTGCTCGTCAATGCCTTGTATTTGCTCGTCAATGCCTTGTATTTGCTCGTCAATGCCTTGTATTTGCTGCTTGTATTTGCTCGTTGATGCCAATGCTTGTATTTGCTCGTTGATGCCTTGTATTTGCTCGTCAATGCCTTGTATTGGTCAATGGTATTGCTCGTCAATTATTTGTATTTGCTAGTCAATGCCTTGTATTTGCTCGTTGATGCCTTGTATTTGCTCGTCAATGCCTTGTATTTGCTTCGTCAATGCCTTGTATTTGCTCGTCAATGCCTTTGTATTTGCTCGTTGAATCCTTGTATTTGCTCGTCAATGCCTTGTATTTTTGCTCGTCAATGCCTTGTATTTGCTCGTCAATGCCTTGTATTTGCTCGTCAATGCCTTGTATTTGCTCGTCAATGCTTGTATTTGCTCGTCAATGCCTTGTATTTGCTCGTCAATGCATTGTATTTGCTCGTCATGCATTGTATTTGCTCGTTGATGCCTTGTATTTGCTCGTCAATGCCTTGTATTTGCTCGTCGTTGATGCCTTGTATTTGCTCGTCAATGCCTTTTTGCCTTGTATTTGCTCGTTGCCTTGTATTTGCTCGTCATGCATTGTATTTGCTCGTCAATGCCTTGTATTTGCTCGTGCCTGCAATGTATTTTTGCTCGTCAATGCCTTGTATTTGCTCGTCAAATGTAATGCCTTGTATTTGCTCGTCAATGCATGCCTTGTATTTTGCCTTGCAATGTATTTGCTCGTCAATGCCTTGTATTTGCTCGTCAATGCATTGTATTTGCTCGTCAATGCCTTGTATTTGCTCGTCAATGCCTTGTATTGCTCGTCAATGCTCGTTGTATTGTATTTATCAATGCCTTGTATTTGCTCGTGTCAAATGCCTTGTATTTGCTCAATGCCTTGTATTTGCTATTGCCTTGCTCGTCAATGCTTGTATTTGTCAAATGCCTGCTCGTTATTGTGCCTCGTCAATGCCTTGTATTTGCTCGTCAATTGGCTTGTATTTGCTAAAATGCCTTGTATATGCTCGTCAATGCATTGTATTTGTCAATGCATTGTATTTGCTCATGCCTTGTATTTGCTCGTCAATGCCTTGTTGCCATGCTGCCAATGCCTTGCTAGAATGCCAGTCAATGCCTTGTATTTGCTCGTGCCTTGTATTTGCTCGTCACATTGAATTGCAATGCCTTATTTGCTCGTTTATGCCTTGGTATTGCTCTTGTATTGCTGATGTGCCTTGTATTTGCTCGTCAAAGATGCCTTGTATTTGCTCGCAATGCCTTGTATTTGCTCGTCAATGCCTTGTATTTGCTTAAGTCAATGCCTTGTATTTGCTCGTCGTCAATGCCTTGTATTTGCTCGTCAATGCCTTGTATTTGCTCGTCGATGCCTTGTATTTGCTGGTCAATGCCTTGTATTTGCTAGTCAATGCATTGTATTTGCTCGTCAATCCCTTGTATTTGCTAATCAATGCCTTGTATTTGCTCGTTGATGCCTTGTATTTGCTAGTCAATGCCTTGTATTTGCTAGTCGATGCCTTGTATTTGCTCGTCAATGCCTTGTATTTGCTTGTTGATGCCTTGTATTTGCTTGTCAATGCATTGTATTTGCTCGTCAATGCCTTGTATTTGCTCGTCAATGCCTTGTATTTGCTCGTCAGTGCCTTGTATTTGCTCGTCAATGAATTGTATTTGCTCGTCAATGCCTTGTATTTGCTAGTCAATGCCTTGTATTTGCTAGTCAATGCCTTGTATTTGCTCGTCAATGCCATCTATTTGTTCGTTGATGCCTTGTGTTTGCTCGTCAATGCCTTGTATTTGCTCGTCAATGCATTGTATTTGCTCGTCAATGCATTGTATTTGCTCGTCAATGCCTTGTATTTGCTCGTCAATGTTTGTATTTGCTAGTAAATGCCTTGTATATGCTCGTCAATGCATTGTATTTGCTCGTCAATGCCTTGTATTTCTTAGTCACTGCCTTGTATTTGCCCGTCAATGCCTTGTATTTGCTCGTTGATGCCTTGTATTTGCTAGTCAATGCCTTGTATTTGCTAGTCAATGCCTTCTATTTGCTCGCTAATGCCTTGAATTTGCTCGTCGATGCCTTGTATTTGATAGTCAATGCCTTGTATTTGCTCGTTGATGCCTTGTATTTGCTCGTCGATGCCTTGTATTTGCTGGTCAATGCCTTGTATTTGCTAGTCAGTGCCTTGTATTTGCTCGTCAATGATTTGTATTTGCTCGTTGATGCATTGTATTTGCTAGTCAATGCATTGTATTTGCTCGTCAATGCCTTGTATTTGCTCGTCAATGCCTTGTATTTGCTCGTCGATGCCTTGTATTTGCTGGTCAATGCCTTGTATTTGCTAGTCAATGCATTGTATTTGCTCGTCAATCCCTTGTATTTGCTAATCAATGCCTTGTATTTGCTCGTTGATGCCTTGTATTTGCTAGTCAATGCCTTGTATTTGCTAGTCGATGCCTTGTATTTGCTCGTCAATGCCTTGTATTTGCTTGTTGATGCCTTGTATTTGCTTGTCAATGCATTGTATTTGCTCGTCAATGCCTTGTATTTGCTCGTCAATGCCTTGTATTTGCTCGTCAGTGCCTTGTATTTGCTCGTCAATGAATTGTATTTGCTCGTCAATGCCTTGTATTTGCTAGTCAATGCCTTGTATTTGCTAGTCAATGCCTTGTATTTGCTCGTCAATGCCTTCTATTTGTTCGTTGATGCCTTGTGTTTGCTCGTCAATGCCTTGTATTTGCTCGTCAATGCATTGTATTTGCTCGTCAATGCATTGTATTTGCTCGTCAATGCCTTGTATTTGCTCGTCAATGTTTGTATTTGCTAGTAAATGCCTTGTATATGCTCGTCAATGCATTGTATTTGCTCGTCAATGCCTTGTATTTCTTAGTCACTGCCTCGTATTTGCCCGTCAATGCCTTGTATTTGCTCGTTGATGCCTTGTATTTGCTAGTCAATGCCTTGTATTTGCTAGTCAATGCCTTCTATTTGCTCGCTAATGCCTTGAATTTGCTCGTCGATGCCTTGTATTTGATAGTCAATGCCTTGTATTTGCTCGTTGATGCCTTGTATTTGCTCGTCGATGCCTTGTATTTGCTCGTCAATGCATTGTATTTGCTCGTCAATGCCTTGTATTTGCTCGTCAATGCATTGTATTTGCTCGTCAATGCCTTGTATTTGCTAGTCAATGCCTTGTATTTGCTCGTCAATGCCTTCTATTTGTTCGTTGTGATGCCTTGTATTTGCTCGTCAATGCCTTGTATTTGCTCGTCAATGCCTTGTATTTGCTCGTCAATGCCTTGTATTTGCTCGTCGATGCCTTGTATTTGCTGGTCAATGCCTTGTATTTGCTAGTCAATGCATTGTATTTGCTCGTCAATGCCTTGTATTTGCTAATCAATGCCTTGTATTTGCTCGTTGATGCCTTGTATTTGCTCGTCAATGCCTTGTATTTGCTTGTTGATGCCTTGTATTTGCTTGTCAATGCATTGTATTTGCTCGCCAATGCATTGTATTTGTTCGTCGATGCCTTGTATTTGCTTGTCGATGCCTTGTATTTGCTCGTCAATGCATCCTATTTTCTCGTCAATGCCTTGTATTTGCTAGTCGATGCCTCGTATTTGCTCGTTGATGCCTTGCATTTGCTCGTCAATGCCTTGTATTTGCTAGTCAATGCCTTGTATTTGCTCGTCAATACCTTGTATTTGCTCGTCAATGCATTGTATTTGCTCGTCAATGCCTTGTATTTGCTCGCTGATGCCTTGTATTTGCTTGTCAATGCCTTGTATTTGATAGTCAATGCCTTGTACTTGCTTGTCAATGCCTTGATATTTGCTCGTCGATGCCTTGTATTTGCTTGTCGATGCCTTGTATTTGCTCGTCAATGCATCCTATTTTCTCGTCAATGCCTTGTATTTGCTAGTCGATGCCTCGTATTTGCTCGTCGATGCCCTGCATTTGCTCGTCAATGCCTTGTATTTGCTAGTCAATGCCTTGTATTTGCTCGCTAATGCCTTGTATTTGCTCGTCAATGCCTTGTATTTGATAGTCAATGCCTTGTATTTGCTCGTTGATGCCTTGTATTTGCTCGTCGATGCCTTGTATTTGCTCGTCAATGCATTGTATTTGCTCGTCAATGCCTTGTATTTTACTCGTCAATGCATTGTATTTGCTCGTCAATGCCTTGTATTTGCTAGTCAATGCCTTGTATTTGCTCGTCAATGCCTTCTATTTGTTCGTTGATGCCTTGTATTTGCTCGTCAATGCCTTGTATTTGCTCGTCAATGCCTTGTATTTGCTCGTCAATGCCTTGTATTTGCTCGTCGATGCCTTGTATTTGCTGGTCAATGCCTTGTATTTGCTAGTCAATGCATTGTATTTGCTCGTCAATGCCTTGTATTTGCTAATCAATGCCTTGTATTTGCTCGTTGATGCCTTGTATTTGCTAGTCAATGCCTTGTATTTGCTTGTTGATGCCTTGTATTTGCTTGTCAATGCATTGTATTTGCTCGCCAATGCATTGTATTTGCTCGTCGATGCCTTGTATTTGCTTGTCGATGCCTTGTATTTGCTCGTCAATGCATCCTATTTTCTCGTCAATGCCTTGTATTTGCTAGTCGATGCCTCGTATTTGCTCGTTGATGCCTTGCATTTGCTCGTCAATGCCTTGTATTTTCTAGTCAATGCCTTGTATTTGCTCGTCAATACCTTGTATTTGCTCGTCAATGCATTGTATTTGCTCGTCAATGCATTGTATTTGCTCGTCAATGCCTTGTATTTGCTCGTCAGTGTCTTGTATTTGCTAGTCAATGCCTTGTATTTGCTCGTCGATGCCTAGTATTTGCTCGTCAATGCCTTGTATTTGCTCAACAATGCCTTGTATTTGCTCGTCGATGCCTCGTATTTGCTCGTCAATGCCTTGTATTTGCTCGTCGATGCCTTTTATTTGCTCGTCAATGCTTAGCATTTGCTCGTCGATGCCTTGTATTTGCTCGTCGATTCCTTGTATTTGCTCGTCAATGCCTTGTATTTGCGCGTTGATGCCTTGTATTTGCTATTCAATGCCTTGTATTTGCTCGTTGGTGCCTTGTATTTGCTCGTCAGTGCCTTGTATTTGCTAGTCAATGCATTGTATTTGCTAGTCAATGCCTTGCATTTGCTCATCAATGCCTTGTATTTGCTCGTCGATTCCTTGTATTTGCTCGTCAATGCCTTGTATTTGCGCGTTGATGCCTTGTATTTGCTATTCAATGCCTTGTATTTGCTCGTTGGTGCCTTGTATTTGCTCGTCAGTGCCTTGTATTTGCTAGTCAATGCATTGTATTTGCTAGTCAATGCCTTGCATTTGCTCATCAATGCCTTGTATTTGCTCGTCAATGCCTTGTATTTGCGCGTTGATGCCTTGTATTTGCTATTCAATGCCTTGTATTTGCTCGTTGGTGCCTTGTATTTGCTCGTCAGTGCCTTGTATTTGCTAGTCAATGCATTGTATTTGCTAGTCAATGCCTTGCATTTGCTCATCAATGCCTTGTATTTGCTCATCAATGCCTTGTATTTGCTCGCTGATGCCTTGTATTTGCTCGTCAATGCCTTGTATTTGATAGTCAATGCCTTCTACTTGCTCGTCAATGCCTTGTAATTTGCTCGTCGATGCCTTGTATTTGCTTGTCGATGCCTTGTATTTGCTCGTCAATGCATCCTATTTTCTCGTCAATGCCTTGTATTTGCTAGTCGATGCCTCGTATTTGCTAGTCGATGCCTTGCATTTGCTCGTCAATGCCTTGTATTTGCTAGTCAATACCTTGTATTTGCTCGTCAATACCTTGTATTTGCTCGTCAATGCATTGTATTTGCTCGTCAATGCATTGTATTTGCTCGTCAATGCCTTGTATTTGCTCTTCAATGCCTTGTATTTGCTCGCTGATGCCTTGTATTTGCTCGTCAATGCCTTGTATTTGATAGTCAATGCCTTGTACTTGCTTGTCAATGCCTTGATATTTGCTCGTCGATGCCTTGTATTTGCTTGTCGATGCCTTGTATTTGCTCGTCAATGCCTTGTATTTGCTCGTCAATGCCTTGTATTTGCTCGTCAATGCCTTGTATTTGCTCGTCGATGCCTTGTATTTGCTGGTCAATGCCTTGTATTTGCTAGTCAATGCATTGTATTTGCTCGTCAATGCCTTGTATTTGCTAATCAATGCCTTGTATTTGCAAGTTGATGCCTTGTATTTGCTAGTCAATGCCTTGTATTTGCTCGTCAATTCCTTCTATTTGTTCGTTGATGCCTTGTATTTGCTCGTCAATGCCTTGTATTTGCTCGTCAATGCCTTGTATTTGCTCGTCAATGCCTTGTATTTGCTCGTCGATGCCTTGTATTTGCTGGTCAATGCCTTGTATTTGCTAGTCAATGCATTGTATTTGCTCGTCAATGCCTTGTATTTGCTAATCAATTCCTTGTATTTGCTCGTTGATGCCTTGTATTTGCTCGTCAATGCCTTGTATTTGCTTGTTGATGCCTTGTATTTGCTTGTCAATGCATTGTATTTGCTCGCCAATGCATTGTATTTGCTCGTCGATGCCTTGTATTTGCTTGTCGATGCCTTGTATTTGCTCGTCAATGCATCCTATTTTCTCGTCAATGCCTTGTATTTGCTAGTCGATGCCTCGTATTTGCTCGTTGATGCCTTGCATTTGCTCGTCAATGCCTGTATTTGCTAGTCAATGCCTTGTATTTGCTCGTCAATACCTTGTATTTGCTCGTCAATGCATTGTATTTGCTCGTCAATGCCTTGTATTTGCTCGCTGAAGCCTTGTATTTGCTCGTCAATGCCTTGTATTTGATAGTCAATGCCTTGTACTTGCTTGTCAATGCCTTGATATTTGCTCGTCGATGCCTTGTATTTGCTTGTCGATGCCTTGTATTTGCTCGTCAATGCATCCTATTTTCTCGTCAATGCCTTGTATTTGCTAGTCGATGCCTCGTATTTGCTCGTCGATGCCCTGCATTTGCTCGTCAATGCCTTGTATTTGCTAGTCAATGCCTTGTATTTGCTCGCTAATGCCTTGTATTTGCTCGTCAATGCCTTGTATTTGATAGTCAATGCCTTGTATTTGCTCGTTGATGCCTTGTATTTGCTCGTCGATGCCTTGTATTTGCTCGTCAATGCATTGTATTTGCTCGTCAATGCCTTGTATTTGCTCGTCAATGCATTGTATTTGCTCGTCAATGCCTTGTATTTGCTAGTCAATGCCTTGTATTTGCTCGTCAATGCCTTCTATTTGTTCGTTGATGCCTTGTATTTGCTCGTCAATGCCTTGTATTTGCTCGTCAATGCCTTGTATTTGCTCGTCAATGCCTTGTATTTGCTCGTCGATGCCTTGTATTTCCTGGTCAATGCCTTGTATTTGCTAGTCAATGCATTGTATTTGCTCGTCAATACCTTGTATTTGCTCGTCAATGCATTGTATTTGCTCGTCAA
Source organism: Chrysogorgia sp. JL179-B06 (assembly GCA_035772405.1). Taxonomy (NCBI): domain Eukaryota; kingdom Metazoa; phylum Cnidaria; class Anthozoa; order Scleralcyonacea; family Chrysogorgiidae; genus Chrysogorgia; species Chrysogorgia sp. JL179-B06. The sequence continues at coordinate 901,225 of JAYKKM010000373.1, forward strand.
TGCATTGTATTTGCTCGTCAATGCCTTGTATTTGCTCGTCAATGTCTTGTATTTGCTAGTCAATGCCTTGTATTTGCTGGTCGATGCCTAGTATTTGCTCGTCAATGCCTTGTATTTGCTCAACAATGCCTTGTATTTGCTCGTCGATGCCTCGTATTTGCTCGTCAATGCCTTGTATTTGCTCGTCGATGCATCGTATTTGCTCGTCAATGCCTTGTATTTGCTCGTCGATGCCTTTTATTTGCTCGTCAATGCCTAGTATTTGCTCGTCGATGCCTTGTATTTGCTCGTCGATTCCTTGTATTTGCTCGTCAATGCCTTGTATTTGCGCGTTGATGCCTTGTATTTGCTATTCAATGCCTTGTATTTGCTCGTTGGTGCCTTGTATTTGCTCGTCAGTGCCCTGTATTTGCTAGTCAATGCATTGTATTTGCTAGTCAATGCCTTGCATTTGCTCATCAATGCCTTGTATTTGCTCATCAATGCCTTGTATTTGCTCGCTGATGCCTTGTATTTGCTCGTCAATGCCTTGTATTTGATAGTCAATGCCTTCTACTTGCTCGTCAATGCCTTGTAATTTGCTCGTCGATGCCTTGTATTTGCTTGTCGATGCCTTGTATTTGCTCGTCAATGCATCCTATTTTCTCGTCAATGCCTTGTATTTGCTAGTCGATGCCTCGTATTTGCTAGTCGATGCCTTGCATTTGCTCGTCAATGCCTTGTATTTGCTAGTCAATACCTTGTATTTGCTCGTCAATACCTTGTATTTGCTCGTCAATGCATTGTATTTGCTCGTCAATGCATTGTATTTGCTCGTCAATGCCTTGTATTTGCTCTTCAATGCCTTGTGTTTGCTCGCTGATGCCTTGTATTTGCTCGTCAATGCCTTGTATTTGATAGTCAATGCCGTGTACTTGCTTGTCAATGCCTTGATATTTGCTCGTCGATGCCTTGTATTTGCCTGTCGATGCCTTGTATTTGCTCGTCAATGCATCCTATTTTCTCGTCAATGCCTTGTATTTGCTAGTCGATGCCTCGTATTTGCTCGTCGATGCCCTGCATTTGCTCGTCAATGCCTTGTATTTGCTAGTCAATGCCTTGTATTTGCTCGTCAATACCTTGTATTTGCTCGTCAATGCATTGTATTTGCTCGTCAGTGCCTTGTATTTGCTAGTCGATGCCTTGTATTTGCTGGTCAATGCCTTGTATTTGCTAGTCAATGCATTGTATTTGCTCGTCAATGCCTTGTATTTGCTAATCAATGCCTTGTATTTGCTCGTTGATGCCTTGTATTTGCTCGTCAATGCCTTGTATTTGCTTGTTGATGCCTTGTATTTGCTTGTCAATGCATTGTATTTGCTCGCCAATGCATTGTATTTGCTCGTCGATGCCTTGTATTTGCTTGTCGATGCCTTGTATTTGCTCGTCAATGCATCCTATTTTCTCGTCAATGCCTTGTATTTGCTAGTCGATGCCTCGTATTTGCTCGTTGATGCCTTGCATTTGCTCGTCAATGCCTGTATTTGCTAGTCAATGCCTTGTATTTGCTCGTCAATACCTTGTATTTGCTCGTCAATGCATTGTATTTGCTCGTCAATGCCTTGTATTTGCTCGCTGAAGCCTTGTATTTGCTCGTCAATGCCTTGTATTTGATAGTCAATGCCTTGTACTTGCTTGTCAATGCCTTGATATTTGCTCGTCGATGCCTTGTATTTGCTTGTCGATGCCTTGTATTTGCTCGTCAATGCATCCTATTTTCTCGTCAATGCCTTGTATTTGCTAGTCGATGCCTCGTATTTGCTCGTCGATGCCCTGCATTTGCTCGTCAATGCCTTGTATTTGCTAGTCAATGCCTTGTATTTGCTCGCTAATGCCTTGTATTTGCTCGTCAATGCCTTGTATTTGATAGTCAATGCCTTGTATTTGCTCGTTGATGCCTTGTATTTGCTCGTCGATGCCTTGTATTTGCTCGTCAATGCATTGTATTTGCTCGTCAATGCCTTGTATTTGCTCGTCAATGCATTGTATTTGCTCGTCAATGCCTTGTATTTGCTAGTCAATGCCTTGTATTTGCTCGTCAATGCCTTCTATTTGTTCGTTGATGCCTTGTATTTGCTCGTCAATGCCTTGTATTTGCTCGTCAATGCCTTGTATTTGCTCGTCAATGCCTTGTATTTGCTCGTCGATGCCTTGTATTTCCTGGTCAATGCCTTGTATTTGCTAGTCAATGCATTGTATTTGCTCGTCAATACCTTGTATTTGCTCGTCAATGCATTGTATTTGCTCGTCAATGCATTGTATTTGCTCGTCAATGCCTTGTATTTGCTCGTCAATGTCTTGTATTTGCTAGTCAATGCCTTGTATTTGCTCGTCGATGCCTAGTATTTGCTCGTCAATGCCTTGTATTTGCTCAACAATGCCTTGTATTTGCTCGTCGATGCCTCGTATTTGCTCGTCAATGCCTTGTATTTGCTCGTCGATGCATCGTATTTGCTCGTCAATGCCTTGTATTTGCTCGTCGATGCCTTTTATTTGCTCGTCAATGCCTAGTATTTGCTCGTCGATGCCTTGTATTTGCTCGTCGATTCCTTGTATTTGCTCGTCAATGCCTTGTATTTGCGCGTTGATGCCTTGTATTTGCTATTCAATGCCTTGTATTTGCTCGTTGGTGCCTTGTATTTGCTCGTCAGTGCCTTGTATTTGCTAGTCAATGCATTGTATTTGCTAGTCAATGCCTTGCATTTGCTCATCAATGCCTTGTATTTGCTCATCAATGCCTTGTATTTGCTCGCTGATGCCTTGTATTTGCTCGTCAATGCCTTGTATTTGATAGTCAATGCCTTCTACTTGCTCGTCAATGCCTTGTAATTTGCTCGTCGATGCCTTGTATTTGCTTGTCGATGCCTTGTATTTGCTCGTCAATGCATCCTATTTTCTCGTCAATGCCTTGTATTTGCTAGTCGATGCCTCGTATTTGCTAGTCGATGCCTTGCATTTGCTCGTCAATGCCTTGTATTTGCTAGTCAATACCTTGTATTTGCTCGTCAATACCTTGTATTTGCTCGTCAATGCATTGTATTTGCTCGTCAATGCATTGTATTTGCTCGTCAATGCCTTGTATTTGCTCTTCAATGCCTTGTGTTTGCTCGCTGATGCCTTGTATTTGCTCGTCAATGCCTTGTATTTGATAGTCAATGCCGTGTACTTGCTTGTCAATGCCTTGATATTTGCTCGTCGATGCCTTGTATTTGCCTGTCGATGCCTTGTATTTGCTCGTCAATGCATCCTATTTTCTCGTCAATGCCTTGTATTTGCTAGTCGATGCCTCGTATTTGCTCGTCGATGCCCTGCATTTGCTCGTCAATGCCTTGTATTTGCTAGTCAATGCCTTGTATTTGCTCGTCAATACCTTGTATTTGCTCGTCAATGCATTGTATTTGCTCGTCAGTGCCTTGTATTTGCTAGTCAATGCATTGTATTTGCTAGTCAATGCCTTGCATTTGCTCATCAATGCCTTGTATTTGCTCATCAATGCCTTGTATTTGCTCGCTGATGCCTTGTATTTGCTCGTCAATGCCTTGTATTTGATAGTCAATGCCTTGTACTTGCTCGTCAATGCCTTGCTATTTGCTCGTCGATGCCTTGTATTTGCTTGTCGATGCCTTGTATTTGCTCGTCAATGCATCCTATTTTCTCGTCAATGCCTTGTATTTGCTAGTCGATGCCTCGTATTTTCTCGTCGATGCCTTGCATTTGCTCGTCAATGCCTTGTATTTGCTAGTCAATGCCTTGTATTTGCTCGTCAATACCTTGTATTTGCTCGTCAATGCATTGTATTTGCTCGTCAATGCATTGTATTTGCTCGTCAATGCCTTGTATTTGCTCGTTGATGCCTTGTATTTGCTCGTCAATGCCTTGTATTTGCTCGTCAATGCCTTGTACTTGCTCGTCAATGCCTTGTAATTTGCTCGTCGATGCCTTGTATTTGCTTGTCGATGCCTTGTATTTGCTCGTCAATGCATCCTATTTTCTCGTCAATGCCTTGTATTTGCTAGTCGATGCCTCGTATTTGCTAGTCGATGCCTTACATTTGCTCGTCAATGCCTTGTATTTGCTAGTCAATGCCTTGTATTTGCTCGTCAATACCTTGTATTTGCTCGTCAATGCATTGTATTTGCTCGTCAATGCATTGTATTTGCTCGTCAATGCCTTGTATTTGCTCGTCAATGCCTTGCTATTTGCTCGTCGATGCCTTGTATTTGCTTGTCGATGCCTTGTATTTGCTCGTCAATACATCCTGTTTTGTCGTCAATGCCTTGTATTTGCTAGTCGATGCCTCGTATTTGCTCGTTGATGCCTTGCATTTGCTCGTCAATGCCTTGTATTTGCTAGTCAATGCCTTGTATTTGCTCGTCAATACCTTGTATTTGCTCGTCAATGCATTGTATTTGCTCGTCAATGCATTGTATTTGCTCGTCAATGCCTTGTATTTGCTCGTCAATGTCTTGTATTTGCTAGTCAATGCCTTGTATTTGCTCGTCGATGCCTAGTATTTGCTCGTCAATGCCTTGTATTTGCTCAGCAATGCCTTGTATTTGCTCGTCGATGCCTCGTATTTGCTCGTCAATTCCTTGTATTTGCTCGTCGATGCATCGTATTTGCTCGTCAATGCCTTGTATTTGCTCGTCGATGCCTTTTATTTGCTCGTCAATGCCTAGTATTTGCTCGTCGATGCCTTGTATTTGCTCGTCGATTCCTTGTATTTGCTCGTCAATGCCTTGTATTTGCGCGTTGATGCCTTGTATTTGCTATTCAATGCCTTGTATTTGCTCGTTGGTGCCTTGTATTTGCTCGTCAGTGCCTTGTATTTGCTAGTCAATGCATTGTATTTGCTAGTCAATGCCTTGCATTTGCTCATCAATGCCTTGTATTTGCTCATCAATGCCTTGTATTTGCTCGCTGATGCCTTGTATTTGCTCGTCAATGCCTTGTATTTGATAGTCAATGCCTTGTACTTGCTCGTCAATGCCTTGATATTTGCTCGTCGATGCCTTGTATTTGCTTGTCGATGCCTTGTATTTGCTCGTCAATGCATCCTATTTTCTCGTCAATGCCTTGTATTTGCTAGTCGATGCCTCGTATTTGCTCGTCGATGCCTTGCATTTGCTCGTCAATGCCTTGTATTTGCTAGTCAATGCCTTGTATTTGCTCGTCAATACCTTGTATTTGCTCGTCAATGCATTGTATTTGCTCGTCAATGCATTGTATTTGCTCGTCAATGCCTTGTATTTGCTCGTTGATGCCTTGTATTTGCTCGTCAATGCCTTGTATTTGCTCGTCAATGCCTTGTACTTGCTCGTCAATGCCTTGTAATTTGCTCGTCGATGCCTTGTATTTGCTTGTCGATGCCTTGTATTTGCTCGTCAATGCATCCTATTTTCTCGTCAATGCCTTGTATTTGCTAGTCGATGCCTCGTATTTGCTAGTCGATGCCTTGCATTTGCTCGTCAATGCCTTGTATTTGCTAGTCAATGCCTTGTATTTGCTCGTCAATACCTTGTATTTGCTCGTCAATGCATTGTATTTGCTCGTCAATGCATTGTATTTGCTCGTCAATGCCTTGTATTTGCTCGTCAATGCCTTGTATTTGCTCGCTGATGCCTTGTATTTGCTCGTCAATGCCTTGTATTTGATAGTCAATGCCTTGTACTTGCTTGTCAATGCCTTGATATTTGCTCGTCGATGCCTTGTATTTGCTTGTCGATGCCTTGTATTTGCTCGTCAATGCATCCTATTTTCTCGTCAATGCCTTGTATTTGCTAGTCGATGCCTCGTATTTGCTCGTCGATGCCTTGCATTTGCTCATCGATGCCTTGTATTTGCTAGTCAATGCCTTGTATTTGCTCGTCAATACCTTGTATTTGCTCGTCAATGCATTGTATTTGCTTGTCAATTCATTGTATTTGCTCGTCAATGCCTTGTATTTGCTCGTCAATGCCTTGTATTTGCTCGTCAATGCCTTGTACTTGCTCGTCAATGCCTTGTAATTTGCTCGTCGATGCCTTGTATTTGCTTGTCGATGCCTTGTATTTGCTCGTCAATGCATCCTATTTTCTCGTCAATGCCTTGTATTTGCTAGTCGATGCCTCGTATTTGCTAGTCGATGCCTTGCATTTGCTCGTCAATGCCTTGTATTTGCTAGTCAATACCTTGTATTTGCTCGTCAATACCTTGTATTTGCTCGTCAATGCATTGTATTTGCTCGTCAATGCATTGTATTTGCTCGTCAATGCCTTGTATTTGCTCTTCAATGCCTTGTATTTGCTCGCTGATGCCTTGTATTTGCTCGTCAATGCCTTGTATTTGATAGTCAATGCCTTGTACTTGCTTGTCAATGCCTTGATATTTGCTCGTCGATGCCTTGTATTTGCTTATCGATGCCTTGTATGTGCTCGTCAATGCATCCTATTTTCTCGTCAATGCCTTGTATTTGCTAGTCGATGCCTCGTATTTGCTCGTCGATGCCCTGCATTTGCTCGTCAATGCCTTGTATTTGCTAGTCAGTGCCTTGTATTTGCTCGTTGGTGCCTTGTATTTGCTCGTTGGTGCCTTGTATTTGCTCGTCAGTGCCTTGTATTTGCTAGTCAATGCATTGTATTTGCTAGTCAATGCCTTGCATTTGCTCATCAATGCCTTGTATTTGCTCATCAATGCCTTGTATTTGCTAGCTGATGCCTTGTATTTGCTCGTCAATGCCTTGTATTTGATAGTCAATGCCTTGTACTTGCTCGTCAATGCCTTGATATTTGCTCGTCGATGCCTTGTATTTGCTTGTCGATGCCTTGTATTTGCTCGTCAATGCATCCTATTTTCTCGTCAATGCCTTGTATTTGCTAGTCGATGCCTCGTATTTGCTCGTCGATGCCTTGCATTTGCTCATCAATGCCTTGTATTTGCTAGTCAATGCCTTGTATTTGCTCGTCAATACCTTGTATTTGCTCGTCAATGCATTGTATTTGCTTGTCAATGCATTGTATTTGCTCGTCAATGCCTTGTATTTGCTCGTTGATGCCTTGTATTTGCTCATCAATGCCTTGTATTTGCTCGTCAATGCCTTGTACTTGCTCGTCAATGCCTTGTAATTTGCTCGTCGATGCCTTGTATTTGCTTGTCGATGCCTTGTATTTGCTCGTCAATGCATCCTATTTTCTCGTCAATGCCTTGTATTTGCTAGTCGATGCCTCGTATTTGCTAGTCGATGCCTTGCATTTGCTCGTCAATGCCTTGTATTTGCTAGTCAATACCTTGTATTTGCTCGTCAAAACCTTGTATTTGCTCGTCAATGCATTGTATTTGCTCGTCAATGCATTGTATTTGCTCGTCAATGCCTTGTATTTGCTCTTCAATGCCTTGTATTTGCTCGCTGATGCCTTGTATTTGCTCGTCAATGCCTTGTATTTGATAGTCAATGCCTTGTACTTGCTTGTCAATGCCTTGATATTTGCTCGTCGATGCCTTGTATTTGCTTGTCGATGCCTTGTATTTGCTCGTCAATGCATCCTATTTATTCGTCAATGCCTTGTATTTGCTAGTCGATGCCTCGTATTTGCTCGTCGATGCCCTGCATTTGCTCGTCAATGCCTTGTATTTGCTTGTTGATGCCTTGTATTTGCTTGTCAATGCATTGTATTTGCTCGCCAATGCATTGTATTTGCTCGTCGATGCCTTGTATTTGATTGTCGATGCCTTGTATTTGCTCGTCAATGCATCCTATTTTCTCGTCAATGCCTTGTATTTGCTAGTCGATGCCTCGTATTTGCTCGTTGATGCCTTGCATTTGCTCGTCAATGCCTTGTATTTGCTAGTCAATGCCTTGTATTTGCTCGTCAATACCTTGTATTTGCTCGTCAATGCATTGTATTTGCTCGTCAATGCATTGTATTCGCTCGTCAATGCCTTGTATTTGCTCGTCAATGTCTTGTATTTGCTAGTCAATGCCTTGTATTTGCTCGTCGATGCCTAGTATTTGCTCGTCAATGCCTTGTATTTGCTCAGCAATGCCTTGTATTTGCTCGTCGATGCCTCGTATTTGCTCGTCAATTCCTTGTATTTGCTCGCCGATGCCTCGTATTTGCTCGTCAATGCCTTGTATTTGCTCGTCGATGCCTTTTATTTGCTCGTCAATGCCTAGTATTTGCTCGTCGATGCCTTGTATTTGCTCGTCGATTCCTTGTATTTGCTCGTCAATGCCTTGTATTTGCGCGTTGATGCCTAGTATTTGCTATTCAATGCCTTGTATTTGCTCGTTGGTGCCTTGTATTTGCTCGTCAGTGCCTTGTATTTGCTAGTCAATGCATTGTATTTGCTAGTCAATGCCTTGCATTTGCTCATCAATGCCTTGTATTTGCTCATCAATGCCTTGTATTTGCTCGCTGATGCCTTGTATTTGCTCGTCAATGCCTTGTATTTGATAGTCAATGCCTTGTACTTGCTCGTCAATGCCTTGATATTTGCTCGTCGATGCCTTGTATTTGCTTGTCGATGCCTTGTATTTGCTCGTCAATGCATCCTATTTTCTCGTCAATGCCTTGTATTTGCTAGTCGATGCCTCGTATTTGCTCGTCGATGCCTTGCATTTGCTCGTCAATGCCTTGTATTTGCTAGTCAATGCCTTGTATTTGCTCGTCAATACCTTGTATTTGCTCGTCAATGCATTGTATTTGCTCGTCAATGCATTGTATTTGCTCGTCAATGCCTTGTATTTGCTCGTTGATGCCTTGTATTTGCTCGTCAATGCCTTGTATTTGCTCGTCAATGCCTTGTACTTGCTCGTCAATGCCTTGTAATTTGCTCGTCGATGCCTTGTATTTGCTTGTCGATGCCTTGTATTTGCTCGTCAATGCATCCTATTTTCTCGTCAATGCCTTGTATTTGCTAGTCGATGCCTCGTATTTGCTAGTCGATGCCTTGCATTTGCTCGTCAATGCCTTGTATTTGCTAGTCAATGCCTTGTATTTGCTCGTCAATACCTTGTATTTGCTCGTCAATGCATTGTATTTGCTCGTCAATGCATTGTATTTGCTCGTCAATGCCTTGTATTTGCTCGTCAATGCCTTGTATTTGCTCGCTGATGCCTTGTATTTGCTCGTCAATGCATTGTATTTGATAGTCAATGCCTTGTACTTGCTTGTCAATGCCTTAATATTTGCTCGTCGATGCCTTGTATTTGCTTGTCGATGCCTTGTATTTGCTCGTCAATGCATCCTATTTTCTCGTCAATGCCTTGTATTTGCTAGTCGATGCCTCGTATTTGCTCGTCGATGCCCTGCATTTGCTCGTCAATGCCTTGTATTTGCTAGTCAATGCCTTGTATTTGCTCGTCAATACCTTGTATTTGCTCGTCAATGCATTGTATTTGCTCGTCAATGCATTGTATTTGCTCGTCAATGCCTTGTATTTGCTCGTCAATGTCTTGTATTTGCTCGTCAATGCCTTGTATTTGCTCAACAATGCCTTGTATTTGCTCGTCGATGCCTCGTATTTGCTCGTCAATGCCTTGTATTTGCTCGTCGATGCCTCGTATTTGCTCGTCAATGCCTTGTATTTGCTCGTCGATGCCTTTTATTTTCTCGTCAATGCCTAGTATTTGCTCGTCGATGCCTTGTATTTGCTCGTCGATTCCTTGTATTTGCTCGTCAATGCCTTGTATTTGCGCGTTGATGCCTTGTATTTGCTATTCAATGCCTTGTATTTGCTCGTTGGTGCCTTGTATTTGCTCGTCAGTGCCTTGTATTTGCTAGTCAATGCATTGTATTTGCTAGTCAATGCCTTGCATTTGCTCATCAATGCCTTGTATTTGCTCATCAATGCCTTGTATTTGCTCGCTGATGCCTTGTATTTGCTCGTCAATGCCTTGTATTTGATAGTCAATGCCTTGTACTTGCTCGTCAATGCCTTGATATTTGCTCGTCGATGCCTTGTATTTGCTTGTCGATGCCATGTATTTGCTCGTCAATGCATCCTATTTTCTCGTCAATGCCTTGTATTTGCTAGTCGATGCCTCGTATTTGCTCGTCGATGCCTTGCATTTGCTCGTCAATGCCTTGTATTTGCTAGTCAATGCCTTGTATTTGCTCGTCAATACCTTGTACTTGCTCGTCAATGCCTTGTATTTGCTCGTCAATGCCTTGTACTTGCTCGTCAATGCCTTGTAATTTGCTCGTCGATGCCTTGTATTTGCTTGTCGATGCCTTGTATTTGCTCGTCAATGCATCCTATTTTCTCGTCAATGCCTTGTATTTGCTAGTCGATGCCTCGTATTTGCTAGTCGATGCCTTGCATTTGCTCGTCAATGCCTTGTATTTGCTAATCAATGCCTTGTATTTGCTCGTCAATACCTTGTATTTGCTCGTCAATGCATTGTATTTGCTCGTCAATGCATTGTATTTGCTCGTCAATGCCTTGTATTTGCTCGTTGATGCCTTGTATTTGCTCGTCAATGCCTTGTATTTGCTCGTCAATGCCTTGTACTTGCTCGTCAATGCCTTGTAATTTGCTCGTCGATGCCTTGTATTTGCTTGTCGATGCCTTGTATTTGCTCGTCAATGCATCCTATTTTCTCGTCAATGCCTTGTATTTGCTAGTCGATGCCTCGTATTTGCTCGTCGATGCCTTGCATTTGCTCGTCAATGCCTTGTATTTGCTAGTCAATGCCTTGTATTTGCTCGTCAATACCTTGTATTTGCTCGTCAATGCATTGTATTTGCTCGTCAATGCATTGTATTTGCTCGTCAATGCCTTGTATTTGCTCGTTGATGCCTTGTATTTGCTCGTCAATGCCTTGTATTTGCTCGTCAATGCCTTGTACTTGCTCGTCAATGCCTTGTAATTTGCTCGTCGATGCCTTGTATTTGCTTGTCGATGCCTTGTATTTGCTCGTCAATGCATCCTATTTTCTCGTCAATGCCTTGTATTTGCTAGTCGATGCCTCGTATTTGCTAGTCGATGCCTTGCATTTGCTCGTCAATGCCTTGTATTTGCGAGTCAGTGCCTTGTATTTGCTAGTCAATGCATTGTATTTGCTAGTCAATACCTTGTATTTGCTCATCAATGCCTTGTATTTGCTCGTCAATGCATTGTATTTGCTCGTCAATGCATTGTATTTGCTCGTCAATGCATTGTATTTGCTCGTCAATGCCTTGTATTTGCTCGTCAATGCCTTGTATTTGCTCGCTGATGCCTTGTATTTGCTCGTCAATGCCTTGTATTTGATAGTCAATGCCTTGTACTTGTTTGTCAATGCCTTGATATTTGCTCGTCGATGCCTTGTATTTGCTTGTCGATGCCTTGTATTTGCTCGTCAATGCATCCTATTTTCTCGTCAATGCCTTGTATTTGCTAGTCGATGCCTCGTATTTGCTCGTCGATGCCCTGCATTTGCTCGTCAATGCCTTGTATTTGCTAGTCAATGCCTTGTATTTGCTCGTCAATACCTTGTATTTGCTCGTCAATGTCTTGTATTTGCTAGTCAATGCCTTGTATTTGCTCGTCGATGCCTTGTATTTGCTCGTCAATGCCTTGTATTTGCTCAACAATGCCTTGTATTTGCTCGTCGATGCCTCGTATTTGCTCGTCAATGCCTTGTATTTGCTCGTCGATGCCTTTTATTTGCTCGTCAATGCCTAGTATTTGCTCGTCGATGCCTTGTATTTGCTCGTCGATGCCTTGTATTTGCTCGTCAATGCCTTGTATTTGCGCGTTGATGCCTTGTATTTGCTATTCAATACCTTGTATTTGCTCGTTGGTGCCTTGTATTTGCTCGTCAGTGCCTTGTATTTGCTAGTCAATGCATTGTATTTGCTAGTCAATGCCTTGCATTTGCTCATCAATGCCTTGTATTTGCTCATCAATGCCTTGTATTTGCTCGCTGATGCCTTGTATTTGCTCGTCGATGCCCTGCATTTGCTCGTCAATGCCTTGTATTTGCTAGTCAATGCCTTGTATTTGCTCGTCAATACCTTGTATTTGCTCGTCAATGCATTGTATTTGCTCGTCAATGCATTGTATTTGCTCGTCAATGCCTTGTATTTGCTCGTCAATATCTTGTATTTGCTAGTCAATGCCTTGTATTTGCTCGTCGATGCCTTGTATTTGCTCGTCAATGCCTTGTATTTGCTCAACAATGCCTTGTATTTGCTCGTCGATGCCTCGTATTTGCTCGTCAATGCCTTGTATTTGCTCGTCAATGCCTTGTATTTGCTCGTCAATGCCTTGTATTTGCTCGCTGATGCCTTGTATTTGCTCGTCAATGCCTTGTATTTGATAGTCAATGCCTTGTACTTGTTTGTCAATGCCTTGATATTTGCTCGTCGATGCCTTGTATTTGCTTGTCGATGCCTTGTATTTGCTCGTCAATGCATCCTATTTTCTCGTCAATGCCTTGTATTTGCTAGTCGATGCCTCGTATTTGCTCGTCGATGCCCTGCATTTGCTCGTCAATGCCTTGTATTTGCTAGTCAATGCCTTGTATTTGCTCGTCAATACCTTGTATTTGCTCGTCAATGCATTGTATTTGCTCGTCAATGCATTGTATTTGCTCGTCAATGCCTTGTATTTGCTCGTCAATGTCTTGTATTTGCTAGTCAATGCCTTGTATTTGCTCGTCGATGCCTTGTATTTGCTCGTCAATGCCTTGTATTTGCTCAACAATGCCTTGTATTTGCTCGTCGATGCCTCGTATTTGCTCGTCAATGCCTTGTATTTGCTCGTCGATGCCTTTTATTTGCTCATCAATGCCTAGTATTTGCTCGTCCATGCCTTGTATTTGCTCGTCGATGCCTTGTATTTTGCTCGTCAATGCCTTGTATTTGCGCGTTGATGCCTTGTATTTGCTATTCAATACCTTGTATTTGCTCGTTGGTGCCTTGTATTTGCTCGTCAGTGCCTTGTATTTGCTAGTCAATGCATTGTATTTGTTAGTCAATGCCTTGCATTTGCTCATCAATGCCTTGTATTTGCTCATCAATGCCTTGTATTTGCTCGCTGATGCCTTGTATTTGCTCGTCAATGCCTTGTATTTGATAGTCAATGCCTTATATTTGCTCGTTGATACGTTGTATTTGCTCGTCAATGCCTTGTATTTGCTCGTCAATGCCTTGTATTTGCTCGTCAATGCCTTGTATTTGCTCGTCAATGCCTTGTATTTGCTCATCAATGCCTTGTATTTGCTCATCAATGCCTTGTATTTGCTCATCAATGCCTTGTATTTGCTAGTCAATGCGTTGTAATTGCTCATCAATGCCTTGTATTTGCTCGTCGATGCCTTGTATTTGCTCCTCAATGCCTTCTATTTGCTAGTCCATGCCTTGTATTTGCTCGTCGATGCCTTGTATTTGCTCGTCAATGCCTTGTATTTGCTCGTTGATGCCTAGTGTTTGCTCGTCAATGCATTGTATTTGCTAGTCAATACCTTGTATTTGCTCATCAATGCCTTGTATTTGCTCGTCAATGCATTTTATTTGCTCGTCATTGCCTTGTATTTGCTCGTCAATGCATTGTATTTGCTCGTCAATGCCTTGTATTTGCTCGTTGATGCATTGTATTTGCTAGTCAATGCATTGTATTTGCTAGTCAATTCCTTGTATTTGCTCGTCAATGCCTTGTATTTGCTCGTCGATGCCTTGTATTTGCTGGTCAATGCCTTGTATTTGCTAGTCAATGCCTTGTATTTGCTCGTCAATGCCTTGGATTTGCTCGTTGATGCATTGTATTTGCTAGTCAATGCATTGTATTTGCTAGTCAATACCTTGTATTTGCTCGTCAATGCCTTGTATTTGCTCGTCGATGCCTTGTATTTGCCAGTCAATCCCTTGTATTTGCTCGTCAATGCCTTGTATTTGCTCATCAATGCCTTGTATTTGCTCGTTGATGCCTTGTATTTGCTAGTCAATGCCTTGTATTTGCTAGTCAATGCCTTGTATTTGCTCGTCAATGGCTTGTATTATTGGAATTCTGTATTGATATTGATCATATATGTACAAACAAAACGAGGAACGTAAAAGAACTGCCTCAGTGAAAAGAAAAACGTTTACATGTGCTTTGTTAAAAACAGAACAAGCCTTGTCACGTGACTACAGTACATAAATAATTTCTAACATGAAGTTCTGAGTCCACTTAAAATGTTCATTTCTACACTCCTCCTTACTCATATAACTACATGTTCAACTACTTATTGATCTGATTCCAGCCATCTTTCTAAGCTTAGTAAATTGAGATTGGCTTAGTCCCTTAGTAAAAATGTCAGCGATCATTTCGTCCGATCTGCAGTATCCCAATTTTACGGTAGCTTTAGCGACTTGTTCTCGAACAAAATGATACTTTATGTCGATGTGTTTTGCCCGTCCATGGAACTGTGGATTTTTAGCCATGCAGATTGCCGCTTGGTTATCCTCTAGTATCAACGTTGCTCCAGTTGGCTTGCTCTTCAGATCAGTTAGAAGCTGTTCGATCCAAACTGCTTCTTGCGTTGCACTTGCTAGTGCCATGTACTCAGCTTCTGCTGTAGAGAGAGCCACACAGGATTGTTTCTTGCTTCTCCAACTGATTGTTGATCCACTGATCTGAAAGATATATCCTGACGTTGATTTTCGGTCATCAAGGTCTCCTGCCCAGTCAGCATCTGAATATCCCACGCATTCGGTCATTTGATTCTTGCCATTGTAGAGTAATCCCATGTCCTGAGTTCCACTCAGATAACGCATGATGCGTTTAACAGCTGTCCAGTGCTGCTTAGTTGACTCAGCACTGAATCTTGCAACATTGCTTACTGCATATGCGATGTCAGGTCTTGTTTTTGTGGACAAGTAAAGTAAGTTTCCTACGGCAGATTGATAGCAGACTTGGTCAACACGTTCGTTGTCTTCTGTTGGCTTTACTTGGTCAACACGTTCGTTGTCCTCTGTTGGCTTTACTAATTTTGTCCCACATTCAACAGGTGTGCTCACCGGTTTGGAACTTTCCATGGCAAATTTTTGTAAGATGCTCTTTGTGTATGCTTCTTGGCCGATCCATATTTCTTTCAAATCTGGTTTCTGGACAATTTTAACACCAAGGAAATGGTGTAATTCCCCCATATCCTTCATTTCAAATTTATTGGCGAGGTCTTTCTTGACTTTATTCATTTGTTGATCACTGTTTCCAGCCAGGAGAATATCATCAACGTACACAGCAATGATAAACATTTCTCCCTCTTCCGCGACGTAAATACATGGATCACCAGCGGTTTGCACAAAGCCCATTTTCTTCAACTTGTCGTCAAGTACAGAGTTCCAACAACGTGGTGATTGTTTGAGACCATAAATGCTTCGGTTTAACTTGCAGACTAGGTGTTCCTTTCCGTTAGCGATAAAACCATCTGGTTGTTTCATGTAGACTTCCTCCTTGAGTTCTCCATTTAAGAATGCTGTTGTAACGTCCATTTGATGCAGCTTCAGTCCGTGCTGTGCAGCTAGTGCAATTATGGTTCGCATTGATTCAAACCTAACCACAGGACAGAATGTTTCATCATACTCATCACCAAACTTCTGACTGAATCCTTGAGCTACCAGACGAGCCTTGTGTCTTTCAACTGTTCCATCTGCATTGGTCTTGACTTTAAATATCCACTTGCTACCAACTGCTTTCCGATCTTTAGGCAGTTCCACCAGATCCCAAACTTCATTAATTTGCAATGAAGCTATTTCTTTTTCCATCGCTTTCTTCCAAGTGGCTTTTTGTGAACTTGCCAGAGCTTCTTTGACAGTTCTTGGCTCATCATTGTTGTTTGCAGCAGTTGCCCACTCACCATAGCAGTCTGGCACTTTTCGACCTCTCTCAGATCTTCTCAGGACTGCAGGCTCATGTGTCTCATCTACGATAGGCTCTTCATATGCTGGAAAATCAAGTTCCACATATTTGTTCTTCGGCTCATGTTCTTTGGAAACTTCAGTTCCACAAGATGATTCGTTGAACTTGACATCTCGACTGTGGAAGACCCTTCCACGTTGCGGATCG
This sequence comes from Chrysogorgia sp. JL179-B06, assembly GCA_035772405.1. Classification (NCBI taxonomy): domain Eukaryota; kingdom Metazoa; phylum Cnidaria; class Anthozoa; order Scleralcyonacea; family Chrysogorgiidae; genus Chrysogorgia; species Chrysogorgia sp. JL179-B06. The sequence goes on from JAYKKM010000373.1 coordinate 917,275, forward strand.
TAAAGACGATATCCCTTCGTTTCAGTGCCATAACCCAGAAGAATACACTTTCTGGCTTTGGAGTCCAATTTCTTCCGTTCGTCCTTTGGCACATGGACATATGCTTTGCATCCAAACACGCGCAGATGCTTCACGTTAGGTCTCTCCTCCATCCAGGCTTCAAATGGCGTCTTTCCTTTCACTGCAGTGGTGGGACTCCTGTTTCTAAGATATACAGCTGTTGATAATGTTTCTGCCCAGAACTTGTGTGGGAGATTTGCATCAGCCAACATGGACCTTACAGATTCAACCAAGGTCCGATTCATCCTTTCAGCCACGCCATTTTGTTCTGGTGTCTTTGGCACTGTAAGCTGGTGTCTCACCCCCTCCTTTTTCAGGTAATTTTCGAACTCTGCTGAGGTGTACTCGCCTCCGTTGTCTGTACGCAAGACTTTGAGCTTTTTACCAGTGGATTTTTCAACCAGGGCTTTCCACTCCAGAAATTTCCCAAAGACTTCGTCTTTGCGTTTCAAGACATAGACCCATACGTAGTGAGTGTGGTCATCAATAAATGTTAGGAAGTATTCAGCTCCACTAAGTGATTGTGCATTAATCTTGCCACACACATCACTGTGCACCAACTCAAGTGACTCTTTGGCACATTCACTTCTGTCGACTGGGAATTTGCTTCGATGATGCTTTCCTTCAGTGCACGATTCACAGAAGTCGATATCTTTGGACTTGTCATAGTCATAGCCGTTGACCAGGTTATCCTTTGCCAGTTTCTGGAGGTTTTGTACACCAAGGTGACCATATCGCCTGTGCCAGATGACTTCCTTGCTTTCTTGGCTTGGATTTTCTGAAGTAGCATTTGCTTGATGGGTTGTTACACAGTTCAGGTAATACAGGTTTCCTACTCTGGTAGCAATAGCAATTGGATTTTGATTTTCATCCAGAATGTGGCATCCATCTTCATCAAACTTGACAGTCTTTCCAGACTTTGTTGCTTTAGGCACACTTAGCAAGTTATAGGACAGGCTTGGAACATACAACACATCTTGTAATATACACTTATTTACCTTCTGGCTCTTTGGAGACTCTATTTCTGTTATTACAATTCCACGACCAGTTGCTTGGACAACATATCCATCTCCCAATGTGACATCTTGAGGCTTTTCCAGGTTATGCAATTTGACAAACAGGCTAACATCATTGCATATGTGACAGGTTGCTCCAGAGTCTATGATCCAGGTATTCATTCCTTCATTGGAACTAAATGCATGACTCACCATCAACCCCACTTCATCACTGTCTGAGCTGCTGTCTTTTCGTTTCATTTCAACCATATTGTGAGCCTTCTGCTTGTCATGAAGATTCCCCTTCAATTCCCTATCGCCAACATCATGCTTTGGTGTGTTCAGCTCTCTACAGTTACGTTTGATATGGCCAAACTTTCCACAATGATAACACTTTGGACCTTTACCTCTCCATTGTTGATTGACAATCATGGCTTTCGTTTCATCACTTGTTTCAGAACCAACTCGTTCCTTTTGCTTTTGTTCCTCGTGCAGTGAACGCTCTGTGACCACTTCCATCTTGGACACGTTCACATTTGCCTCGAGGGCCGTTACCAGCATATCGTACGAATCGGGTAAACTCGCTAACAGGTGAATAACTCGATCCTCCTCCTGAATCGGGTCATCGACAACCGCCAATCCATCGACGATTTCTGTCATCTTCTCGATGTGGTTTTGAATTGACTCTCCGTGTTTCAGTCGCAATGAGTAGAGCTTACGACGCAATGCCAACTTGTTAGCCCACGTTTTCTTTTGGAATTGATCTGATAGCTTGTCCCAAACCAGAGAAGGGTCTTGTGGATCTCCAAGGAGGTACAGCAATGACGGTTCAACAGACAGGACAATGGTTGCCAGAGCACGATCTCTTCTTGCCACGAATTTTGCATATTTTTCAGCTTCTTCTTCACTCGGAGCCACTTCACTCTTGGCCACAATGCCCCAAAGACCTTCCTTGTACTTTCCAAGTGGGATAATTGGTGCCATTCAGCGAAATTATGCTCGCCATTCTCACGTTCGAGCCAGAAGCCATCACACAGTACCTTCGAGTATAACTAGTTCACAATTGCTTCTTGAATTTAAATTCCGTCTGGGCCCATAACCTATTGGAATTATGTATTGATATTGATCACATATGTACAAACAAAACGAGGAACGTAAAAGAACTGCCTCAGTGAAAAGAAAAACGTTTACATGTGCTTTGTTAAAAACAGAACAAGCCTTGTCACGTGACTACAGTACATAAATAATTTCTAACATGAAGTTCTGAGTCCACTTAAAATGTTCATTTCTACATGTATTTGCTTGTTGATGCCTTGTATTTGCTTGCCAATGCATTGTATTTGCTCGCCAAAGCATTGTATTTGCTCGTCAATGCCTTGTATTTGCTAGTCAATGCCTTGTATTTGCTCGTTGATGCCTTGTATTTGCTAGTCGATGCCTTGCATTTGCCCGTTGATGCCTTGTATTTGCTCGTCAATGCCTTGTATTTGCTCGTCAATGCCTTGTATTTGCTAGACAATGCCCTGTATTTGCTCGTTGATGCCTTGTGTTTGCTCGTCAATGCCTTGTATGTGCTCGTTGATGCCTTGTATTTGCTCGTTGATGCCTTGTATTTGCTCGTTGATGCCTTGTATTTGCTCGTTGATGCCTTGTATTTGCTCGTTGATGCCTTGTATTTGCTCGTCAATGTTTTGTATTTGCTATTCAATGGCTTGTATTTGCTCGTTGATGCCTTATATTTGCTCGTCAGTGCCTTGTATTTGCTCGTCAATGCCTTGTATGTGCTCGTTGATGCCTTGTATTTGCTCGTTGATGCCTTGTATTTGCTCGTTGATGCCTTGTATTTGCTCGTTGATGCCTTGTATTTTATCGTTGATGCCGTGTATTTGCTCGTCAATTCTTTGTATTTGCTATTCAATGCCTTGTATTTGCTCGTTGATGCCTTCTATTTGCTCGTGAATGCCTTGTATTTGCTCGTGAATGCCTTGTATTTGCTCGTCAATGCCTTGTAAACTCGTTCATGCCTTGTATTTGCTCGTCGATGCCTTGTATTTGCTAGTCAATGCATTGTATTTGCTAGTCAATGCCTAGTATTTGCTCGTTGATGCCTTGTATTTGCTATTCAATGCCTTGTATTTGCTCGTTGATGCCTTGTATTTGCTCGTTGATGCCTTGTATTTGCTCGTTGATGCCTTGTATTTGCTCGTCGATGCCTTGTATTTGCTCGTTGATGCCTTGTATTTGCTCGTCAATGCTTTGTATTTGCTATTCAATGCCTTGTATTTGCTCGTTGATGCCTTCTATTTGCTCGTGAATGCCTTGTATTTGCTCGTGAATGCCTTGTATTTGCTCGTCAATGCCTTGTAAACTCGTTCATGCCTTGTATTTGCTCGTCGATGCCTTGTATTTGCTAGTCAATGCATTGTATTTGCTAGTCAATGCTAGTATTTGCTCGTTGATGCCTTGTATTTGCTATTCAATGCCTTGTATTTGCTCGTTGATGCCTTGTATTTGCTCGTTGATGCCTTGTATTTGCTCGTTGATGCCTTGTATTTGCTCGTCGATGCCTTGTATTTGCTCGTTGATGCCTTGTATTTGCTCGTCAATGCTTTGTATTTGCTATTCAATGGCTTGTATTTGCTCGTTGATGCCTTGTATTTGCTCGTCAATGCCTTGTATTTGCTCGTCAATGCCTTGTATTTGCTCGCCAGTGCCTTGTATTTGCTCGTCAATGCCTTGTATGTGCTCGTTGATGCCTTGTATTTGCTCGTTGATGCCTTGTATTTGCTCGTTGATGCCTTGTATTTGCTCGTTGATGCCTTGTATTTTATCGTTGATGCCGTGTATTTGCTCGTCAATTATTTGTATTTGCTATTCAATGCCTTGTATTTGCTCGTTGATGCCTTCTATTTGCTCGTCACTGTCTTGTATTTGCTAGTCAATGCCTTGTATTTGCTCGTCGATGCCTTGTATTTGCTCGTCAATGCCTTGTATTTGCTCAACAATGCCTTGTATTTGCTCGTCGATGCCTCGTATTTGCTCGTCAATGCCTTGTATTTGCTCGTCGATGCCTTTTATTTGCTCATCAATGCCTAGTATTTGCTCGTCGATGCCTTGTATTTGCTCGTCGATGCCTTGTATTTGCTCGTCAATGCCTTGTATTTGCGCGTTGATGCCTTGTATTTGCTATTCAATACCTTGTATTTGCTCGTTGGTGCCTTGTATTTGCTCGTCAGTGCCTTGTATTTGCTAGTCAATGCATTGTATTTGTTAGTCAATGCCTTGCATTTGCTCATCAATGCCTTGTATTTGCTCATCAATGCCTTGTATTTGCTCGCTGATGCCTTGTATTTGCTCGTCAATGCCTTGTATTTGATAGTCAATGCCTTATATTTGCTCGTTGATACGTTGTATTTGCTCGTCAATGCCTTGTATTTGCTCGTCAATGCCTTGTATTTGCTCGTCAATGCCTTGTATTTGCTCATCAATGCCTTGTATTTGCTCATCAATGCCTTGTATTTGCTAGTCAATGCGTTGTAATTGCTCATCAATGCCTTGTATTTGCTCGTCGATGCCTTGTATTTGCTCCTCAATGCCTTCTATTTGCTAGTCCATGCCTTGTATTTGCTCGTCGATGCCTTGTATTTGCTCGTCAATGACTTGTATTTGCTCGTTGATGCCTAGTGTTTGCTCGTCAATGCATTGTATTTGCTAGTCAATACCTTGTATTTGCTCATCAATGCCTTGTATTTGCTCGTCAATGCATTTTATTTGCTCGTCATTGCCTTGTATTTGCTCGTCAATGCATTGTATTTGCTCGTCAATGCCTTGTATTTGCTCGTTGATGCATTGTATTTGCTAGTCAATGCATTGTATTTGCTAGTCAATTCCTTGTATTTGCTCGTCAATGCCTTGTATTTGCTCGTCGATGCCTTGTATTTGCTGGTCAATGCCTTGTATTTGCTAGTCAATGCCTTGTATTTGCTCGTCAATGCCTTGGATTTGCTCGTTGATGCATTGTATTTGCTAGTCAATGCATTGTATTTGCTAGTCAATACCTTGTATTTGCTCGTCAATGCCTTGTATTTGCTCGTCGATGCCTTGTATTTGCCAGTCAATCCCTTGTATTTGCTCGTCAATGCCTTGTATTTGCTCATCAATGCCTTGTATTTGCTCGTTGATGCCTTGTATTTGCTAGTCAATGCCTTGTATTTGCTAGTCAATGCCTTGTATTTGCTCGTCAATGGCTTGTATTATTGGAATTCTGTATTGATATTGATCATATATGTACAAACAAAACGAGGAACGTAAAAGAACTGCCTCAGTGAAAAGAAAAACGTTTACATGTGCTTTGTTAAAAACAGAACAAGCCTTGTCACGTGACTACAGTACATAAATAATTTCTAACATGAAGTTCTGAGTCCACTTAAAATGTTCATTTCTACACTCCTCCTTACTCATATAACTACATGTTCAACTACTTATTGATCTGATTCCAGCCATCTTTCTAAGCTTAGTAAATTGAGATTGGCTTAGTCCCTTAGTGAAAATGTCAGCGATCATTTCGTCCGATCTGCAGTATCCCAATTTTACGGTAGCTTTAGCGACTTGTTCTCGAACAAAATGATACTTTATGTCGATGTGTTTTGCCCGTCCATGGAACTGTGGATTTTTAGCCATGCAGATTGCCGCTTGGTTATCCTCTAGTATCAACGTTGCTCCAGTTGGCTTGCTCTTCAGATCAGTTAGAAGCTGTTGGATCCAAACTGCTTCTTGCGTTGCACTTGCTAGTGCCATGTACTCAGCTTCTGCTGTAGAGAGAGCCACACAGGATTGTTTCTTGCTTCTCCAACTGATTGTTGATCCACTGATCTGAAAGATATATCCTGACGTTGATTTTCGGTCATCAAGGTCTCCTGCCCAGTCAGCATCTGAATATCCCACGCATTCGGTCATTTGATTCTTGCCATTGTAGAGTAATCCCATGTCCTGAGTTCCACTCAGATAACGCATGATGCGTTTAACAGCTGTCCAGTGCTGCTTAGTTGACTCAGCACTGAATCTTGCAACATTGCTTACTGCATATGCGATGTCAGGTCTTGTTTTTGTGGACAAGTAAAGTAAGTTTCCTACGGCAGATTGATAGCAGACTTGGTCAACACGTTCGTTGTCTTCTGTTGGCTTTACTTGGTCAACACGTTCGTTTGTCCTCTGTTGGCTTTACTAATTTTGTCCCACATTCAACAGGTGTGCTCACCGGTTTGGAACTTTCCATGGCAAATTTTTGTAAGATGCTCTTTGTGTATGCTTCTTGGCCGATCCATATTTCTTTCAAATCTGGTTTCTGGACAATTTTAACACCAAGGAAATGGTGTAATTCCCCCATATCCTTCATTTCAAATTTATTGGCGAGGTCTTTCTTGACTTTATTCATTTGTTGATCACTGTTTCCAGCCAGGAGAATATCATCAACGTACACAGCAATGATAAACATTTCTCCCTCTTCCGCGACGTAAATACATGGATCACCAGCGGTTTGCACAAAGCCCATTTTCTTCAACTTGTCGTCAAGTACAGAGTTCCAACAACGTGGTGATTGTTTGAGACCATAAATGCTTCGGTTTAACTTGCAGACTAGGTGTTCCTTTCCGTTAGCGATAAAACCATCTGGTTGTTTCATGTAGACTTCCTCCTTGAGTTCTCCATTTAAGAATGCTGTTGTAACGTCCATTTGATGCAGCTTCAGTCCGTGCTGTGCAGCTAGTGCAATTATGGTTCGCATTGATTCAAACCTAACCACAGGACAGAATGTTTCATCATACTCATCACCAAACTTCTGACTGAATCCTTGAGCTACCAGACGAGCCTTGTGTCTTTCAACTGTTCCATCTGCATTGGTCTTGACTTTAAATATCCACTTGCTACCAACTGCTTTCCGATCTTTAGGCAGTTCCACCAGATCCCAAACTTCATTAATTTGCAATGAAGCTATTTCTTTTTCCATCGCTTTCTTCCAAGTGGCTTTTTGTGAACTTGCCAGAGCTTCTTTGACAGTTCTTGGCTCATCATTGTTGTTTGCAGCAGTTGCCCACTCACCATAGCAGTCTGGCACTTTTCGACCTCTCTCAGATCTTCTCAGGACTGCAGGCTCATGTGTCTCATCTACGATAGGCTCTTCATATGCTGGAAAATCAAGTTCCACATATTTGTTCTTCGGCTCATGTTCTTTGGAAACTTCAGTTCCACAAGATGATTCGTTGAACTTGACATCTCGACTGTGGAAGACCCTTCCACGTTGCGGATCGTAAAGACGATATCCCTTCGTTTCAGTGCCATAACCCAGAAGAATACACTTTCTGGCTTTGGAGTCCAATTTCTTCCGTTCGTCCTTTGGCACATGGACATATGCTTTGCATCCAAACACGCGCAGATGCTTCACGTTAGGTCTCTCCTCCATCCAGGCTTCAAATGGCGTCTTTCCTTTCACTGCAGTGGTGGGACTCCTGTTTCTAAGATATACAGCTGTTGATAATGTTTCTGCCCAGAACTTGTGTGGGAGATTTGCATCAGCCAACATGGACCTTACAGATTCAACCAAGGTCCGATTCATCCTTTCAGCCACGCCATTTTGTTCTGGTGTCTTTGGCACTGTAAGCTGGTGTCTCACCCCCTCCTTTTTCAGGTAATTTTCGAACTCTGCTGAGGTGTACTCGCCTCCGTTGTCTGTACGCAAGACTTTGAGCTTTTTACCAGTGGATTTTTCAACCAGGGCTTTCCACTCCAGAAATTTCCCAAAGACTTCGTCTTTGCGTTTCAAGACATAGACCCATACGTAGTGAGTGTGGTCATCAATAAATGTTAGGAAGTATTCAGCTCCACTAAGTGATTGTGCATTAATCTTGCCACACACATCACTGTGCACCAACTCAAGTGACTCTTTGGCACATTCACTTCTGTCGACTGGGAATTTGCTTCGATGATGCTTTCCTTCAGTGCACGATTCACAGAAGTCGATATCTTTGGACTTGTCATAGTCATAGCCGTTGACCAGGTTATCCTTTGCCAGTTTCTGGAGGTTTTGTACACCAAGGTGACCATATCGCCTGTGCCAGATGACTTCCTTGCTTTCTTGGCTTGGATTTTCTGAAGTAGCATTTGCTTGATGGGTTGTTACACAGTTCAGGTAATACAGGTTTCCTACTCTGGTAGCAATAGCAATTGGATTTTGATTTTCATCCAGAATGTGGCATCCATCTTCATCAAACTTGACAGTCTTTCCAGACTTTGTTGCTTTAGGCACACTTAGCAAGTTATAGGACAGGCTTGGAACATACAACACATCTTGTAATATACACTTATTTACCTTCTGGCTCTTTGGAGACTCTATTTCTGTTATTACAATTCCACGACCAGTTGCTTGGACAACATATCCATCTCCCAATGTGACATCTTGAGGCTTTTCCAGGTTATGCAATTTGACAAACAGGCTAACATCATTGCATATGTGACAGGTTGCTCCAGAGTCTATGATCCAGGTATTCATTCCTTCATTGGAACTAAATGCATGACTCACCATCAACCCCACTTCATCACTGTCTGAGCTGCTGTCTTTTCGTTTCATTTCAACCATATTGTGAGCCTTCTGCTTGTCATGAAGATTCCCCTTCAATTCCCTATCGCCAACATCATGCTTTGGTGTGTTCAGCTCTCTACAGTTACGTTTGATATGGCCAAACTTTCCACAATGATAACACTTTGGACCTTTACCTCTCCATTGTTGATTGACAATCATGGCTTTCGTTTCATCACTTGTTTCAGAACCAACTCGTTCCTTTTGCTTTTGTTCCTCGTGCAGTGAACGCTCTGTGACCACTTCCATCTTGGACACGTTCACATTTGCCTCGAGGGCCGTTACCAGCATATCGTACGAATCGGGTAAACTCGCTAACAGGTGAATAACTCGATCCTCCTCCTGAATCGGGTCATCGACAACCGCCAATCCATCGACGATTTCTGTCATCTTCTCGATGTGGTTTTGAATTGACTCTCCGTGTTTCAGTCGCAATGAGTAGAGCTTACGACGCAATGCCAACTTGTTAGCCCACGTTTTCTTTTGGAATTGATCTGATAGCTTGTCCCAAACCAGAGAAGGGTCTTGTGGATCTCCAAGGAGGTACAGCAATGACGGTTCAACAGACAGGACAATGGTTGCCAGAGCACGATCTCTTCTTGCCACGAATTTTGCATATTTTTCAGCTTCTTCTTCACTCGGAGCCACTTCACTCTTGGCCACAATGCCCCAAAGACCTTCCTTGTACTTTCCAAGTGGGATAATTGGTGCCATTCAGCGAAATTATGCTCGCCATTCTCACGTTCGAGCCAGAAGCCATCACACAGTACCTTCGAGTATAACTAGTTCACAATTGCTTCTTGAATTTAAATTCCGTCTGGGCCCATAACCTATTGGAATTCTGTATTGATATTGATCACATATGTACAAACAAAACGAGGAACGTAAAAGAACTGCCTCAGTGAAAAGAAAAACGTTTACATGTGCTTTGTTAAAAACAGAACAAGCCTTGTCACGTGACTACAGTACATAAATAATTTCTAACATGAAGTTCTGAGTCCACTTAAAATGTTCATTTCTACATGTATTTGCTTGTTGATGCCTTGTATTTGCTTGCCAATGCATTGTATTTGCTCGCCAAAGCATTGTATTTGCTCGTCAATGCCTTGTATTTGCTAGTCAATGCCTTGTATTTGCTCGTTGATGCCTTGTATTTGCTAGTCGATGCCTTGCATTTGCCCGTTGATGCCTTGTATTTGCTCGTCAATGCCTTGTATTTGCTCGTCAATGCCTTGTATTTGCTAGACAATGCCCTGTATTTGCTCGTTGATGCCTTGTGTTTGCTCGTCAATGCCTTGTATGTGCTCGTTGATGCCTTGTATTTGCTCGTTGATGCCTTGTATTTGCTCGTTGATGCCTTGTATTTGCTCGTTGATGCCTTGTATTTGCTCGTTGATGCCTTGTATTTGCTCGTCAATGTTTTGTATTTGCTATTCAATGGCTTGTATTTGCTCGTTGATGCCTTATATTTGCTCGTCAGTGCCTTGTATTTGCTCGTCAATGCCTTGTATGTGCTCGTTGATGCCTTGTATTTGCTCGTTGATGCCTTGTATTTGCTCGTTGATGCCTTGTATTTGCTCGTTGATGCCTTGTATTTTATCGTTGATGCCGTGTATTTGCTCGTCAATTCTTTGTATTTGCTATTCAATGCCTTGTATTTGCTCGTTGATGCCTTCTATTTGCTCGTGAATGCCTTGTATTTGCTCGTGAATGCCTTGTATTTGCTCGTCAATGCCTTGTAAACTCGTTCATGCCTTGTATTTGCTCGTCGATGCCTTGTATTTGCTAGTCAATGCATTGTATTTGCTAGTCAATGCCTAGTATTTGCTCGTTGATGCCTTGTATTTGCTATTCAATGCCTTGTATTTGCTCGTTGATGCCTTGTATTTGCTCGTTGATGCCTTGTATTTGCTCGTTGATGCCTTGTATTTGCTCGTCGATGCCTTGTATTTGCTCGTTGATGCCTTGTATTTGCTCGTCAATGCTTTGTATTTGCTATTCAATGGCTTGTATTTGCTCGTTGATGCCTTGTATTTGCTCGTCAATGCCTTGTATTTGCTCGTCAATGCCTTGTATTTGCTCGCCAGTGCCTTGTATTTGCTCGTCAATGCCTTGTATGTGCTCGTTGATGCCTTGTATTTGCTCGTTGATGCCTTGTATTTGCTCGTTGATGCCTTGTATTTGCTCGTTGATGCCTTGTATTTTATCGTTGATGCCGTGTATTTGCTCGTCAATTATTTGTATTTGCTATTCAATGCCTTGTATTTGCTCGTTGATGCCTTCTATTTGCTCGTCAATGCCTTGTATGTGCTCGTCAATGCCTTGTATTTGCTCCTCAATGCCTTGTAAACTCGTTCATTCCTTGTATTTGTTCGTCGATACCTTGTATTTGCTAGTCAATGCATTGTATTTGCTAGTCAATGCCTAGTATTTGCTCGTTGATGCCTTGTATTTGCTAGTCAATGCCTTCTATTTGCTCGTCAATGCATTGTATTTGCTCGTCAATGCCATGTATTTGCTCGTCAATGCCTTGTATTTGCTCGTCAATACCTTGTAAACTCGTTCATGCCTTGTATTTGCTCGTCAATACCTTGTAAACTCGTTCATGCCTTGTATTTGCTAGTCTGTGCCTAGTATTTGCTCGTTGATGCCTTGTATTTGCTAGTCAATGCCTTGTATTTGCTCGTCAATGCATTGTATTTGCTCGTCAATGCCTTGTATTTGCTCGTCAATGCATTGATTTGCTAGTCAATGCCTTGTATTTGCACCTCAATACCTTGTATTTGCTCGTCAATGCCCTGTATTTGCTCGTCGATGCCTTTTATTTGCTCGTCAATGCCTTGTATTTGCTCGTTGATGCCTTGTATTTGCTCGTCAATGCATTGTATTTGCTAGACAATGCCTGGTATTTGCTCGTTGATGCCTTGTATTTGCTCGTCAATGCCTTGTATTTGCTCGTCAATGCCTTGTATTTGCTAGTCAATGCCTTCTATTTGCTCGTCAATGCCTTGTATATGCTCGTCAATGCCTTGTATTTGCTCGTCAATGCCTTGTATTTGCTCGTCAATGCATTGTATTAGCTAGACAATGCCTGGTATTTGCTCGTCAATGCCTTGTAATTGCTCGTTGATGCCTTGTATTTGCCATTCAATGCCTTGTATTTGCTCGTTGATGCCTTGTATTTGCTCGTCAATGCTTGTATTTGCTCGTCAATCCCTTGTATTTGCTCGTCAATACCTTGTATTTGCTCGTCAATGCCTTGTATTTGCTCGTCAATGCCTTGTATTTGCTCGTCGATGCCTTGTATTTGCAAGTCAATGCCTTGTATTTGCTAGTCAATGCCTTGTATTTGCTTGTCAATGCCTTGTATTTGCTCGTCAATGCCTTGTATTTGCTCGTCAATGCCTTGTATTTGCTCGTTGATGCCATGTATTTTCTCGTTGATGCCTTGTATTTTCTCGTTGATGTCTTGTATTTGCTCGTTGATTCCTTGTATTTGCTCGTCCATGCCTTGTATTTGCTATTCAAGGCCTTGTATTTGCTCGTCAATACCTTGTATTTGCTCGTCAATGCCTTGTGTTTGCTCGTTGATGCCATGTATTTTCTCGTTGATGCCTTGTATTTCTCGTTGATGTCTTGTATTTGCTCGTTGATGCCTTGTATTTGCTCGTCCATGCCTTGTATTTGCTATTCAAGGCCTTGTATTTGCTCGTCAATGCCTTGTATTTGCACGTCAATGCCTTGTATTTGCTCGTCAATGCCTTGTATTTGCTCGTCAATGCCTTGTATGTGCTCGTTGATGACTTGTATTTGCTCGTTGATGTCTTGTATTTGCTCGTTGATGCCTTGTATTTGCTCGTCCATGCCTTGTATTTGCTATTCAAGGCCTTGTATTTGCTCGTCAATGCCTTGTATTTGCTCGTCAATGCCTTGTATTTGCTCGTCAATGCCTTGTATTTGCTCGTCAATGCCTTGTATGTGCTCGTTGATGACTTGTATTTGCTCGTTGATGCCTTGTATTTGCTCGTTGATGCCTTGTATTTGCTCGTTGATGCCTTGTATTTGCTCGTTGATGCCTTGTATTTGCTATTCAAGGCCTTGTATTTGCTCGTCAATGCCTTGTATTTGCTCGTCAATGCCTTGTATTTGCTCGTCAATGCCTTGTATTTGCTCGTCAATGCCTTGTATGTGCTCGTTGATGCCTTGTATTTGCTCGTTGATGCCTTGTATTTGCTCGTTGATGCCTTGTATTTGCTCGTTGATGCCTTGTATGTTATCGTTGATGCCGTGTATTTGCACGTCAATTATTTGTATTTTCTATTCAATGCCTTGTATTTGCTCGTTGATGCCTTCTATTTGCTCGTCAATGCCTTGTATTTGCTCGTCAATGCCTTGTATTTGCTCGTCAATGCCTTGTAAACTCGTTCAAGCCTTGTATTTTCTCGTCGATGCCTTGTATTTGTTAGTCAATGCATTGTATTTGCTCGTCGATGCCTTGTATTTGCTCGTCGATGCATTGTATTTGCTCGTCAATGCCTTGTATTTGCTCGTCAATGCATTGATTTGCTGTCAATGCCTTGTATTTGCCCGTTGATGCCTTGTATTTGCTAGTCAATGCCTTGTATTTGCTCCTCAATACCTTGTATTTGCTCGTCAATGCCTTGTATTTGCTCGTCAATGCCTTGTATTTGCTAGTCAATGCCTTGTATTTGCTCGTTGATGCCTTGTGTTTGCTCGTCAATGCCTTGTATATGTGCTCGTTGATGCCTTGTATTTGCTTGTTGATGCCTTATATTTGCTCGTTGATGCCTTGTATTTGCTCGTTGATGCCTTGTATTTGCTATTCAATGCCTTGTATTTGCTCGTTGATGCCTTGTATTTGCTCGTTGATGCCTTGTATTTGCTCGTTGATGCCTTGTATTTGCTCGTCGATGCCTTGTATTTGCTCGTTGATGCCTTGTATTTGCTCGTCAATGCTTTGTATTTTCTATTCAATGGCTTGTATTTGCTCGTTGATGCCTTGTATTTGCTCGTCAATGCCTTGTATTTGCTCGTCAATGCCTTGTATTTGCTCGTCAGTGCCTTGTATTTGCTCGTCAATGCCTTGTATGTGCTCGTTGATGCCTTGTATTTGCTCGTTGATGCCTTGTATTTGCTCGTTGATGCCTTGTATTTTATGGTTGATGCCGTGTATTTTCTCGTCAATTCTTTGTATTTGCTATTCAATGCCTTGTATTTGCTCGTTGATGCCTTGTATTTGCTCGTCAATGCCTTGTATTTGCTCGTCAGTGCCTTGTATTTGCTCGTCAATGCCTTGTATGTGCTCGTTGATGCCTTGTATTTGCTCGTTGATGCCTTGTATTTGCTCGTTGATGCCTTGTATTTTATCGTTGATGCCTTCTATTTGCTCGTCAATGCCTTGTATTTGCTCGTCAATGCCTTGTATTTGCTTGTCAATGGCTTGTAAACTCGTTCATGCCTTGTATTTGCACGTCGATGCCTTGTATTTGCTAGTCAATGCATTGTATTTGCTAGTCAATGCCTAGTATTTGCTCGTTGATGCCTTGTATTTGCTAGTCAATGCCTTCTATTTGCTCGTCAATGCATTGTATTTGCTCGTCAATGCCATGTATTTGCTCGTGAATGCATTGATTTGCTAGTCAATGCCTTGTATTTGCACCTCAATACCTTGTATTTGCTCGTCAATGCCTTGTATTTGCTCGTAAATACCTTGTAAACTCGTTCATGCCTTGTATTTGCTCGTCGATGCCTTGTATTTGCTACTCAATGCATTGTGTTCGCTCGTCGATGCCTTGTATTTGCTCGTCGATGCATTGTATTTGCTCGCCAATGCCTTGTATTTGCTTGTCGATGCATTGATTTGCTAGTCAATGCCTTGCATTTGCCCGTTGATGCCTTGTATTTGCTCGTCAATGCCTTGTATTTGCTCGTCAATGCCTTGTATTTGCTAGTCAATGCCCTGTATTTGCTCGTTGATGCCTTGTGTTTGCTCGTCAATGCCTTGTATGTGCTCGTTGATGCCTTGTATTTGCTCGTTGATGCCTTGTATTTGCTCGTTGATGCCTTGTATTTGCTCGTTGATGCCTTGTATTTGCTCGTTGATGCCTTGTATTTGCTCGTCAATGTTTTGTATTTGCTATTCAATGGCTTGTATTTGCTCGTTGATGCCTTATATTTGCTCGTCAATGCCTTGTATTTGCTCGTCAATGCCTTGTATTTGCTCGTCAGTGCCTTGTATTTGCTCGTCAATGCCTTGTATGTGCTCGTTGATGCCTTGTATTTGCTCGTTGATGCCTTGTATTTGCTCGTTGATGCCTTGTATTTGCTCGTTGATGCCTTGTATTTTATCGTTGATGCCGTGTATTTGCTCGTCAATTCTTTGTATTTGCTATTCAATGCCTTGTTTTTGCGCGTTGATGCCTTCTATTTGCTCGTGAATGCCTTGTATTTGCTCGTCAATGCCTTGTATTTGCTAGTCAATGCATTGTGTTTGCTCGTCGATGCCTTGTATTTGCTCGTCGATGCATTGTATTTGCTCGTCAATGCCTTGTATTTGCTTGTCGATGCATTGATTTGCTAGTCAATGCCTTGCATTTGCCCGTTGATGCCTTGTATTTGCTCGTCAATGCCTTGTATTTGCTCGTCAATGCCTTGTGTTTGCTCGTCAATGCCTTGTATGTGCTCGTTGATGCCTTGTATTTGCTCGTTGATGCCTTGTATTTGCTCGTTGATGCCTTGTATTTGCTCGTTGATGCCTTGTATTTGCTCGTTGATGCCTTGTATTTGCTCGTCAATGTTTTGTATTTGCTATTCAATGGCTTGTATTTGCTCGTTGATGCCTTATATTTGCTCGTCAATGCCTTGTATTTGCTCGTCAATGCCTTGTATTTGCTCGTCAGTGCCTTGTATTTGCTCGTCAATGCCTTGTATGTGCTCGTTGATGCCTTGTATTTGCTCGTTGATGCCTTGTATTTGCTCGTTGATGCCTTGTATTTGCTCGTTGATGCCTTGTATTTTATCGTTGATGCCGTGTATTTGCTCGTCAATTCTTTGTATTTGCTATTCAATGCCTTGTATTTGCTCGTTGATGCCTTCTATTTGCTCGTCAATGCCTTGTATTTGCTCGTCAATGCTTGTATTTGCTCGTCAATGCCTTGTATTCGTTCATGCCTTGTATTTGCTCGTCGATGCCTTGTCTAGTCAATGCATTGTATTTGCTAGTCAATGCCTAGTATTTGCTCGTTGATGCCTTGTATTTGCTATTCAATGCCTTGTATTTGCTCGTTGATGCCTTGTATTTGCTCGTTGATGCCTTGTATTTGCTCGTCAATGCCTTGTATTTGCTAGTCAATGCATTGTATTTGCTCGTCGATGCCTTGTATTTGCTCGTCGATGCATTGTATTTGCTCGTCAATGCCTTGTATTTGCTTGTCGATGCATTGATTTGCTATTTGCTCGTCAATGCCTTGTATTTGCTCGTCAATGCCTTGTATTTGCTCGTCAATGCCTTGTATTTGCTCGTCAATGCCTTGTATTTGCTCGTTGATGCCTTGTATTTGCTCGTCAATGCCTTGTATGTGCTCGTTGATGCCTTGTATTTGCTCGTTGATGCCTTGTATTCGTTGACTTGTATTTGCTCGTTGATGCCTTGTATTTGCTCGTTGATGCCTTGTATTTGCTCGTTGATGCCTTGTATTTGCTCGTCAATGTTTTGTATTTGCTATTCAATGGCTTGTATTTGCTCGTTGATGCCTTATATTTGCTCGTCAATGCCTTGTATTTGCTCGTCAATGCCTTGTATTTGCTCGTCAATGCCTTGTATTTGCTCGTCAATGCCTTGTATTGCTCGTTGCTTGTATTTGCTCGTTGATGCTTGTATTTGCTTGATGCCTTGTATTTGCTCGTTGATGCCTTGTATTTGCTCGTCAATGCCTTGTATTTGCTCGTTGATGCCTTGTATTTGCTCGTTGATGTGTATTTGCTCGTCAATGCCTTGTATTTGCTCGTCAATGCCTTGTATTTGCTCGTCAATGCCTTGTATTTGCTCGTCGATGCCTTGTATTTGCTCGTCGATGCCTTGTATTTGCTCGTCAATGCCTTGTATTTGCTCGTTGATGCCTTGTATTTGCTCGTTGATGCCTTGTATTTGCTCGTTGATGCCTTGTATTTGCTCGTCGTGCCTTGTATCGTTGATGCCTTGTATTTGCTCGTCAATGCCTTGTATTTGCTATTCAATGCCTTGTATTTGCTCGTTGATGCCTTCATTTGCTCGTGATGCCTTGTATTTGCTCGTCAATGCCTTGTATTTGCTCGTCAATGCCTTGTATTTGCTCGTCAATGCCTTGTAAATTTGCTCGTTCATGCCTTGTATTTGCTCGTCGATGCCTTGTATTTGCTAGTCAATGCCTTGTATTTGCTCGTTGATGCCTTGTATTTGCTAGTCAATGCCTTGTATTTGCTCGTTGATGCCTTGTATTTGCTCGTTATGCCTGTATTTGCTCGTTGATGCTTGTATTTGCTCGTCAATGCCTTGTATTTGCTCGTTGATGCCTTGTATTTGCTCGTCAATGCCTTGTATTTGCTCTTGCTATATGCCTTGTATTTGCTCGTTGATGCTTGTATTTGCTCGTTGATGCCTTGTATTGCTCGTTGCCTTGTATTTGCTCGTCAATGCCTTGTATTTGCTCGTCATGCCTTGTATTTGCTCGTCGATGCCTTGTATTTGCTCGTCAATGCCTTGTATTTGCTCGTCAATGCCTTGTAATTTGCTATTTCGATGCCTTGTATTTGCTCGTCAATGCCTTGTATTTGCTCGTCAATGCCTTGTATTTGCTCGTCAATGCCTTGTATTTGCTCGTGATGCCTTGTATTTGCTCGTTGATGCCTTGTATTGTATTGCTCGTCAATGCCTTGTATTTGCTCGTTGATGCCTTGTATTTGCTCGTCAATGCCTGTATTTGCTCGTTGATGCCTTGTATTTGCTCGATGCTATTGTATTGCTCGTGATGCCTTGTAATTTGCTCGTCAATGCCTTGTATTGCTAGTCAATGCCTTGTATTTGCTCGTCAATGCCTTGTATTTGCTCGTCAATGCTTGTATTTGCTCGTTGCATTGTATTTGCTCGTCAATGCCTTGTATTTGCTCGTCAATGCCTTGTATTTGCTCGTCAAGCTTGTATTTGCTCGTCAATGCCTTGTATGTGCTCGTTGATGCCTTGTATTTGCTCGTTGATGCCTTGTATTTGCTCGTTGATGCCTTGTATTTGCTCGTTGATGCCTTGTATTTGATCGTTGATGCCGTGTATTTGCTCGTCAATTATTTGTATTTGCTCGTCAATGCCTTGTATTTGCTCGTCAATGCCTTGTATTTGCTCGTCAGTGCCTTGTATTTGCTCGTCAATGCCTTGTATGTGCTCGTTGATGCCTTGTATTTGCTCGTTGATGCCTTGTATTTGCTCGTTGATGCCTTGTATTTGCTCGTTGATGCCTTGTATTTTATCGTTGATGCCGTGTATTTGCTCGTCAATTATTTGTATTTGCTATTCAATGCCTTGTATTTGCTCGTTGATGCCTTCTATTTGCTCGTGAATGCCTTGTATTTGCTCGTCAATGCCTTGTATTTGCTCGTCAATGCCTTGTAAACTCGTTCATGCCTTGTATTTGCTCGTCGATGCCTTGTATTTGCTAGTCAATGCATTGTATTTGCTAGTCAATGCCTAGTATCTGCTCGTTGATGCCTTGTATTTGCTATTCAATGCCTTGTATTTGCTCGTTGATGCCTTGTATTTGCTCGTTGATGCCTTGTATTTGCTCGTTGATGCCTTGTATTTGCTCGTTGATGCCTTGTATTTGCTCGTCAATGTTTTGTATTTGCTATTCAATGGCTTGTATTTGCTCGTTGATGCCTTATATTTGCTCGTCAATGCCTTGTATTTGCTCGTCAATGCCTTGTATTTGCTCGTCAGTGCCTTGTATTTGCTCGTCAATGCCTTGTATGTGCTCGTTGATGCCTTGTATTTGCTCGTTGATGCCTTGTATTTGCTCGTTGATGCCTTGTATTTGCTCGTTGATGCCTTGTATTTTATCGTTGATGCCGTGTATTTGCTCGTCAATTCTTTGTATTTGCTATTCAATGCCTTGTATTTGCTCGTTGATGCCTTCTATTTGCTCGTGAGTGCCTTGTATTTGCTCGTCAATGCCTTGTATTTGCTCGTCAATGCCTTGTAAACTCGTTCATGCCTTGTATTTGCTCGTCGATGCCTTGTATTTGCTAGTCAATGCATTGTATTTGCTAGTCAATGCCTAGTATTTGCTCGTTGATGCCTTGTATTTGCTATTCAATGCCTTGTATTTGCTCGTTGATGCCTTGTATTTGCTCGTTGATGCCTTGTATTTGCTCGTCAATCCCTTGTATTTGCTAGTCAATGCATTGTGTTTGCTATTCAATGGCTTGTATTTGCTCGTTGATGCCTTGTATTTGCTCGTCAATGCCTTGTATTTGCTCGTCAATGCCTTGTATTTGCTCGCCAGTGCCTTGTATTTGCTCGTCAATGCCTTGTATGTGCTCGTTGATGCCTTGTATTTGCTCGTTGATGCCTTGTATTTGCTCGTTGGTGCCTTGTATTTGCTCGTTGATGCCTTGTATTTTATCGTTGATGCCGTGTATTTGCTCGTCAATTCTTTGTATTTGCTATTCAATGCCTTGTATTTGCTCGTTGATGCCTTCTATTGGCTCGTCAATGCCTTGTATGTGCTCGTCAATGCCTTATATTTGCTCCTCAATGCCTTGTACACTCGTTCATGCCTTGTATTTGTTCGTCGATACCTTGTATTTGCTAGTCAATGCATTGTATTTGCTAGTCAATGCCTAGTATTTGCTCGTTGATGCCTTGTATTTGCTAGTCAATGCCTTCTATTTGCTCGTCAATGCATTGTATTTGCTCGTCAATGCCATGTATTTGCTCGTCAATGCCTTGTATTTGCTCGTCAATACCTTGTAAACTCGTTCATGCCTTGTATTTGCTCGTCGATGCCTTGTATTTGCTAGTCAATGCATTGTGTTTGCTCGTCGATGCCTTGTATTTGCTCGTCGATGCATTGTATTTGCTCGTCAATGCCTTGTATTTGCTTGTCGATGCATTGATTTGCTAGTCAATGCCTTGCATTTGCCCGTTGATGCCTTGTATTTGCTCGTCAATGCCTTGTATTTGCTCCTCAATGCCTTGTATTTGCTCGTCAATGCCTTGTATATGCTCGTCAATGCCTTGTATTTGCTCGTCAATGCCTGGCATTTGCTCGTTGATGCCTTGTATTTGCTCGTCAATGTCTTGTATTTGCTCATCAATGTCTTGTATTTGCTCGTCAATGCCTTGTAATTGCTCGTTGATGCCTTGTATTTGCTATTCAATGCCATGTATTTGCTCGTCAATGCCTTGTATTTGCTCGTCAATACCTTGTAAACTCGTTCATGCCTTGTATTTGCTCGTCGATGCCTTGTATTTGCTCGTCAATGCCTTGTATTTGCTCGTCAATCCCTTGTATTTGCTCGTCAATGCCTTGTATTTGCTCGTCAATGCCTTGTATTTGCTAGTCAATGAATTGTATTTGCTCGTCGATGCCATGTATTTGCTCGTTGATGCCTTGTATTTGCTCGTCAATGCCTTGTATTTGCTCCTCAATGCCTTGTATTTGCTCGTCAATGCCTTGTATATGCTCGTCAATGCCTTGTATTTGCTCGTCAATGCCTGGCATTTGCTCGTTGATGCCTTGTATTTGCTCGTCAATGCCTTGTATTTGCTCGTCAATGCCTTGTAATTGCTCGTTGATGCCTTGTATTTGCTATTCAATGCCTTGTATTTGCTCGTTGATGCCTTGTATTTGCTCGTCAATGCCTTGTATTTGCTCGTCAATCCCTTGTATTTGCTCGTCAATGCCTTGTATTTGCTCGTCAATGCCTTGTATTTGCTAGTCAATGCATTGTATTTGCTCGTCGATGCCATGTATTTGCTCGTTGATGCCTTGTATTTGCTAGTCAGTGCCTTGTATTTGCTCGTCAATGCATTGTATTTGCTCGTCAATGCCTTGTAATTGCTCGTTGATGCCTTGTATTTGCTCGTCAATGCCTTGTATTTGTTAGTCAATGCATTGTATTTGCTCGTGAATGCCTTGTATTTGCTCGTTGATGCCTTGTATTTGATAGTCAATGCCTTGTATTTGCTCGTCAATGCATTGTATTTGCTAGTCAATGCCTTCTATGTGCTCGTTGATGCCTTGTATTTGCTCGTCGATGCCTTGTATTTGCTAGTCAATGCATTGCATCAACGAGCAAATACAAGGCATTGACGAGCAAATGCAATGCATTGACGAGCAAATACAAGGCATTGACGAGCAAATACAAGGCATTGACGAGCAAATAGAAGGCATCAACGAGCAAATACAAGGCATTGACGAGCAAATACAATGCATTGACTAGCAAATACAAGGCATTGACTAGCAAATACTATGCATCGACGAGCAAATACAAGGCATCGACGAGCAAATACAAGGCTTGAACGAGTTTACAAAGCATTGGCGAGCAAATACAAGGCATTGACGAGCAAATACAAGGCATTGACGAGCAAATACAAGCCATTGACGAGCAAATACAAGGCATCAACGAGCAAATACAAGACCTTGATTAGCAAATACAAGGCATTGACGAGCAAATACAAGGCATCAACGAGCAAATAGAAGGCATCAACCAGCACATACAAGGCATCAACGAGCACATACAAGGCATTGACGAGCAAATACAAGGCATTGACGAGCAAATACAAGGCATTGACGAGCAAATACAAGGCATTGACGAGAAAATACAAGGCATTGACTAGCAAATACAAGCCATTGACGAGCAAATACAAGGCATCAACGAGCAAATACAAGACCTTGAATAGCAAATACATGGCATTGACGAGCAAATACAAGGCATCAACGAGCAAATAGAAGGCATCAACCAGCACATACAATGCATCAACGAGCACATACAAGGCATTGACGAGCAAATACAAGGCATTGACGAGCAAATACAAGGCATTGACGAGCAAATACAAGGCATTGACGAGCAAATACAAGGCATTGACTAGCAAATACAAGGCATTGACTAGCAAATACAATGCATCGACGAGCAAATACAAGGCATCGACGAGCAAATACAAGACATTGACGAGCAAATACAAGGCATTGACGAGCAAATACAAGGCATTGACCAGCAAATACAAGGCATTGACGAGCAAATACAAGGCATCAACGAGCAAATACGCATCAACGAGCAAATACAAGGCATCAACGAGCAAATACAAGGCATCAACGAGCAAATACATGGCATCAACGAGCAAATACAAGGCATTGACGAGCAAATACAAGGCATTGACGAGCAAATAGAAGGCATTGACTAGCAAATACAAGGCATTGACTAGCATATACAATGCATCGACGAGCAAATACAAGGCATCGACGAGAAAATACAAGGCATTGACGAGCAAATACAAGGCATCAACGAGCACATATAAGGCATTGACGAGCAAATACAATGCATTGACGAGCAAATACAAGGCATTGACTAGCAAATACTATGCATCGACGAGCAAATACAAGGCATCGACGAGAAAATACAAGGCTTGAACGAGTTTACAAAGCATTGGCGAGCAAATACAAGGCATTGACGAGCAAATACAAGGCATTGACGAGCAAATACAAGCCATTGACGAGCAAATACAAGGCATCAACGAGCAAATACAAGACCTTGATTAGCAAATACAAGGCATTGACGAGCAAATACAAGGCATCAACGAGCAAATAGAAGGCATCAACCAGCACATACAAGGCATCAACGAGCACATACAAGGCATTGACGAGCAAATACAAGGCATTGACGAGCAAATACAAGGCATTGACGAGCAAATACAAGGCATTGACGAGCAAATACAAGGCATTGACTAGCAAATACAAGCCATTGACGAGCAAATACAAGGCATCAACGAGCAAATACAAGACCTTGAATAGCAAATACAAGGCATTGACGAGCAAATACAAGGCATCAACGAGCAAATAGAAGGCATCAACCAGCACAACAAGGCATCAACGAGCACATACAAGGCACTGACGAGCAAATACAAGGCATTGACGAGCAAATACAAGGCATTGACGAGCAAATACAAGGCATTGACGAGCAAATACAAGGCATTGACTAGCAAATACAAGGCATTGACTAGCAAATACAATGCATCGACGAGCAAATACAAGGCATCGACGAGCAAATACAAGACATTGACGAGCAAATACAAGGCATTGACGAGCAAATACAAGGCATTGACCAGCAAATACAAGGCATTGACGAGCAAATACAAGGCATCAACGAGCAAATACGCATCAACGAGCAAATACAAGGCATCAACGAGCAAATACAAGGCATCAACGAGCAAATACATGGCATCAACGAGCAAATACAAGGCATTGACGAGGAAATACAAGGCATTGACGAGCAAATAGAAGGCATTGACTAGCAAATACAAGGCATTGACTAGCATATACAATGCATCGACGAGCAAATACAAGGCATCGACGAGAAAATACAAGGCATTGACGAGCAAATACAAGGCATCAACGAGCACATATAAGGCATTGACGAGCAAATACAAGGCATTGACGAGCAAATACAAGGCATTGACGAGCAAATACAAGGCATTGACGAGCAAATACAAGGCATTGACTAGCAAATACAAGGCATTGACTAGCAAATACAATGCATCGACGAGCAAATACAAGGCATCGACGAGCAAATACAAGGCATTGACGAGCAAATACAAGGCATTGACGAGCAAATACAAGGCATTGACCAGCAAATACAAGGCATTGACGAGCAAATACAAGGCATCAACGAGCAAATACGCATCAACGAGCAAATACAAGGCATCAACGAGCAAACACAAGGCATCAACGAGCAAACACAAGGCATCAACGAGCAAATAAATGGCATCAACGAGCAAATACAAGGCATTGACGAGCAAATACAAGGGATTGACGAGCAAATACAAGGCATTGACGAGCAAATACAAGGCATCAACGAGCAAATACAGGGCATTAACGAGCAAATACAATACATTAGATAGATAGATAGATAGTTTATTGAAGTTATAACTTACAGCATCAAAGGCTGAATTAAAATAACCTTTACATTAAAAAGTATATATTTATATGTTACACTAAAATTTTATAAAATTATGATTACATTCTTAATACGAGTATCTATAGGAATTGTATGGAATAAAACTGTTCTTCAATCTATTTGTCTTACATTTTGGGAGCTGAAACATGCGTCTGTTGCGTAAGCATACGGTACTATTGTTTCTAGGAGGCAATAGTTTATGCAGTTTATGTAAATTATCATCGATAATTTCCTGAAATAACTTATCGTTTAAACTTTGTCGTCTACTGGACAGTGTTCCAAAGTTCACTGTTTGTAAAGCTTGGCTTGACGAGCAAATACAAGGCATTGACTAGCAAATACAAGGCATCAACGAGCAAATACAAGGCATTGAATAGCAAATACAAGGCATCAACGAGCAAATACAAGGCATTGACGAGCAAATACAAGGCATTGACGAGCAAATACAAGGCATTGACGAGCAAATAGAAGGCATTGACTAGCAAATACAAGGCATTGACTAGCATATACAATGCATCGACGAGCAAATACAAGGCATCGACGAGAAAATACAAGGCATTGACGAGCAAATACAAGGCATTGACGAGCAAATACAAGGGATTGACGAGCAAATACAAGGCATTGACGAGCAAATACAAGGCATCAACGAGCAAATACAAGGCATTAACGAGCAAATACAAGGCATTGACGAGCAAATACAAGTCATTGACGAGCAAATACAAGGCATCAACGAGCAAATACAAGACATTGAATAGCAAATACAAGGCATCAACGAGCAAATACAAGGCATTGACGAGCAAATACAATGCATTGACGAGCAAATACAAGGCATTGACTAGCAAATACAAGGCATCAACGAGCAAATACAAGGCATTGACTAGCAAATACAAGGCATTGACGAGCAAATACAAGGCATTGACGAGCAAATACAAGGTATTGAGGAGCAAATACAAGGCATTGACTAGCAAATACAATGCATCGACGAGCAAATACAAGGCATCGACGAGCAAATACAAGGCATTGACGAGCAAATACAAGGCATTGACCAGCAAATACAAGGCATTGACGAGCAAATACAAGGGATTGACGAGCAAATACAAGGCATTGACGAGCAAATACAAGGCATCAACGAGCAAATACAAGGCATTAACGAGCAAATACAATACATTGACGAGCAAATACAAGGCATTGACTAGCAAATACAAGGCATCAACGAGCAAATACAAGGCATTGAATAGCAAATACAAGGCATTGACGAGCAAATACAAGTCATTGACGAGCAAATACAAGGCATCAACGAGCAAATACAAGACTTTGAATAGCAAATACAAGGCATCAACGAGCAAATACAAGGCATTGACGAGCAAATACAATGCATTGACGAGCAAATACAAGGCATTGACTAGCAAATACATGGCATCAACGAGCAAATACAAGGCATTGACTAGCAAATACAAGGCATTGACGAGCAAATACAAGGCATTGACGAGCAAATACAAGGTATTGAGGAGCAAATACAAGGCATTGACTAGCAAATACAATGCATCGACGATCAAATACAAGGCATTGACGAGCAAATACAATGCATTGACGAGCAAATACAAGGCATTGACTAGCAAATACATGGCATCAACGAGCAAATACAAGGCATTGACTAGCAAATACAAGGCATTGACGAGCAAATACAAGGCATTGACGAGCAAATACAAGGTATTGAGGAGCAAATACAAGGCATTGACTAGCAAATACAATGCATCGACGAGCAAATACAAGGCATCGACGAGCAAATACAAGGCATTGACGAGCAAATACAAGGCATTGACGAGCAAATACAAGGCATTGACCAGCAAATACAAGGCATTGACGAGCAAATACAAGGCATCAATGAGCAAATACAAGACTTTGAATAGCAAATACAAGGCATCAACGAGCAAATACAAGGCATTGACGAGCAAATACAATGCATTGACGAGCAAATACAAGGCATTGACTAGCAAATACAAGGCATCAACGAGCAAATACAAGGCATTGACTAGCAAATACAAGGCATTGACGAGCAAATACAAGGCATTGACGAGCAAATACAAGGTATTGAGGAGCAAATACAAGGCATTGACTAGCAAATACAATGCATCGACGAGCAAATACAAGGCATCGACGAGCAAATACAAGGCATTGACGAGCAAATACAAGGCATTGACCAGCAAATACAAGGCATTGACCAGCAAATACAAGGCATTGACGAGCAAATACAAGGCATTGACTAGCAAATACAAGTCATTGACTAGCAAATACAAGGCATTGACTTGCAAATACAAGGCATCGACGAGCAAATACAAGGCATTGACGAGCAAATACAAGGCATTGACTAGCAAATACAAGGCATTGACTAGCATATACAATGCATCGACGAGCAAATACAAGGCATCGACGAGAAAATACAAGGCATTGACGAGCAAATACAAGGCATTGACGAGCAAATACAAGGGATTGACGAGCAAATACAAGGCATTGACGAGCAAATACAAGGCATCAACGAGCAAATACAAGGCATTAACGAGCAAATACAATACATTGACGAGCAAATACAAGGCATTGACTAGCAAATACAAGGTATCAACGAGCAAATACAAGGCATTGGCTAGCAAATACAAGGCATTGACGAGCAAATACAAGTCATTGACGAGCAAATACAAGGCAACAACGAGCAAATACAAGACATTGAATAGCAAATACAAGGCATCAACGAGCAAATACAAGGCATTGACGAGCAAATACAATGCATTGACGAGCAAATACAAGGCATTGACTAGCAAATACAAGGCATCAACGAGCAAATACAAGGCATTGACTAGCAAATACAAGGCATTGACGAGCAAATTCAAGGCATTGACGAGCAAATACAAGGTATTGAGGAGCAAATACAAGGCATTGACTAGCAAATACAATGCATCGACGAGCAAATACAAGGTATCGACGAGCAAATACAAGGCATTGACGAGCAAATACAAGGCATTGACGAGCAAATACAAGGCATTGACCAGCAAATACAAGGCATTGACGAGCAAATACAAGGCATTGACGAGCAAATACAAGGCATTGACCAGCAAATACAAGGCATTGACGAGCAAATACAAGGGATTGACGAGCAAATACAAGGCATTGACGAACAAATACAAGGCATCAACGAGCAAATACAAGGCATTAACGAGCAAATACAATACATTGACGAGCAAATACAAGGCATTGACGAGCAAATACAAGGTACTGACTAGCAAATACAAGGCATTGACGAGCAAATACAATGCATTGACGAGCAAATACAGGGCATTGACGAGCAAATACAAGGCCTTGAATAGCAAATACAAGGCATTGACGAGCAAATACAAGACATCGACGAGCAAATACAAGGCATCAACGAGCAAATACAAGGCATCAACGAGCAAATACAAGGCATTAAATAGCAAATACAAGGCATCAACGAGCAAATACAAGGCATTGACGAGAAAATGCAATGCATTGACGAGCAAATACAAGGCATTGACGAGCAAATACAAGGCCTTGAATAGCAAATACAAGGCATTGACGAGCAAATACAAGGCATCGAGGAGCAAATACAAGGCATCAACGAGCAAATACAAGGCATCAACGAGCAAACACAAGGCATTAAATAGCAAATACAAGGCATTGACTAGCAAATACTATGCATCGACGAGCAAATACAAGGCATCGACGAGCAAATGCAAGGATTGACTGGCAAAAAAAGGCAAAGACGAGCAAATACAAGGCATGAACGAGTTTACAAGGCATTGGCGAGCAAATACAAGGCATTGGCGAGCAAATACAAGGCATTGACGAGCAAATACAAGCCATTGACAAGCAAATACAAGGCATCAACGAGCAAATACAAGACCTTGAATAGCAAATACAAGGCATTGACGATCAAATACAAGGCATCAACGAGCAAATACAAGGCATCAACCAGCACATACAAGGCATCAACGAGCACATACAAGGCATTGACGAGCAAATACAAGGCATTGACGAGCAAATACAAGGCATTGACGAGCAAATACAAGGCATTGACTAGCAAATACAAGCCATTGACTAGCAAATACAAGGCATCGACGATCAAATACAAGGCTTGACTGGAAAAAAAGGCATAGACGAGCAAATACAAGGCATGAACGAGTTTACAAGGCATTGGCGAGCAAATACAAGGCATTGACGAGCAAATACAAGGCATTGACGAGCAAATACAAGCCATTGATGAGCAAATACAAGGCATTGACGAGCAAATACAAGGCATTGACGAGCAAATACAAGGCATTGACGAGCAAATACAAGGCATTGACTAGCAAATACAAGGCATTGACGAGCAAATACAAGGCATTAACTCATTCATTACTGGCTGGGTAATCATGGGGTCACCACTGACCCATAGATTAAATCGGTCGTTTTACCGTCGGAATTCATCGGAAAAATATAAAAATAGGCTTGATTTGAAGCTGAGAGTCTGGGCTATCTAAAGAACTGTGATTGGTCAGTTGGAAATAACAAACGCACTGATTGGCTGCCTTGTTAGGTGGCGGTTGCCAAGCACAGCGTGTCGCGCAACCTGACTTTCACTTAGGGTTCGTTTCACTGCTGAAGAGGTTTTGGAGGTTTTAGTAGATATGAATGAATGTGATAGTGATCGTGGAGGAATGTCAAGCGGAGAAGAATCGGACATCGACCACCAACTGATGGATTTCGACGAACTAACGAGGTGAGTCTAAAATATGCCACGCGGCCATGTCGGAAATATTTTTTGCATGTTTGGGAAGCGATGTAATTTTAGTCGATATCTTCATATATTGTGTTTGAAACATTGCTTATCATATCAAGAAATTGTTCGGAGATGTATCGAGAACTTTTCTTTGGTAAAAACGGTTGTGTTATGAGCAAGAAACACAAAATCGTGCGAGCGCTGCAGAGACGGATTATCAAGCGTGCTAATTCTGTGACGCATGGCCTATTGTTAGCGACAAAATTTAAATACCCCAATGGTATTTTTACATTTGAAGCCTTGTGTAGTTGTGTATTCCCAGGAAATGTCTTCTATATATAACTGAGAACATATTTGGAGTACTAAAAGTACTATTTCACGACTGAGAGATGGAGCTATTATGCTGAATAAGATGTTGTGAAGAAACTACTTGTTAGCTAATTATTTGATACCATTGTTTACTGCATGAGATACTTATATCATTCCTGATGCTGGTGGTGAGGTTGGAACCAGCAGTCGGGTCTGTGGTAATGGTAGGCAGGCCAGGGTTCCCCGTGGTAGGGCAAGTGGTAGGGGCCGTGGTAGGGGCCGGGGTAGGGCCCAAGCTGCGGTTCCTGTACAAGGGGGGAGGTTGGAGTTCCCAGTGGTACGGCAAGTGGTAGGGGTCGGGCTAGGGGAAGGGGCCAGGTTACGGCCCCAGCTTGGATGAGCTATGGGGACCCTGATGTTGGAAATGACATTCCAGCATTTCAGCCAACCCGCCCACCCGGAGTACACTTTGATCAGCCCACAGTTAGAGGTACCATGACCACTGCTAGTGAGTTTTTCATCTTTTTTTTAGTGTAGAAATGTTAGCTAGTATAGTAGCTCATACAAACACATATGCTTACACACACACATTGCATCAGGTACACACAGCACCTACACAAAGTCTGATGGTAGTTGGCAAGAAACTACCCCTGAAGAGATAGATAGACTAATTGCTCTTCTTCTTTATTTTGGTTTAGTGCGGGTAAATGCACAGTTTAATTATTGGAGTACTAAGTCACTATACCATGGATTGTGGGCCCGGCCATAATGTCAAGGGATAGGTTTAGTGCTCTCATGGCCTTTTTGCATGTTGTAGACCCAAATGCCGAAGCCCCCGGGGATAAGTTGCGGAAAGTAAATGCGTTCATCACCTATTTCAAATCCCGGTGCGTCAGTTTGTATCAGCCCAAACAGAGTGTTGCCATTGATGAACATATGGTTAAATCTAGACATAGGTCTGGCATTAGGCAGTACATCAGGGATAAGCCCACTAAGTGGGGGATAAAACTTTGGGTTTTGGCCGATAGCAGTAATAGATATACCGTTGACTTCGACGTGTATATTGGTAGGCATGCTGCGGAAACTGTTAGTGATAAGGGCCTGGGGTATGATGTAGTTATGAAACTTATATATTATAGTTATGCGCATATCATGAATAATTACCATATACATGATATAATATAAATAATGATAACATACAATAAAAAAATTTTTTTTAAATTTAAAAAAATATTAAAAAAATTTTTTTTTAAAAAAAATGGGTTATATATAAGTGGGTGGTGTGTGGAGATCCAGAAGCACAAAAATCAAAGTGCAGGAACATATATAAAGTATCATGGACACAATATTCTATGTATACTATTATTTTCCTGCATACATTTCAAAAAAAGACACATTTATGTGTACTATCGTTTTTGCTACATTTTGACGGTTTCGAGAAGGGTTATATAAACAGCCGTAACTTCTGTTCCTTTTATTCCTTTTCAGCCATACTTGCTGGACATGTTGCTAATAGATAAATGTAACTTTGTGGCGTTGAATTTTTACTATACACTGCAATATGTGGAACACAGATAAGTTCATGCCTAAATTTTGAAGCCACATTTTTATAATTTATGCTAAATTATGCAAATTTATGGCAAAATGTACTGGTTTTTTTTAAAAATAAATTACAATTTTGAAAGCTTATTCAATAAGCTTAAAAACGAGGTATAGCTTGTTTTGTACTTGTGGACACTTGTTGAGAAACAAGCCGAGGGAGAGGTGCACTCAATTTATGGCATTTTGGACCAGTAATGAATGAGTTAACGAGCAAATACAAGGCACCAACCAGCACATACAAGGCATCAACGAGCACATACAAGGCATTGACGAGCAAATACAAGGCATTGACGAGCAAATACAAGGCATTGACGAGCAAATACAAGGCATTGACGAGCAAATACAAGGCATTGACTAGCAAATACAAGGCATTGACTAGCAAATACAATGCATCGACGAGCAAATACTAGGCATCGACGAGCAAATACAAGGCATTGACGAGCAAGTACAAGGCATTGACGAGCAAATACAAGGCATTGACCAGCAAATACAAGGTATTGAGGAGCAAATACAAGGCATTGTCTAGCAAATACAATGCATCGACGAGCAAATACAAGGCATCGACGAGCAAATACAAGGCATTGACGAGCGAATACAAGGCATTGACGAGCAAATACAAGGCATTGACCAGCAAATACAAGGCATTGACGAGCAAATACAAGGCACTGACTAGCAAATACAAGGCATTGACGAGCAAATACAATGCATTGACGAGCAAATACAAGGCATTGACGAGCAAATACAAGGCCTTGAATAGAAAATACAAGGCATTGACGAGCAAATACAAGACATCGACGAGCAAATACAAGGCATCAACGAGCAAATACAAGGCATCAACGAGCAAATACAAGGCATTAAATAGCAAATACAAGGCATCAACGAGCAAATACAAGGCATTGACGAGCAAATGCAATGCATTGACGAGCAAATACAAGGCATTGACGAGCAAATACAAGGCCTTGAATAGCAAATACAAGGCATTGACGAGCAAATACAAGGCATCGACGAGCAAATACAAGGCATCAACGAGCAAATACAAGGCATCAACGAGCAAATACAAGGCATTAAATAGCAAATACAAGGCATCAACGAGCAAATACAAGGCATTGACGAGCAAATGCAATGCATTGACTAGCAAATACAAGGCATTGACTAGCAAATACAAGGCATTGACGAGCAAATACAAGGCATTGACGAGCAAATAGAAGGCATCGTCGAGCAAATACAAGGCATTGACGAGCAAATACAATGCATTGACGAGCAAATACAAGGCATTGACTAGCAAATACTATGCATCGACGAGCAAATACAAGGCATCGACGAGCAAATGCAAGGATTGACTGGCAAAAAAAGGCATAGACGAGCAAATACAAGGCAAGAACGAGTTTACAAGGCATTGGCGAGCAAATACAAGGCATTGGCGAGCAAATACAAGGCATTGACGAGCAAATACAAGCCATTGACGAGCAAATACAAGGCATCAACGAGCAAATACAAGACCTTGAATAGCAAATACAAGGCATTGACGATCAAATACAAGGCATCAACGAGCAAATACAAGGCATTGACGAGCAAATACAAGGCATTGACGAGCAAATACAAGGCATTGACTAGCAAATACAAGGCATTGACGAGCAAATACAAGGCATTAACGAGCAAATACAAGGCACCAACCAGCACATACAAGGCATCAACGAGCACATACAAGGCATTGACGAGCAAATACAAGGCATTGACGAGCAAATACAAGGCATTGACGAGCAAATACAAGGCATTGACTAGCAAATACAAGGCATTGACTAGCAAATACAATGCATCGACGAGCAAATACTAGGCATCGACGAGCAAATACAAGGCATTGACGAGCAAGTACAAGGCATTGACGAGCAAATACAAGGCATTGACCAGCAAATACAAGGTATTGAGGAGCAAATACAAGGCATTGTCTAGCAAATACAATGCATCGACGAGCAAATACAAGGCATCGACGAGCAAATACAAGGCATTGACGAGCGAATACAAGGCATTGACGAGCAAATACAAGGCATTGACCAGCAAATACAAGGCATTGACGAGCAAATACAAGGCACTGACTAGCAAATACAAGGCATTGACGAGCAAATACAATGCATTGACGAGCAAATACAAGGCATTGACGAGCAAATACAAGGCCTTGAATAGCAAATACAAGGCATTGACGAGCAAATACAAGACATCGACGAGCAAATACAAGGCATCAACGAGCAAATACAAGGCATCAACGAGCAAATACAAGGCATTAAATAGCAAATACAAGGCATCAACGAGCAAATACAAGGCATTGACGAGCAAATGCAATGCATTGACGAGCAAATACAAGGCATTGACGAGCAAATACAAGGCCTTGAATAGCAAATACAAGGCATTGACGAGCAAATACAAGGCATCGACGAGCAAATACAAGGCATCAACGAGCAAATACAAGGCATCAACGAGCAAATACAAGGCATTAAATAGCAAATACAAGGCATCAACGAGCAAATACAAGGCATTGACGAGCAAATGCAATGCATTGACTAGCAAATACAAGGCATTGACTAGCAAATACAAGGCATTGACGAGCAAATACAAGGCATTGACGAGCAAATAGAAGGCATCGTCGAGCAAATACAAGGCATTGACGAGCAAATACAATGCATTGACGAGCAAATACAAGGCATTGACTAGCAAATACTATGCATCGACGAGCAAATACAAGGCATCGACGAGCAAATGCAAGGATTGACTGGCAAAAAAAGGCATAGACGAGCAAATACAAGGCAAGAACGAGTTTACAAGGCATTGGCGAGCAAATACAAGGCATTGGCGAGCAAATACAAGGCATTGACGAGCAAATACAAGCCATTGACGAGCAAATACAAGGCATCAACGAGCAAATACAAGACCTTGAATAGCAAATACAAGGCATTGACGATCAAATACAAGGCATCAACGAGCAAATACAAGGCATCAACCAGCACATACAAGGCATCAACGAGCACATACAAGGCATTGACGAGCAAATACAAGGCATTGACGAGCAAATACAAGGCATTGACGAGCAAATACAAGGCATTGACTAGCAAATACAAGGCATTGACTAGCAAATACAATGCATCGACGAGCAAATACAAGGCATCGACGAGCAAATACAAGGCCTTGAATAGCAAATACAAGGCATTGACGAGCAAATACAAGGCATCGACGAGCAAATACAAGGCATCAACGAGCAAATACAAGGCATCAACGAGCAAATACAAGGCATTAAATAGCAAATACAAGGCATCAACGAGCAAATACAAGGCATTGACGAGCAAATGCAATGCATTGACTAGCAAATACAAGGCATTGACTAGCAAATACAAGGCATTGACGAGCAAATACAAGGCATTGACGAGCAAATAGAAGGCATCGTTGAGCAAATACAAGGCATTGACGAGCAAATACAATGCATTGACGAGCAAATACAAGGCATTGACTAGCAAATACAATGCATCGACGAGCAAATACAAGGCATCGACGAGCAAATACAAGGATTGACTGGCAAAAAAAGGCATAGACGAGCAAATACAAGGCAAGAACGAGTTTACAAGGCATTGGCGAGCAAATACAAGGCATTGGCGAGCAAATACAAGGCATTGACGAGCAAATACAAGCCATTGACGAGCAAATACAAGGCATCAACGAGCAAATACAAGACCTTGAATAGCAAATACAAGGCATTGACGATCAAATACAAGGCATCAACGAGCAAATACAAGGCATCAACCAGCACATACAAGGCATCAACGAGC
Source organism: Chrysogorgia sp. JL179-B06 (assembly GCA_035772405.1). NCBI lineage: Eukaryota > Metazoa > Cnidaria > Anthozoa > Scleralcyonacea > Chrysogorgiidae > Chrysogorgia > Chrysogorgia sp. JL179-B06. Next base: position 951,673 of record JAYKKM010000373.1, read on the forward strand.
ACATACAAGGCATTGACGAGCAAATACAAGGCATTGACGAGCAAATACAAGGCATTGACGAGCAAATACAAGGCATTGACTAGCAAATACAAGGCATTGACTAGCAAATACAATGCATTGACGAGCAAATACAAGGCATCGACGAGCAAATACAAGGCATCGACGAGCAAATACAAGGCATTGACGAGCAAATACAAGGCATTGACGAGCAAATACAAGGCATTGACTAGCAAATACAAGGCATTGACGAGCAAATACAAGGCATCAACGAGCAAATACAAGGCATCAACGAGCAAATACGAGGCATCAACGAGCAAATACAAGGCATCAACGAGCAAATACATGGCATCAACGAGCAAATACAAGGCATTGACGAGCAAATACAAGGCATTGACGAGCAAATAGAAGGCATTGACTAGCAAATACAAGGCATTGACTAGCATATACAATGCATCGACGAGCAAATACAAGGCATTGACGAGCAAATTCAAGGCATTGACGAGCAAATACGAGGCATTGACGAGCAAATACAAGGGATTGACGAGCAAATACAAGGCATTGACGAGCAAATACAAGGCATCAACGAGCAAATACAAGGCATTAACGAGCAAATACAATACATTGACGCAAATACAAGGCATTGACTAGCAAATAGAAGGCATTGACCAGCAAATACAAGGCATTGACTAGCATATACAATGCATCGACGAGCAAATACAAGGCATCGACGAGAAAATACAAGGCATTGACGAGCAAATACAAGGCATTGACGAGCAAATACAAGGGATTGACGAGCAAATACAAGGCATTGACGAGCAAATACAAGGCATCAACGAGCAAATACAAGGCATTAACGAGCAAATACAATACATTGACGAGCAAATACAAGGCATTGACTAGCAAATACAAGGCATCAACGAGCAAATACAAGGCATTGACTAGCAAATACAAGGCATTGACGAGCAAATACAAGTCATTGACGAGCAAATACAAGGCATCAACGAGCAAATACAAGGCACTGAATAGCAAATACAAGGCATCAACGAGCAAATACAAGGCATTGACGAGCAAATACAATGTATTGACGAGCAAATACAAGGCATTGACTAGCAAATAGAAGGCATCAACGAGCAAATACAAGGCATTGACTAGCAAATACAATGCATTGACCAGCAAATACAAGGCATTGACGAGCAAATACAAGGTATTGAGGAGCAAATACAAGGCATTGACTAGCAAATACAATGCATCGACAAGCAAATACAAGGCATTGACTAGCAAATACAAGGCATTGAAGAGCAAATACAAGGCATTGACGAGCAAATAGAAGGCATCAACGAGCAAATACAAGGCATTGACGAGCAAATACAATGCATTGACGAGCAAATACAAGGCATTGACTAGCAAATACTATGCATCGACGAGCAAATACAAGGCATCGACGAGCAAATACAAGGCTTGACTGGAAAAAAAAGGCATAGACGAGCAAATACAAGGCATCGACGAGCAAATACAATGCATCAACGAGCAAATACAAGGCATCAGCGAGCAAATACAAGGCATTAAATAGCAAATACAAGGCATCAACCAGCAAATACAAGGCATTGACGAGCAAATACAATGCATTGACTAGCAAATACAAGGCATTGACTAGCAAATACAAGGCATTGACGAGCAAATACAAGGCATTGACGAGCAAATAGAAGGCATCATCGAGCAAATACAAGGCATTGACGAGCAAATACAATGCATTGACGAGCAAATACAAGGCATTGACTAGCAAATACTATGCATCGACGAGCAAATACAAGGCATCGACGAGCAAATACAAGGCTTGACTGGAAAAAAAAAGGCATAGACGAGCAAATACAAGGCATGAACGAGTTTACAAGGCATTGGCGAGCAAATACAAGGCATTGACGAGCAAATACAAGGCATTGACGAGCAAATACAAGCCATTGACGAGCAAATACAAGGCATCAACGAGCAAATACAAGACCTTGAATAGCAAATACAAGGCATTGACGATCAAATACAAGGCATCAACGAGCAAATACAAGGCATCAACCAGCACATACAAGGCATCAACGAGCACATACAAGGCATTGACGAGCAAATACAAGGCATTGACGAGCAAATACAAGGCATTGACGAGCAAATACAAGGCATTGACTAGCAAATACAAGGCATTGACTAGCAAATACAATGCATTGACGAGCAAATACAAGGCATCGACGAGCAAATACAAGGCATCGACGAGCAAATACAAGGCATTGACGAGCAAATACAAGGCATTGACGAGCAAATACAAGGCATTGACCAGCAAATACAAGGCATTGACGAGCAAATACAAGGCATCAACGAGCAAATACAAGGCATCAACGAGCAAATACAAAGCATCAACGAGCAAATACAAGGCATCAACGAGCAAATACATGGCATCAACGAGCAAATACAAGGCATTGACGAGCAAATGCAAGGCATTGACGAGCAAATAGAAGGCATTGACTAGCAAATACAAGGCATTGACTAGCATATACAATGCATCGACGAGCAAATACAAGGCATTGACGAGCAAATAGAAGGCATAGACGAGCAAATACAAGGCATTGACGAGCAAATACAAGGGATTGACGAGCAAATACAAGGCATTGACGAGAAAATACAAGGCATCAAGCGCAAATACAAGGCATTAACGAGCAAATACAATACATTGACGCAAATACAAGGCATTGACTAGCAAATAGAAGGCATTGACCAGCAAATGCAAGGCATTGACTAGCATATACAATGCATCGACGAGCAAATACAAGGCATCGACGAGAAAATACAAGGCATTGACGAGCAAATACAAGGCATTGACGAGCAAATACAAGGCATCAACGAGCAAATACAAGGCATCAACGAGCAAATACAAGGCATCAACGAGCAAATACAAGGCATCAACGAGCAAATACAAGGCATTGACTAGCAAATACAAGGCATTGACGACCAAATACAAGTCATTGACGAGCAAATACAAGGCATCAACGAGCAAATACAAGGCATTGAATAGCAAATACAAGGCATCAACGAGCAAATACAAGGCATTGACGAGCAAATACAATGCATTGACGAGCAAATACAAGGCATTGACGAGCAAATACAATGCATTGACTAGCAAATACAAGGCATTGACGAGCAAATACAAGGCATAGACGAGCAAATACAAGGCATGAACGAGTTTACAAGGTATTGACGAGCAAATACAAGGCATTGACGAGCAAATACAAGGCATTGACTATCAAATACAAGGCATCAACGAGCAAATACAAGGCATAGACGAGCAAATACAAGGCATGAACGAGTTTACAAGGTATTGACGAGCAAATACAAGGCATTGACGAGCAAATACATGGCATTGAATAGCAAATACAAGGCATCAACGAGCAAATACAAGGCATTGACGAGCAAATACAAGGCATTGACGAACAAATACAAGGCATTGACGAGCAAATACAAGGCATTGACGAGCAAATACAAGGCATTGACCAGCAAATACAAGGCATTGACGAGCAAATACAAGGCATCAACGAGCAAATACAAGGCATCAACGAGCAAATACAAGGCATCAACGAGCAAATACGTGGCATCAACGAGCAAATACAAGGCATTGAGGAGCAAATACAAGGCATTGACGAGCAAATAGAAGGCATTGACTAGCAAATACAAGGCATTGACTAGCATATACAATGCATCGACGAGCAAATACAAGGCATTGACGAGCAAATACAAGGCATTGACGAGCAAATACAAGCCATTGACGAGCAAATACAAGGGATTGACGAGCAAATACAAGGCATTGACGAGCAAATACAAGGCATCAACGAGCAAATACAAGGCATTAACGAGCAAATACAATACATTGACGCAAATACAAGGCATTGACTAGCAAATAGAAGGCATTGACCAGCAAATACAAGGCATTGACTAGCATATACAATGCATCGACGAGCAAATACAAGGCATCGACGAGAAAATACAAGGCATTGACGAGCAAATACAAGGCATTGACGAGCAAATACAAGGCATCAACGAGCAAATACAAGGCATCAACGAGCAAATACAAGGCATCAACGAGCAAATACAAGGCATCAACGAGCAAATACAAGGCATTGAATAGCAAATACAAGGCATTGACGAGCAAATACAATGCATTGACTGGCAAATACAAGGCATTGGCGAGCAAATACAAGGCATCAACGAGCAAATACATGGCATTGAATAGCAAATACAAGGCATCAACGAGCAAATACAAGGCATTGACGAGCAAATACAAGGCATTGACGAACAAATACAAGGCATTGACGAGCAAATACAAGGCATTGACGAGCAAATACAAGGCATTGACCAGCAAATACAAGGCATTGACGAGCAAATACAAGGCATCAACGAGCAAATACAAGGCATCAACGAGCAAATACAAGGCATCAACGAGCAAATACGTGGCATCAACGAGCAAATACAAGGCATTGAGGAGCAAATACAAGGCATTGACGAGCAAATAGAAGGCATTGACTAGCAAATACAAGGCATTGACTAGCATATACAATGCATCGACGAGCAAATACAAGGCATTGACGAGCAAATACAAGGCATTGACGAGCAAATACAAGCCATTGACGAGCAAATACAAGGGATTGACGAGCAAATACAAGGCATTGACGAGCAAATACAAGGCATCAACGAGCAAATACAAGGCATTAACGAGCAAATACAATACATTGACGCAAATACAAGGCATTGACTAGCAAATAGAAGGCATTGACCAGCAAATACAAGGCATTGACTAGCATATACAATGCATCGACGAGCAAATACAAGGCATCGACGAGAAAATACAAGGCATTGACGAGCAAATACAAGGCATTGACGAGCAAATACAAGGCATCAACGAGCAAATACAAGGCATCAACGAGCAAATACAAGGCATCAACGAGCAAATACAAGGCATCAACGAGCAAATACAAGGCATTGAATAGCAAATACAAGGCATTGACGACCAAATACAAGTCATTGACGAGCAAATACAAGGCATCAACGAGCAAATACAAGGCATTGAATAGCAAATACAAGGCATCAACGAGCAAATACAAGGCATTGACGAGCAAATACAATGCATTGACGAGCAAATACAAGGCATTGACGAGCAAATACAAGGCATCGACGAGCAAATACAAGGCATGAACGAGTTTACAAGGTATTGACGAGCAAATACAAGGCATTGACGAGCAAATACAAGGCATTGACTATCAAATACAAGGCATCAACGAGCAAATACAAGGCATTGACGAGCAAATACAAGGCATTGACTGGCAAATACAAGGCATTGACGAGCAAATACAAGGCATCAACGAGCAAATACAAGGCATTGAATAGCAAATACAAGGCATCAACGAGCAAATACAAGGCATTGACGAGCAAATACAAGGCATTGACGAACAAATACAATGCATTGACTAGCAAATACAAGGCATTGACGAGCAAATACAAGGCATCAACGAGCAAATACAAGGCATTGAATAGCAAATACAAGGCATCAACGAGCAATTACAAGGCATTGACGAGCAAATACAATGCATTGACGAGCAAATACAAGGCACTGACTAGCAAATACAAGGCATCAACGAGCAAATACAAGGCATTGACTAGCAAATACAAGGCATCAACGAGCAAATACAAGGCATTGACGAGAAAATACAAGGCATTGACGAACAAATACAATGCATTGACGAGCAAATACAAGGCATTGACTAGCAAATACAAGGCATCAACGGGCAAATACAAGGCATTGACGTGCAAATACAATGCATCGACGGCAAATACAAGGCATCGACGAGTTTACAAGGCATCAACGAGCACATACAAGGCATTGACGAGCAAACACAAGGCATCAACGAGCAAATACAAGGCATTGACTAGCAAATACAAGGCATTGACGAGCAAATACAAGGCATTGACGAGCAAATACAAGGTATTGAGGAGCAAATACAAGGCCTTGGATAGCAAATACAAGGCATGGACGGGCAAATACAAGGCATCAACGAGCAAATACAAGACATCAACGAGCAAATACAAGGCATCAACAAGAAAATACATGGCATCAATGAGCAAATACAAGGCATTGACGAGCAAATACAAGGCATTGACGAGCAAATACAAGGCATCGACTAGCAAATACAAGGCATTGACTAGCAAATACAAGGCATTGACTTGCCAAGGCATCGACGAGCAAATACAAGGCATTGACGAGCAAATACAAGACATTGACGAGCAAATACAAGGCACTGACTAGCAAATACAAGGCATTGACGAGCAAATACAATGCATCAACGAGCAAATACAAGGCATCAACGAGCAAATACAAGGCATTAAATAGCCAATACAAGGCATCAACGAGCAAATACAAGGCATTGACGAGCAAATGCAATGCATTGACGAGCAAATACAAGGCATTGACTAGCAAATACAAGGCATTGACGAGCAAATACAAGGCATTGACGAACAAATACAATGCATTGACGAGCAAATACAAGGCATTGACTAGCAAATACAAGGCATCAACGGGCAAATACAAGGCATTGACGTGCAAATACAATGCATCGACGGCAAATACAAGGCATCGACGAGTTTACAAGGCATCAACGAGCACATACAAGGCATTGACGAGCAAACACAAGGCATCAACGAGCAAATACAAGGCATTGACTAGCAAATACAAGGCATTGACGAGCAAATACAAGGCATTGACGAGCAAATACAAGGTATTGAGGAGCAAATACAAGGCCTTGGATAGCAAATACAAGGCATGGACGAGCAAATACAAGGCATCAACGAGCAAATACAAGACATCAACGAGCAAATACAAGGCATCAACAAGAAAATACATGGCATCAATGAGCAAATACAAGGCATTGACGAGCAAATACAAGGCATTGACGAGCAAATACAAGGCATCGACTAGCAAATACAAGGCATTGACTAGCAAATACAAGGCATTGACTTGCCAAGGCATCGACGAGCAAATACAAGGCATTGACGAGCAAATACAAGACATTGACGAGCAAATACAAGGCACTGACTAGCAAATACAAGGCATTGACGAGCAAATACAAGGCATTGACTAGCAAATACAAGGCATCAACGGGCAAATACAAGGCATTGACGTGCAAATACAATGCATCGACGGCAAATACAAGGCATCGACGAGTTTACAAGGCATCAACGAGCACATACAAGGCATTGACGAGAAAACACAAGGCATCAACGAGCAAATACAAGGCATTGACTAGCAAATACAAGGCATTGACGAGCAAATACAAGGCATTGACGAGCAAATACAAGGTATTGAGGAGCAAATACAAGGCCTTGGATAGCAAATACAAGGCATGGACGAGCAAATACAAGGCATCAACGAGCAAATACAAGACATCAACGAGCAAATACAAGGCATCAACAAGAAAAATTGACGAGCAAATACAAGGCCTTGAATAGCAAATACAAGGCATTGACGAGCAAATACAAGGCATCGACGAGCAAATACAAGGCATTGACGAGCAAATACAAGGCATTGACTAGCAAATACAAGGCATTGACGAGCAAATACAAGACATTGACGAGCAAATACAAGGCATTGACTAGCAAATACAAGGCATTGACGAGCAAATACAAGGCATCAACGAGCAAATACAAGGCATCAACGAGCAAATACAAGGCATTAAATAGCAAATACAAGGCATCAACGAGCAAATACAAGGCATTGACGAGCAAATGCAATGCATTGACGAGCAAATACAAGGCATTGACTAGCAAATACAAGGCATTGACGAGCAAATACAAGGCATTGACGAGCAAATAGAAGGCATCAACGAGCAAATACAAGGCATTGAATAGCAAATACAAAGAATTGACGAGCAAATACAAGGCATCAACGAGCAAATACAAGGCATCAACGAGCAAATACAAGGCATCAACGAGCAGATACAAGGCATCAACGAGCAAATACAAGGCATCAACGAGCACTTACAAGGCATTGACGAGCAAATACAAGGCATCAACGAGCAAATACAAGGCATTGACGAGCAAATACAAGGCATTGACGAGCAAATACAATGCATCGACGAGCAAATACAAGGCATCGACGAGCAAATACAAGGCATCGACGAGCAAATACAAGGCATCGACGAGCAAATACAAGGCATGAACGAGTTTACAAGGCATTGGCGAGCAAATACAAGGCATTGACGAGCAAATACAAGGCATTGACGAGCAAATAGAAGCGATCAACAAGCAAATACAAAGCATTGACGAGCAAATACAAGGCATGAACGAGTTCACAAGGCATTGACGAGCAAATACAAGGCATAGACGAGCAAATACAAGGCATTGACGAAGAAATACAAGCCATTGACGAGCAAATACAAGGCATTGACCAGCAAATACAAGGCATTGACGAGCAAATACAAGGCATCAACGAGCAAATACAAGGCATCAACGAGCAAATACAAGGTATCAACGAGCAAATACAAGGCATCAACGAGCAAATACAAGGGATTGACGAGAAAATACAAGGCATTGAAGAGCAAATACAAGGCATCAACGAGCAAATACAAGGCATTAACGAGCAAATACAATACATTGACGAGCAAATACAAGGCATTGACTAGCAAATACAAGGCATTGACTAGCAAATACAATGCATTGACGAGCAAATACAAGGCATTGACGAGCAAATACAAGGTATTGAGGAGCAAATACAAGGCATTGACTAGCAAATACAATGCATCGACGAGCAAATACAAGGCATCGACGAGCAAATACAAGGCATTGACGAGCAAATACAAGGCATTGACCAGCAAATACAAGGCATTGACGAGCAAATACAAGGGATTGACGAGCAAATACAAGGCATTGACGAGCAAATACAAGGCATCAACGAGCAAATACAAGGCATTAACGAGCAAATACAATACATTGACGAGCAAATACAAAGCATTGACTAGCAAATACAAGGCAACAACGAGCAAATACAAGGCATTGACTAGCAAACACAAGGCATTGACGAGCAAATACAAGTCATTGACGAGCAAATACAAGGCATCAACGAGCAAATACAAGGCATTGAATAGCAAATACAAGGCATCAACGAGCAAATACAAGGCATTGAAGAGCAAATACAATGCATTGACGAGCAAATACAAGGCATTGACGAGCAAATACAATGCATTGACTAGCAAATACAAGGCATTGACGAGCAAATAGAAGGCATCAACGAGCAAATACAAGGCATTGAATAGCAAATACAAGGCATCAACGAGCAATTACAAGGCATTGACGAGCAAATACAATGCATTGACGAGCAAATACAAGGCACTCACTAGCAAATACAAGGCATCAACGAGCTAATACAAGGCATTGACTAGCAAATACAACGCATCAACGAGCAAATACAAGGCATTGACGAGCAAATACAAGGCATTGACGAACAAATACAATGCATTGACGAGCAAATACAAGGCATTGACTAGCAAATACAAGGCATCAACGGGCAAATACATGGCATTGACGTGCAAATACTATGCATCGACGGCAAATACAAGGCATCGACGAGTTTACAAGGCATCAACGAGCACATACAAGGCATTGACGAGCAAACACAAGGCATCAACGAGCAAATACAAGGCATTGACTAGCAAATACAATGCATTGACGAGCAAATACAAGGCATTGACTAGCAAATCAATGCATTGATGAGCAAATACAAGGCATTGACGAGCAAATACAATGCATCGACGAGCAAATACAAGGCATCGACGAGCAAATACAAGGCATCGACGAGCAAATACAAGGCATGAACGAGCAATACAAGGCATTGGCGAGCAAATACAAGGCATTGACGAGCAAATACAAGGCATTGACGAGCAAATACAAGGCATTGACGAGCAAATACAAGGCATTGACAGCAAATACAAAGAATTGACGAGCAAATACAAGGCATGAACGAGTTTACAAGGCATTGACGAGCAAATACAAGGCATTGACGAGCAAATACAAGGCATTGACGAGCAAATACAAGGCATTGACGAGCAAATACAAGGCATTGACGAGCAAATACAAGGCATTGACGAGCAAATACAAGGCATCGACGAGCAAATACAAGGCATCGACGAGCAAATACAAGGCATGACGAGCAAATACAAACGAGCAAGTCATTGGCGAGCAAATACAAGGCATTGACGAGCAAATACAAGGCATTGACGAGCAAATAGAAGGGATCAACAAGCAAATACAAAGCATTGACGAGCAAATACAAGGCATGAACGAGTTTACAAGGCATTGACGAGCAAATACAAGGCATAGACGAGCAAATACAAGGCATTGACGAGGAAATACAAGCCATTGACGAGCAAATACAAGGCATTGACCAGCAAATACAAGGCATTTACGAGCAAATACAAGGCATCAACGAGCAAATACAAGGCATCAACGAGCAAATACAAGGCATCAACGAGCAAATACAAGGCATCAACGAGCAAATACAAGGCATTGACGAGCAAATACAAGGCATTGAAGAGCAAATACAAGGCATCAACGAGCAAATACAAGGCATTAACGAGCAAATACAATACATTGACGAGCAAATACAAGGCATCAACGAGCAAATACAAGGCATCAACGAGCAAATACAAGGCATTGACTAGCAAATACAAGTCATTGACGAGCAAATACAAGTCATTGACGAGCAAATACAAGGCATCAACGAGCAAATACAAGGCATCAACGAGCAAATACAAGGCATCAACGAGCAAATACAATGCATTGACGAGCAAATACAATGCATTGACGAGCAAATACAAGGAATTGACTAGCAAATACAAGGCATCAACGAGCAAATACAAGGCATTGACTAGCAAATACAATGCATTGACGAGCAAATACAAGGCATTGACGAGCAAATACAAGGCATCGAGGAGCAAATACAAGGCATTGACTAGCAAATACAAGGCATTGACGAGCAAATACAAGGCATTGACGAGCAAATACAAGGCATTGACGAGCAAATACAAGGCATTGACGAGCAAATACAAGGCATCAACGAGCAAATACAAGGCATTGACGAGCAAATACAAGGCATCAACGAGCAAATACAAGGCATTGACGAGCAAATACAAGGCATCAACGAGCAAATACAAGGCATTGACGAGCAAATACAAGGCATGAACGAAATACAAGGCATCAACGAGCAAATACAAGGCATTGACGAGCAAATACAAGGCATTGACGAGCAAATACAAGGCATCAACGAGCAAATACAAGGCATTGACTAGCAAATACAATGCATTGACGAGCAAATACAAGGCATTGACGAGCAAATACAAGGCATTGACGAGCAAATACAAGGCATTGACTAGCAAATACAAGGCATCGACGAGCAAATACAAGGCATCGACGAGCAAATACAAGGCATTGACGAGCAAATACAAGGCATTGACGAGCCAAATACAAGGCATTGACCAGCAAATACAAGGCAAATTGACAGCAAATACAAGGCATTGACTAGCAAATACAATGCATCGACGAGCAAATACAAGGCATTGACGAGCAAATACAAGGCATTGACGAGCAAATACAAGGCATTGACGAGCAAATACAAGGCATTGACCAGCAAATACAAGGCATCAACGAGCAAATACATGGCATCAACGAGCAAATACAAGGCATTGACGAGCAAATACAAGGCATTGACGAGCAAATACAAGGCATTGACCAGCAAATACAAGGCATCAACGAGCAAATACAAGGCATCGACGAGCAAATACAAGGCATGAACGAGTTTACAAGGCATTGGCGAGCAAATACAAGGCATTGACGAGCAAATACAAGGCATTGACGAGCAAATAGAAGCGATCAACAAGCAAATACAAAGAATTGACGAGCAAATACAAGGCATGAACGAGTTTACAAGGCATTGACGAGCAAATACAAGGCATAGACGAGCAAATACAAGGCATTGACGAGGAAATACAAGCCATTGACGAGCAAATACAAGGCATTGACGAGCAAATACAAGGCATCGACGAGCAAATACAAGGCATCGACGAGCAAATACAAGGCATGAACGAGTTTACAAGTCATTGGCGAGCAAATACAAGGCATTGACGAGCAAATACAAGGCATTGACGAGCAAATACAAGGCATTGACGAGGAAATACAAGCCATTGACGAGCAAATACAAGGCATTGACCAGCAAATACAAGGCATTGACGAGCAAATACAAGGCATCAACGAGCAAATATAAGGCATCAACGAGCAAATACAAGGCATCAACGAGCAAATACAAGGCATCAACGAGCAAATGCAAGGGATTGACGAGCAAATACAAGGCATTGAAGAGCAAATACAAGGCATCAACGAGCAAATACAAGGCATTAACGAGCAAATACAATACATTGACGAGCAAATACAAGGCATCAACGAGCAAATACAAGGCATCAACGAGCAAATACAAGGCATTGACTAGCAAATACAAGTCATTGACGAGCAAATACAAGTCATTGACGAGCAAATACAAGGCATCAACGAGCAAATACAAGGCATCAACGAGCAAATACAAGGCATCAACGAGCAAATACAATGCATTGACGAGCAAATACAATGCATTGACGAGCAAATACAAGGAATTGACTAGCAAATACAAGGCATCAACGAGCAAATACAAGGCATTGACTAGCAAATACAATGCATTGACGAGCAAATACAAGGCATTGACGAGCAAATACAAGGTATTGAGGAGCAAATACAAGGCATTGACTAGCAAATACAATGCATCGACGAGCAAATACAAGGCATCGACGAGCAAATACAAGGCATTGACGAGCAAATACAAGGCATTGACGAGCAAATACAAGGCATTGACCAGCAAATACAAGGCATCAACGAGCAAATACATGGCATCAACGAGCAAATACAAGGCATTGACGAGCAAATACAAGGCATTGGCGAGCAAATAGAAGGCATTGACTAGCAAATACAAGGCATTGACTAGCATATACAATGCATCGACGAGCAAATACAAGGCATCGACGAGAAAATACAAGGCATTGACTAGCAAATACAAGGCATTGACGAGCAAATACAAGGGATTGACGAGCAAATACAAGGCATTGACGAGCAAATACAAGGCATCAACGAGCAAATACAAGGCATTAACGAGCAAATACAATACATTGACGAGCAAATACAAAGCATTGACTAGCAAATACAAGGCATCAACGAGCAAATACAAGGCATTGAATAGCAAATACAAGGCATCAACGAGCAAATACAAGGCATTGACGAGCAAATACAATGCATTGACGAGCAAATACAAGGCATTGACGAGCAAATACAATGCATTAACTAGCAAATACAAGGCATTGACGAGCAAATACAAGGCATCGACGAGCAAATACAAGGCATGAACGAGTTTACAAGGTATTGACGAGCAAATACAAGGCATTGACGAGCAAATACAAGGCATTGACGAGCAAATACAAAGCATTGACTAACAAATACACGGCATCAACGAGCAAATACAAGGCATTGAATAGCAAATACAAGGCATCAACGAGCAAATACAAGGCATTGACGAGCAAATACAATGCATTGACGAGCAAATACAAGGCATTGACGAGCAAATACAATGCATTGACTAGCAAATACAAGGCATTGACGAGCAAATACAAGGCATCGACGAGCAAATACAAGGCATGAACGAGCTTACAAGGTATTGACGAGCAAATACAAGGCATTGACGAGCAAATACAAGGCATTGACTATCAAATACAAGGCATCAACGAGCAAATACAAGGCATTGACGAGCAAATACAATGCATTGACTAGCAAATACAAGGCATTGACGAGCAAATACAAGGCATCAACGAGCAAATACAAGGCATTGAATAGCAAATACAAGGCATCAACGAGCAATTACAAGGCATTGACGAGCAAATACAATGCATTGACGAGCAAATACAAGGCACTGACTAGCAAATACAAGGCATCAACGAGCAAATACAAGGCATTGACTAGCAAATACAAGGCATCAACGAGCAAATACAAGGCATTGACGAGCAAATACAAGGCATTGACGAACAAATACAATGCATTGACGAGCAAATACAAGGCATTGACTAGCAAATACAAGGCATCAACGGGCAAATACAAGGCATTGACGTGCAAATACAATGCATCGACGGCAAATACAAGGCATCGACGAGTTTACAAGGCATCAACGAGCACATACAAGGCATTGACGAGCAAACACAAGGCATCAACGAGCAAATACAAGGCATTGACTAGCAAATACAAGGCCTTGAATAGCAAATACAAGGCACTGTCGAGCAAATACAAGGTATTGCGGAGCAAATACAAGGCCTTGGATAGCAAATACAAGGCATGGACGAGCAAATACAAGGCATCAACGAGCAAATACAAGACATCAACGAGCAAATACAAGGCATCAACAAGAAAATACATGGCATCAACGAGCACATACAAGGCATTGACGAGCAAACACAAGGCATCAACGAGCAAATACAAGGCATTGACTAGCAAATACAAGGCCTTGAATAGCAAATACAAGGCACTGTCGAGCAAATACAAGGCATCGACGAGCAAATACAAGGCATCAACGAGCAAATACAAGGCATCAACGAGCAAATACAAGGCATCAACGAGCAAATACAAGGCATCAACGAGCAAATACAAGGCATTAAATAGCAAATACAAGGCATCAACGAGCAAATACAAGGCATTGACGAGCAAATACAATGCATTGACGAGCAAATACAAGGCATTGACTAGCAAATACAAGGCATTGACGAGCAAATACAAGGCATTGACGAGCAAATAGAAGGCATCAACGAGCAAATACAAGGCATTGAACAGCAAATACAAAGAATTGACGAGCAAATACAAGGCATCAACGAGAAAATACAAGGCATCAACGAGCAAATACAAGGCATCAACGAGCAGATACAAGGCATCAACGAGCAGATACAAGGCATCAACGAGCAAATACAAGGCATCAACGAGCACTTACAAGGCATTGACGAGCAAATACAAGGCATTGACGAGCAAATGCAATGCATTGACGAGCAAATACAAGGCATTGACTAGCAAATACAAGGCATTGACGAGCAAATACAAGGCATTGTCGAGCAAATAGAAGGCATCAACGAGCAAATACAAGGCATTGAACAGCAAATACAAATAATTGACGAGCAAATACAAGGCATCAACGAGCAAATACAAGGCATCAACGAGCAAATACAAGGCATCAACGAGCAGATACAAGGCATCAATGAGCAAATACAAGGCATTGACGAGCAAATACAATGCATTGACGAGCAAATACAAGGCATTGACAAGCAAATACAAGGCCTTGAATAGCAAATACAAGGCACTGACGAGCAAATACAAGGCATCGACGAGCAAATACAAGGCATCAACGAGCAAATACAAGGCATCAATGAGCAAATACAAGGCATCAACGAGCAAATACAAGGCATCAACGAGCAAATACAAGGCATTAAATAGCAAATACAAGGCATCAACGAGCAAATACAAGGCATTGACGAGCAAATGCAATGCATTTACGAGCAAATACAAGGCATTGACTAGCAAATACAAGGCATTGACGAGCAAATACAAGGCATTTAAGAGCAAATAGAAGGCATCAACGAGCAAATACAAGGCATTGAACAGCAAATACAAATAATTGACGAGCAAATACAAGGCATCAACGAGCAAATACAAGGCATCAACGAGCAAATACAAGGCATCAACGAGCAGATACAAGGCATCAACGAGCAAATACAAGGCATCAACGAGCACTTACAAGGCATTGACGAGCAAATACAAGGCATCAGCGAACAAATACAAGGCATTGACGAGCAAATACAATGCATTGACGAGCAAATATAAGGCATTGACTAGCAAATACTATGCATCGACGAGCAAATACAAGGCAATGACTGGCAAATACTAGGCATTGACGAGCAAATACAAGGCATTGACTAACAAATCAATGCATTGATGAGCAAATACAAGGCATTGACGAGCAAATACAATGCATCGACGAGCAAATACAAGGCATCGACGAGCAAATACAAGGCATCGACGAGCAAATACAAGGCATCGACGAGCAAATACAAGGCATGAACGAGTTTACAAGGCATTGGCGAGCAAATACAAGGCATTGACGAGCAAATACAAGGCATTGACGAGCAAATAGAAGCGATCAACAAGCAAATACAAAGAATTGACGAGCAAATACAAGGCATGAACGAGTTTACAAGGCATTGACGAGCAAATACAAGGCATAGACGAGCAAATACAAGGCATTGACGAGGAAATACAAGCCATTGACGAGCAAATACAAGGCATTGAGGAGCAAATACAAGGCATCGACGAGCAAATACAAGGCATCGACGAGCAAATACAAGGCATGAACGAGTTTGCAAGGCATTGGCGAGCAAATACAAGGCATTGACGAGCAAATACAAGGCATTGACGAGCAAATAGAAGCGATCAACAAGCAAATACAAATAATTGACGAGCAAATACAAGGCATGAACGAGTTTACAAGGCATTGACGAGCAAATACAAGGCATAGACGAGCAAATACAAGGCATTGACGAGGAAATACAAGCCATTGACGAGCAAATACAAGGCATTGACCAGCAAATACAAGGCATTGACGAGCAAATACAAGGCATCAACGAGCAAATATAAGGCATCAACGAGCAAATACAAGGCATCAACGAGCAAATACAAGGCATCAACGAGCAAATGCAAGGGATTGACGAGCAAATACAAGGCATTGAAGAGCAAATACAAGGCATCAACGAGCAAATACAAGGCATTAACGAGCAAATACAATACATTGACGAGCAAATACAAGGCATCAACGAGCAAATACAAGGCATCAACGAGCAAATACAAGGCATTGACTAGCAAATACAAGTCATTGACGAGCAAATACAAGTCATTGACGAGCAAATACAAGGCATCAACGAGCAAATACAAGGCATCAACGAGCAAATACAAGGCATCAACGAGCAAATACAATGCATTGACGAGCAAATACAATGCATTGACGAGCAAATACAAGGAATTGACTAGCAAATACAAGGCATCAACGAGCAAATACAAGGTATTGACTAGCAAATACAATGCATTGACGAGCAAATACAAGGCATTGACGAGCAAATACAAGGTATTGAGGAGCAAATACAAGGCATTGACTAGCAAATACAATGCATCGACGAGCAAATACAAGGCATCGACGAGCAAATACAAGGCATTGACGAGCAAATACAAGGCATTGACGAGCAAATACAAGGCATTGACCAGCAAATACAAGGCATCAACGAGCAAATACATGGCATCAACGAGCAAATACAAGGCATTGACGAGCAAATACAAGGCATTGACGAGCAAATAGAAGGCTTTGACTAGCAAATACAAGGCATTGACTAGCATATACAATGCATTGACGAGCAAATACAAGGCATCGACGAGAAAATACAAGGCATTGACTAGCAAATACAAGGCATTGACGAGCAAATACAAGGGATTGACGAGCAAATACAAGGCATTGACGAGCAAATACAAGGCATCAACGAGCAAATACAAGGCATTAACGAGCAAATACAATACATTGACGAGCAAATACAAAGCATTGACTAGCAAATACAAGGCATCAACGAGCAAATACAAGGCATTGAATAGCAAATACAAGGCATCAACGAGCAAATACAAGGCATTGACGAGCAAATACAATGCATTGACGAGCAAATACAAGGCATTGACGAGCAAATACAATGCATTAACTAGCAAATACAAGGCATTGACGAGCAAATACAAGGCATCGACGAGCAAATACAAGGCATGAACGAGTTTACAAGGTATTGACGAGCAAATACAAGGCATTGACGAGCAAATACAAGGCATTGACGAGCAAATACAAAGCATTGACTAACAAATACACGGCATCAACGAGCAAATACAAGGCATTGAATAGCAAATACAAGGCATCAACGAGCAAATACAAGGCATTGACGAGCAAATACAATGCATTGACGAGCAAATACAAGGCATTGACGAGCAAATACAATGCATTGACTAGCAAATACAAGGCATTGACGAGCAAATACAAGGCATCGACGAGCAAATACAAGGCATGAACGAGATTACAAGGTATTGACGAGCAAATACAAGGCATTGACGAGCAAATACAAGGCATTGACTATCAAATACAAGGCATCAACGAGCAAATACAAGGCATTGACGAGCAAATACAATGCATTGACTAGCAAATACAAGGCATTGACGAGCAAATACAAGGCATCAACGAGCAAATACAAGGCATTGAATAGCAAATACAAGGCATCAGCGAGCAATTACAAGGCATTGACGAGCAAATACAATGCATTGACGAGCAAATACAAGGCACTGACTAGCAAATACAAGGCATCAACGAGCAAATACAAGGCATTGACTAGCAAATACAACGCATCAACGAGCAAATACAAGGCATTGACGAGCAAATACAAGGCATTGACGAACAAATACAATGCATTGACGAGCAAATACAAGGCATTGACTAGCAAACACAAGGCATCAACGGGCAAATACAAGGCATTGACGTGCAAATACAATGCATCGACGGCAAATACAAGGCATCGACGAGTTTACAAGGCATCAACGAGCACATACAAGGCATTGACGAGCAAACACAAGGCATCAACGAGCAAATACAAGGCATTGACTAGCAAATACAAGGCATTGACGAGCAAATACAAGGCATTGACGAGCAAATACAAGGTATTGCGGAGCAAATACAAGGCCTTGGATAGCAAATACAAGGCATGGACGAGCAAATACAAGGCATCAACGAGCAAATACAAGACATCAACGAGCAAATACAAGGCATCAACAAGAAAATACATGGCATCAATGAGCAAATACAAGGCATTGACGAGCAAATACAATGCATTGACGAGCAAATACAAGGCATTGACAAGCAAATACAAGGCCTTGAATAGCAAATACAAGGCACTGACGAGCAAATACAAGGCATCGACGAGCAAATACAAGGCATCAACGAGCAAATACAAGGCATCAACGAGCAAATACAAGGCATCAACGAGCAAATACAAGGCATCAACGAGCAAATACAAGGCATTGACGAGCAAATGCAATGCATTGACGAGCAAATACAAGGCATTGACTAGCAAATACAAGGCATTGACGAGCAAATACAAGGCATTGACGAGCAAATAGAAGGCATCAACGAGCAAATACAAGGCATTGAACAGCAAATACAAAGAATTGACGAGCAAATACAAGGCATCAACGAGAAAATACAAGGCATCAACGAGCAAATACAAGGCATCAACGAGCAGATACAAGGCATCAACGAGCAGATACAAGGCATCAACGAGCAAATACAAGGCATCAACGAGCACTTACAAGGCATTGACGAGCAAATACAAGGCATTGACGAGCAAATGCAATGCATTGACGAGCAAATACAAGGCATTGACTAGCAAATACAAGGCATTGACGAGCAAATACAAGGCATTGTCGAGCAAATAGAAGGCATCAACGAGCAAATACAAGGCATTGAACAGCAAATACAAATAATTGACGAGCAAATACAAGGCATCAACGAGCAAATACAAGGCATCAACGAGCAAATACAAGGCATCAACGAGCAGATACAAGGCATCAATGAGCAAATACAAGGCATTGACGAGCAAATACAATGCATTGACGAGCAAATACAAGGCATTGACAAGCAAATACAAGGCCTTGAATAGCAAATACAAGGCACTGACGAGCAAATACAAGGCATCGACGAGCAAATACAAGGCATCAACGAGCAAATACAAGGCATCAATGAGCAAATACAAGGCATCAACGAGCAAATACAAGGCATCAACGAGCAAATACAAGGCATTAAATAGCAAATACAAGGCATCAACGAGCAAATACAAGGCATTGACGAGCAAATGCAATGCATTTACGAGCAAATACAAGGCATTGACTAGCAAATACAAGGCATTGACGAGCAAATACAAGGCATTTAAGAGCAAATAGAAGGCATCAACGAGCAAATACAAGGCATTGAACAGCAAATACAAATAATTGACGAGCAAATACAAGGCATCAACGAGCAAATACAAGGCATCAACGAGCAAATACAAGGCATCAACGAGCAGATACAAGGCATCAACGAGCAAATACAAGGCATCAACGAGCACTTACAAGGCATTGACGAGCAAATACAAGGCATCAGCGAGCAAATACAAGGCATTGACGAGCAAATACAATGCATTGACGAGCAAATACAAGGCATTGACTAGCAAATACTATGCATCGACGAGCAAATACAAGGCAATGGCTGGCAAATACTAGGCATTGACGAGCAAATACAAGGCATTGACTAACAAATCAATGCATTGATGAGCAAATACAAGGCATTGACGAGCAAATACAATGCATCGACGAGCAAATACAAGGCATCGACGAGCGAATACAAGGCATCGACGAGCAAATACAAGGCATCGACGAGCAAATACAAGGCATGAACGAGTTTACAAGGCATTGGCGAGCAAATACAAGGCATTGACGAGCAAATACAAGGCATTGACGAGCAAATAGAAGGGATCAACAAGCAAATACAAAGCATTGACGAGCAAATACAAGGCATGAACGAGTTTACAAGGCATTGGCGAGCAAATACAAGGCATAGACGAGCAAATACAAGGCATTGACGAGGAAATACAAGCCATTGACGAGGAAATACAAGGCATCAACGAGCAAATACAAGGACTTGAATAGCAAATACAAAGCATTGACGAGCAAATACAAGGCATCAAGGAGCAAATACAAGGCATCAACGAGCAAATACAAGGCATCAACGAGCAAATACAAGGCATCAACGAGCAAACACAAGGCATTGACGAGCAGATACAAGGCATCAACGAGCAAATACAAGGCATCAACGAGCACTTACAAGGCATTGACGAGCAAATACAAGGCATCAACGAGCAAATAGAAGGCATCAACGAGCACTTACAAGGCATTGACGAGCAAATACAAGGCATCAACGAGCAAATACAAGGCATTGACGAGCAAATACAATGTATTGACGAGAATGCATCGACGAGCAAATACAAGGCATCGACGAGAAAATACAAGGCATCGACGAGCAAATACAAGGCCTTGAATAGCAAATACAAGGCACTGACGAGCAAATACAAGGCATCGACGAGCAAATACAAGGCATCAACGAGCAAATACAAGGCATCAACGAGCAAATACAAGGCATCAACGAGCAAATACAAGGCATCAACGAGCAAATACAAGGCATTAAATAGCAAATGCAAGGCATCAACGAGCAAATACAAGGCATTGACGAGCAAATGCAATGCATTGACGAGCAAATACAAGGCATTGACTAGCAAATACAAGGCATTGACGAGCAAATACAAGGCATTGACGAGCAAATAGAAGGCATCAACGAGCAAATACAAGGCATTGAACAGCAAATACAAATAATTGACGAGCAAATACAAGGCATCAACGAGAAAATACAAGGCATCAACGAGCAAATACAAGGCATCAACGAGCAGATACAAGGCATCAACGAGCAGATACAAGGCATCAACGAGCAAATACAAGGCATCAACGAGCACTTACAAGGCATTGACGAGCAAATACAAGGCATTGACGAGCAAATGCAATGCATTGACGAGCAAATACAAGGCATTGACTAGCAAATACAAGGCATTGACGAGCAAATACAAGGCATTGACGAGCAAATAGAAGGCATCGACGAGCAAATACAAGGCATTGAACAGCAAATACAAATAATTGACGAGCAAATACAAGGCATCAACGATAAAATACAAGGCATCAACGAGCAAATACAAGGCATCAACGAGCAGATACAAGGCATCAACGAGCGGATACAAGGCATCAACGAGCAAATACAAGGCATCAACGAGCACTTACAAGGCATTGACGAGCAAATACAAGGCATTGACGAGCAAATGCAATGCATTGACGAGCAAATACAAGGCATTGACTAGCAAATACAAGGCATTGACGAGCAAATACAAGGCATTGACGAGCAAATAGAAGGCATCAACGAGCAAATACAAGGCATTGAACAGCAAATACAAATAATTGACGAGCAAATACAAGGCATCAACGAGCAAATACAAGGCATCAACGAGCAAATACAAGGCATCAACGAGCAGATACAAGGCATCAATGAGCAAATACAAGGCATTGACGAGCAAATACAATGCATTGACGAGCAAATACAAGGCATTGACAAGCAAATACAAGGCCTTGAATAGCAAATACAAGGCACTGACGAGCAAATACAAGGCATCGACGAGCAAATACAAGGCATCAACGAGCAAATACAAGGCATCAATGAGCAAATACAAGGCATCAACGAGCAAATACAAGGCATCAACGAGCAAATACAAGGCATTAAATAGCAAATACAAGGCATCAACGAGCAAATACAAGGCATTGACGTGCAAATGCAATGCATTTACGAGCAAATACAAGGCATTGACTAGCAAATACAAGGCATTGACGAGCAAATACAAGGCATTGACGAGCAAATAGAAGGCATCAACGAGCAAATACAAGGCATTGAACAG
Organism: Chrysogorgia sp. JL179-B06; assembly: GCA_035772405.1. Lineage (NCBI taxonomy): Eukaryota > Metazoa > Cnidaria > Anthozoa > Scleralcyonacea > Chrysogorgiidae > Chrysogorgia > Chrysogorgia sp. JL179-B06. The sequence goes on from JAYKKM010000373.1 coordinate 974,445, forward strand.
CAAATACAAATAATTGACGAGCAAATACAAGGCATCAACGAGCAAATACAAGGCATCAACGAGCAAATACAAGGCATCAACGAGCAGATACAAGGCATCAACGAGCAAATACAAGGCATCAACGAGCACTTACAAGGCATTGACGAGCAAATACAAGGCATCAGCGAGCAAATACAAGGCATTGACGAGCAAATACAATGCATTGACGAGCAAATACAAGGCATTGACTAGCAAATACTATGCATCGACGAGCAAATACAAGGCAATGACTGGCAAATACTAGGCATTGACGAGCAAATACAAGGCATTGACTAACAAATCAATGCATTGATGAGCAAATACAAGGCATTGACGAGCAAATACAATGCATCGACGAGCAAATACAAGGCTTCGACGAGCAAATACAAGGCATCGACGAGCAAATACAAGGCATCGACGAGCAAATACAAGGCATGAACGAGTGTACAAGGCATTGGCGAGCAAATACAAGGCATTGACGAGCAAATACAAGGCATTGACGAGCAAATAGAAGGGATCAACAAGCAAATACAAAGCATTGACGAGCAAATACAAGGCATGAACGAGTTTACAAGGCATTGACGAGCAAATACAAGGCATAGACGAGCAAATACAAGGCATTGACGAGGAAATACAAGCCATTGACGAGGAAATACAAGGCATCAACGAGCAAATACAAGGACTTGAATAGCAAATACAAAGCATTGACGAGCAAATACAAGGCATCAAGGAGCAAATACAAGGCATCAACGAGCAAATACAAGGCATCAACGAGCAAATACAAGGCATCAACGAGCAAACACAAGGCATTGACGAGCAGATACAAGGCATCAACGAGCAAATACAAGGCATCAACGAGCACTTACAAGGCATTGACGAGCAAATACAAGGCATCAACGAGCAAATACAAGGCATCAACGAGCACTTACAAGGCATTGACGAGCAAATACAAGGCATCAACGAGCAAATACAAGGCATTGACGAGCAAATACAATGTATTGACGAGAATGCATCGACGAGCAAATACAAGGCATCGACGAGAAAATACAAGGCATCGACGAGCAAATACAAGGCATCGACGAGCAAATACAAGGCATGAACGAGTTTACAAGGCATTGGCGAGCAAATACAAGGCATTGACGAGCAAATACAAGGCATTGACGAGCAAATAGAAGGGATCAACAAGCAAATACAAAGCATTGACGAGCAAATACAAGGCATGAACGAGTTTACAAGGCATTGACGAGCAAATACAAGGCATAGACGAGCAAATACAAGGCATTGACGAGGAAATACAAGCCATTGACGAGCAAATACAAGGCATTGACCAGCAAATACAAGGCATGAACGAGTTTACAAGGCATTGGCGAGCAAATACAAGGCATTGACGAGCAAATACAAGGCATTGACGAGCAAATAGAGGGGATCAACAAGCAAATACAAAGCATTGACGAGCAAATACAAGGCATGAACGAGTTTACAAGCATTGACGAGCAAATACAAGGCATAGACGAGCAAATACAAGGCATTGACGAGGAAATACAAGCCATTGACGAGGAAATACAAGGCATCAACGAGCAAATACAAGGACTTGAATAGCAAATACAAAGCATTGACGAGCAAATACAAGGCATCAAGGAGCAAATACAAGGCATCAACGAGCAAATACAAGGCATCAACGAGCAAATACAAGGCATCAACGAGCAAACACAAGGCATTGACGAGCAGATACAAGGCATCAACGAGCAAATACAAGGCATCAAAGAGCACTTACAAGGCATTGACGAGCAAATACAAGGCATCAACGAGCAAATACAAGGCATCAACGAGCACTTACAAGGCATTGACGAGCAAATACAAGGCATCAACGAGCAAATACAAGGCATTGACGAGCAAATACAATGTATTGACGAGAATGCATCGACGAGCAAGTACAAGGCATCGACGAGAAAATACAAGGCATCGACGAGCAAATACAAGGCATGAACGAGTTTACAAGGCATTGGCGAGCAAATACAAGGCATTGACGAGCAAATACAAGGCATTGACGAGCAAATAGAAGGGATCAACAAGCAAATACAAAGCATTGACGAGCAAATACAAGGCATGAACGAGTTTACAAGGCATTGACGAGCAAATACAAGGCATAGACGAGCAAATACAAGGCATTGACGAGGAAATACAAGCCATTGACGAGCAAATACAAGGCATTGACCAGCAAATACAAGGCATGAACGAGTTTACAAGGCATTGGCGAGCAAATACAAGGCATTGACGAGCAAATACAAGGCATTGACGAGCAAATAGAAGGGATCAACAAGCAAATACAAAGCATTGACGAGCAAATACAAGGCATGAACGAGTTTACAAGCATTGACGAGCAAATACAAGGCATAGACGAGCAAATACAAGGCATTGACGAGGAAATACAAGCCATTGACGAGGAAATACAAGGCATCAACGAGCAAATACAAGGACTTGAATAGCAAATACAAAGCATTGACGAGCAAATACAAGGCATCAAGGAGCAAATACAAGGCATCAACGAGCAAATACAAGGCATCAACGAGCAAATACAAGGCATCAACGAGCAAACACAAGGCATTGACGAGCAGATACAAGGCATCAACGAGCAAATACAAGGCATCAACGAGCACTTACAAGGCATTGACGAGCAAATACAAGGCATCAACGAGCAAATACAAGGCATCAACGAGCACTTACAAGGCATTGACGAGCAAATACAAGGCATCAACGAGCAAATACAAGGCATCAACGAGCAAATACAAGGCATCAACGAGCAAATACAAGGCATCAACGAGCAAATACAAGGCATTAAATAGCAAATGCAAGGCATCAACGAGCAAATACAAGGCATTGACGAGCAAATACAATGCATTGACGAGCAAATACAAGGCATTGACTAGCAAATACAAGGCATTGACGAGCAAATACAAGGCATTGACGAGCAAATAGAAGGCATCAACGAGCAAATACAAGGCATTGAACAGCAAATACAAATAATTGACGAGCAAATACAAGGCATCAACGAGAAAATACAAGGCATCAACGAGCAAATACAAGGCATCAACGAGCAGATACAAGGCATCAACGAGCAGATACAAGGCATCAACGAGCAAATACAAGGCATCAACGAGCACATACAAGGCATTGACGAGCAAATACAAGGCATTGACGAGCAAATACAATGCATTGACGAGCAAATACAAGGCATTGACTAGCAAATACAAGGCATTGACGAGCAAATACAAGGCATTGACGAGCAAATAGAAGGCATCGACGAGCAAATACAAGGCATTGAACAGCAAATACAAATAATTGACGAGCAAATACAAGGCATCAACGATAAAATACAAGGCATCAACGAGCAAATACAAGGCATCAACGAGCAGATACAAGGCATCAACGAGCAGATACAAGGCATCAACGAGCAAATACAAGGCATCAACGAGCACTTACAAGGCATTGACGAGCAAATACAAGGCATTGACGAGCAAATGCAATGCATTGACGAGCAAATACAAGGCATTGACTAGCAAATACAAGGCATTGACGAGCAAATACAAGGCATTGACGAGCAAATAGAAGGCATCAACGAGCAAATACAAGGCATTGAACAGCAAATACAAATAATTGACGAGCAAATACAAGGCATCAACGAGCAAATACAAGGCATCAACGAGCAAATACAAGGCATCAACGAGCAGATACAAGGCATCAATGAGCAAATACAAGGCATTGACGAGCAAATACAATGCATTGACGAGCAAATACAAGGCATTGACTAGCAAATACAAGGCCTTGAATAGCAAATACAAGGCACTGACGAGCAAATACAAGGCATCGACGAGCAAATACAAGGCATCAACGAGCAAATACAAGGCATCAATGAGCAAATACAAGGCATCAACGAGCAAATACAAGGCATCAACGAGCAAATACAAGGCATTAAATAGCAAATACAAGGCATCAACGAGCAAATACAAGGCATTGACGTGCAAATGCAATGCATTTACGAGCAAATACAAGGCATTGACTAGCAAATACAAGGCATTGACGAGCAAATACAAGGCATTGACGAGCAAATAGAAGGCATCAACGAGCAAATACAAGGCATTGAACAGCAAATACAAATAATTGACGAGCAAATACAAGGCATCAACGAGCAAATACAAGGCATCAACGAGCAAATACAAGGCATCAACGAGCAGATACAAGGCATCAACGAGCAAATACAAGGCATCAACGAGCACTTACAAGGCATTGACGAGCAAATACAAGGCATCAGCGAGCAAATACAAGGCATTGACGAGCAAATACAATGCATTGACGAGCAAATACAAGGCATTGACTAGCAAATACTATGCATCGACGAGCAAATACAAGGCAATGACTGGCAAATACTAGGCATTGACGAGCAAATACAAGGCATTGACTAACAAATCAATGCATTGATGAGCAAATACAAGGCATTGACGAGCAAATACAATGCATCGACGAGCAAATACAAGGCTTCGACGAGCAAATACAAGGCATCGACGAGCAAATACAAGGCATCGACGAGCAAATACAAGGCATGAACGAGTTTACAAGGCATTGGCGAGCAAATACAAGGCATTGACGAGCAAATACAAGGCATTGACGAGCAAATAGAAGGGATCAACAAGCAAATACAAAGCATTGACGAGCAAATACAAGGCATGAACGAGTTTACAAGGCATTTACGAGCAAATACAAGGCATAGACGAGCAAATACAAGGCATTGACGAGGAAATACAAGCCATTGACGAGGAAATACAAGGCATCAACGAGCAAATACAAGGACTTGAATAGCAAATACAAAGCATTGACGAGCAAATACAAGGCATCAAGGAGCAAATACAAGGCATCAACGAGCAAATACAAGGCATCAACGAGCAAATACAAGGCATCAACGAGCAAACACAAGGCATTGACGAGCAGATACAAGGCATCAACGAGCAAATACAAGGCATCAACGAGCACTTACAAGGCATTGACGAGCAAATACAAGGCATCAACGAGCAAATACAAGGCATCAACGAGCACTTACAAGGCATTGACGAGCAAATACAAGGCATCAACGAGCAAATACAAGGCATTGACGAGCAAATACAATGTATTGACGAGAATGCATCGACGAGCAAATACAAGGCATCGACGAGAAAATACAAGGCATCGACGAGCAAATACAAGGCATCGACGAGCAAATACAAGGCATGAACGAGTTTACAAGGCATTGGCGAGCAAATACAAGGCATTGACGAGCAAATACAAGGCATTGACGAGCAAATAGAAGGGATCAACAAGCAAATACAAAGCATTGACGAGCAAATACAAGGCATGAACGAGTTTACAAGGCATTGACGAGCAAATACAAGGCATAGACGAGCAAATACAAGGCATTGACGAGGAAATACAAGCCATTGACGAGCAAATACAAGGCATTGACCAGCAAATACAAGGCATGAACGAGTTTACAAGGCATTGGCGAGCAAATACAAGGCATTGACGAGCAAATACAAGGCATTGACGAGCAAATAGAGGGGATCAACAAGCAAATACAAAGCATTGACGAGCAAATACAAGGCATGAACGAGTTTACAAGCATTGACGAGCAAATACAAGGCATAGACGAGCAAATACAAGGCATTGACGAGGAAATACAAGCCATTGACGAGGAAATACAAGGCATCAACGAGCAAATACAAGGACTTGAATAGCAAATACAAAGCATTGACGAGCAAATACAAGGCATCAAGGGGCAAATACAAGGCATCAACGAGCAAATACAAGGCATCAACGAGCAAATACAAGGCATCAACGAGCAAACACAAGGCATTGACGAGCAGATACAAGGCATCAACGAGCAAATACAAGGCATCAAAGAGCACTTACAAGGCATTGACGAGCAAATACAAGGCATCAACGAGCAAATACAAGGCATCAACGAGCACTTACAAGGCATTGACGAGCAAATACAAGGCATCAACGAGCAAATACAAGGCATTGACGAGCAAATACAATGTATTGACGAGAATGCATCGACGAGCAAATACAAGGCATCGACGAGAAAATACAAGGCATCGACGAGCAAATACAAGGCATGAACGAGTTTACAAGGCATTGGCGAGCAAATACAAGGCATTGACGAGCAAATACAAGGCATTGACGAGCAAATAGAAGGGATCAACAAGCAAATACAAAGCATTGACGAGCAAATACAAGGCATGAACGAGTTTACAAGGCATTGACGAGCAAATACAAGGCATAGACGAGCAAATACAAGGCATTGACGAGGAAATACAAGCCATTGACGAGCAAATACAAGGCATTGACCAGCAAATACAAGGCATGAACGAGTTTACAAGGCATTGGCGAGCAAATACAAGGCATTGACGAGCAAATACAAGGCATTGACGAGCAAATAGAAGGGATCAACAAGCAAATACAAAGCATTGACGAGCAAATACAAGGCATGAACGAGTTTACAAGCATTGACGAGCAAATACAAGGCATAGACGAGCAAATACAAGGCATTGACGAGGAAATACAAGCCATTGACGAGGAAATACAAGGCATCAACGAGCAAATACAAGGACTTGAATAGCAAATACAAAGCATTGACGAGCAAATACAAGGCATCAAGGAGCAAATACAAGGCATCAACGAGCAAATACAAGGCATCAACGAGCAAATACAAGGCATCAACGAGCAAACACAAGGCATTGACGAGCAGATACAAGGCATCAACGAGCAAATACAAGGCATCAACGAGCACTTACAAGGCATTGACGAGCAAATACAAGGCATCAACGAGCAAATACAAGGCATCAACGAGCACTTACAAGGCATTGACGAGCAAATACAAGGCATCAACGAGCAAATACAAGGCATTGACGAGCAAATACAATGTATTGACGAGAATGCATCGACGAGCAAATACAAGGCATCGACGAGAAAATACAAGGCATCGACGAGCAAATACAAGGCATCGACGAGCAAATACAAGGCATGAACGAGTTTACAAGGCATTGGCGAGCAAATACAAGGCATTGACGAGCAAATACAAGGCATTGACGAGCAAATAGAAGGGATCAACAAGCAAATACAAAGCATTGACGAGCAAATACAAGGCATGAACGAGTTTACAAGGCATTGACGAGCAAATACAAGGCATAGACGAGCAAATACAAGGCATTGACGAGGAAATACAAGCCATTGACGAGCAAATACAAGGCATTGACCAGCAAATACAAGGCATTGACGAGCAAATACAAGGCATCAACGAGCAAATATAAGGCATCAACGAGCAAATACAAGGCATCAATGAGCAAATACAAGGCATCAACGAGAAAATACAAGGCATTGACGAGCAAATAGAAGGGATCAACAAGCAAATACAAAGCATTGACGAGCAAATACAAGGCATGAACGAGTTTACAAGGCATTGGCGAGCAAATACAAGGCATTGACGAGCAAATACAAGGCATTGACGAGCAAATAGAAGGGATCAACAAGCAAATACAAAGCATTGACGAGCAAATACAAGGCATGAACGAGTTTACAAGGCATTGACGAGCAAATACAAGGCATAGACGAGCAAATACAAGGCATTGACGAGGAAATACAAGCCATTGACGAGCAAATACAAGGCATTGACCAGCAAATACAAGGCATTGACGAGCAAATACAAGGCATCAACGAGCAAATATAAGGCATCAACGAGCAAATACAAGGCATCAATGAGCAAATACAAGGCATCAACGAGCAAATACAAGGCATTGACGAGCAAATAGAAGGGATCAACAAGCAAATACAAAGCATTGACGAGCACATACAAGGCATGAACGAGTTTACAAGGCATTGACGAGCAAATACAAGGCATAGACGAGCAAATACAAGGCATTGACGAGGAAATACAAGCCATTGACGAGGAAATACAAGGCATCAACGAGCAAATACAAGGACTTGAATAGCAAATACAAAGCATTGACGAGCAAATACAAGGCATCAAGGAGCAAATGCAAGGCATCAACGAGCAAATACAAGGCATCAACGAGCAAATACAAGGCAACAACGAGCAAACACAAGGCATTGACGAGCAGATACAAGGCATCAACGAGCAAATACAAGGCATCAACGAGCACTTACAAGGCATTGACGAGCAAATACAAGGCATCAACGAGCAAATACAAGGCATCAACGAGCACTTACAAGGCATTGACGAGCAAATACAAGGCATCAACGAGCAAATACAAGGCATTGACGAGCAAATACAATGTATTGACGAGAATGCATCGACGAGCAAATACAAGGCATCGACGAGAAAATACAAGGCATGAACGAGTTTACAAGGCATTGGCGAGCAAATACAAGGCATTGACGAGCAAATACAAGGCATTGACGAGCAAATAGAAGGGATTAACAAGCAAATACAAAGCATTGACGAGCAAATACAAGGCATGAACGAGTTTACAAGGCATTGACGAACAAATACAAGGCATAGACGAGCAAATACAAGGCATTGACGAGGAAATACAAGCCATTGACGAGCAAATACAAGGCATTGACCAGCAAATACAAGGCATTGACGAGCAAATACAAGGCATCAAGGAGCAAATATAAGGCATCAACGAGCAAATACAAGGCATCAACGAGCAAATACAAGGCATCAACGAGCAAATGCAAGGGATTGACGAGCAAATACAAGGCATTGAAGAGCAAATACAAGGCATCAACGAGCAAATACAAGGCATTAACGAGCAAATACAATACATTGACGAGCAAATACAAGGCATCAACGAGCAAATACAAGGCATCAACGAGCAAATACAAGGCATTGACTAGCAAATACAAGTCATTGACGAGCAAATACAAGTCATTGACGAGCAAATACAAGGCATCAACGAGCAAATACAAGGCATCAACGAGCAAATACAAGGCATCAACGAGCAAATACAATGCATTGACGAGCAAATACAATGCATTGACGAGCAAATACAAGGAATTGACTTGCAAATACAAGGCATCAACGAGCAAATACAAGGCATTGACTAGCAAATACAATGCATTGACGAGCAAATACAAGGCATTGACGAGCAAATACAAGGTATTGAGGAGCAAATACAAGGCATTGACTAGCAAATACAATGCATCGACGAGCAAATACAAGGCATCGACGAGCAAATACAAGGCATTGACGAGCAAATACAAGGCATTGACGAGCAAATACAAGGCATTCACCAGCAAATACAAGGCATTGACGAGCAAATACAAGGCACCAACGTGCAAATACAAGGCATCAACGAGCAAATACATGGCATCAACGAGCAAATACATGGCATCAACGAGCAAATACAAGGCATTGACGAGCAAATACAAGGCATTGACGAGCAAATACAAGGCATGAACGAGTTTACAAGGCATTGACGAGCAAATGCAAGGCATAGACGAGCAAATACAAGGCATTGACGAGGAAATACAAGCCATTGACGAGGAAATACAAGGCATCAACGAGCAAATACAAGGACTTGAATAGCAAATACAAAGCATTGACGAGCAAATACAAGGCATCAAGGAGCAAATACAAGGCATCAACGAGCAAATACAAGGCATCAACGAGCAAATACAAGGCATCAACGAGCAAACACAAGGCATTGACGAGCAGATACAAGGCATCAACGAGCAAATACAAGGCATCAACGAGCACTTACATGGCATTGACGAGCAAATACAAGGCATCAACGAGCAAATACAAGGCATCAACGAGCACTTACAAGGCATTGACGAGCAAATACAAGGCATCAACGAGCAAATACAAGGCATTGACGAGCAAATACAATGTATTGACGAGAATGCATCGACGAGCAAATACAAGGCATCGACGAGAAAATACAAGGCATGAACGAGTTTACAAGGCATTGGCGAGCAAATACAAGGCATTGACGAGCAAATACAAGGCATTGACGAGCAAATAGAAGGGATTAACAAGCAAATACAAAGCATTGACGAGCAAATACAAGGCATGAACGAGTTTACAAGGCATTGACGAGCAAATACAAGGCATAGACGAGCAAATACAAGGCATTGACGAGGAAATACAAGCCATTGACGAGCAAATACAAGGCATTGACCAGCAAATACAAGGCATTGACCAGCAAATACAAGGCATCAACGAGCAAATATAAGGCATCAACGAGCAAATACAAGGCATCAACGAGCAAATACAAGGCATCAACGAGCAAATACAAGGGATTGACGAGCAAATACAAGGCATTGAAGAGCAAATACAAGGCATCAACGAGCAAATACAAGGCATTAACGAGCAAATACAATACATTGACGAGCAAATACAAGGCATTGACGAGCAAATACAATGCATTGACGAGCAAATACAAGGAATTGACTAGCAAATACAAGGCATCAACGAGCAAATACAAGGCATTGACTAGCAAATACAATGCATTGACGAGCAAATACAAGGCATTGACGAGCAAATACAAGGTATTGAGGAGCAAATACAAGGCATTGACTAGCAAATACAATGCATCGACGAGCAAATACAAGGCATCGACGAGCAAATACAAGGCATTGACGAGCAAATACAAGGCATTGACGAGCAAATACAAGGCATTGACCAGCAAATACAAGGCATTGACGAGCAAATACAAGGCACCAACGTGCAAATACAAGGCATCAACGAGCAAATACATGGCATCAACGAGCAAATACATGGCAACAACGAGCAAATACAAGGCATTGACGAGCAAATACAAGGCATTGACGAGCAAATACAAGGCATTGACTAGCATATACAATGCATCGACGAGCAAATACAAGGCATCGACGAGAAAATACAAGGCATTGACGAGCAAATACAAGGGATTGACGAGCAAATACAAGGCATTGACGAGCAAATACAAGGCATCAACGAGCAAATACAAGGCATTAACGAGCAAATACAATCCATTGACGAGCAAATACAAAGCATTGACTAGCAAATACAAGGCATCAACGAGCAAATACAAGGCATTGAATAGCAAATACAAGGCATCAACGAGCAAATACAAGGCATTGACGAGCAAATACAATGCATTGACGAGCAAATACAAGGCATTGACGAGCAAATACAATGCATTAACTAGCAAATACAAGGCATTGACGAGCAAATACAAGGCATCGACGAGCAAATACAAGGCATGAACGAGTTTACAAGGTATTGACGAGCAAATACAAGGCATTCACGAGCAAATACAAGGCATTGACGAGCAAATACAAAGCATTGACTAGCAAATACACGGCATCAACGAGGAAATACAAGGAATTGAATAGCAAATACAAGGCATCAACGAGCAAATACAAGGCATTGACGAGCAAATACAATGCATTGACGAGCAAATACAAGGCATTGACGAGCAAATACAATGCATTGACTAGCAAATACAAGGCATTGACGAGCAAATACAAGGCATCGACGAGCAAATACAAGGCATGAACGAGTTTACGAGGTATTGACGAGCAAATACAAGGCATTGACGAGCAAATACAAGGCATTGACTATCAAATACAAGGCATCAACGAGCAAATACAAGGCATTGACGAGCAAATACAATGCATTGACTAGCAAATACAAGGCATTGACGAGCAAATACAAGGCATCAACGAGCAAATACAAGGCATTGAATAGCAAATACAAGGCATCAGCGAGCAATTACAAGGCATTGACGAGCAAATACAATGCATTGACGAGCAAATACAAGGCACTGACTAGCAAATACAAGGCATCAACGAGCAAATACAAGGCATTGACTAGCAAATACAACGCATCAACGAGCAAATACAAGGCATTGACGAGCAAATACAAGGCATTGACGAACAAATACAATGCATTGACGAGCAAATACAAGGCATTGACTAGCAAATACAAGGCATCAACGGGCAAATACAAGGCATTGACGTGCAAATACAATGCATCGACGGCAAATACAAGGCATCGACGAGTTTACAAGGCATCAACGAGCACATACAAGGCATTGACGAGCAAACACAAGGCATCAACGAGCAAATACAAGGCATTGACTAGCAAATACAAGGCATTGACGAGCAAATACAAGGCATTGACGAGCAAATACAAGGTATTGCAGAGCAAATACAAGGCCTTGGATAGCAAATACAAGGCATGGACGAGCAAATACAAGGCATAAACGAGCAAATACAAGACATCAACGAGCAAATACAAGGCATCAACAAGAAAATACATGGCATCAATGAGCAAATACAAGGCATTGACGAGCAAATACAATGCATTGACGAGCAAATACAAGGCATTGACAAGCAAATACAAGGCCTTGAATAGCAAATACAAGGCACTGACGAGCAAATACAAGGCATCGACGAGCAAATACAAGGCATCAACGAGCAAATACTAGGCATCAACGAGCAAATACAAGGCATCAACGAGCAAATACAAGGCATCAACGAGCAAATACAAGGCATTAAATAGCAAATACAAGGCATCAACGAGCAAATACAAGGCAATGACGAGCAAATGCAATGCATTGACGAGCAAATACAAGGCATTGACTAGCAAATACAAGGCATTGACGAGCAAATACAAGGCATTGACGAGCAAATAGAAGGCATCAACGAGCAAATACAAGGCATTGAACAGCAAATACAAATAATTGACGAGCAAATACAAGGCATCAACGAGAAAATACAAGACATCAACGAGCAAATACAAGGCATCAACGAGCAGATACAAGGCATCAACGAGCAGATACAAGGCATCAACGAGCAAATACAAGGCATCAACGAGCACTTACAAGGCATTGACGAGCAAATACAAGGCATTGACGAGCAAATGCAATGCATTGACGAGCAAATACAAGGCATTGACTAGCAAATACAAGGCATCAACGAGCAAATACAAGGCATCAACGAGCAGATACAAGGCATCAATGAGCAAATACAAGGCATTGACGAGCAAATACAATGCATTGACGAGCAAATACAAGGCATTGACAAGCAAATACAAGGCCTTGAATAGCAAATACAAGGCACTGACGAGCAAATACAAGGCATCGACGAGCAAATACAAGGCATCAACGAGCAAATACAAGGCATCAACGAGCAAATACAAGGCATCAACGATCAAATACAAGGCATCAACGAGCAAATACAAGGCATTAAATAGCAAATACAAGGCATCAACGAGCAAATACAAGGCATTGACGAGCAAATGCAATGCATTTACGAGCAAATACAAGGCATTGACTAGCAAATACAAGGCATTGACGAGCAAATACAAGGCATTGACGAGCAAATAGAAGGCATCAACGAGCAAATACAAGGCATTGAACAGCAAATACAAAGAATTGACGAGCAAATACAAGGCATCAACGAGCAAATACAAGGCATCAACGAGCAGATACAAGGCATCAACGATCAAATACAAGGCATCAACGAGCACTTACAAGGCATTGACGAGCAAATACAAGGCATCAACGAGCAAATACAAGGCATTGACGAGCAAATACAATGCATTGACGAGCAAATACAAGGCATTGACTAGCAAATACTATGCATCGACGAGCAAATACAAGGCAATGACTGGCAAATACTAGGCATTGACGAGCAAATACAAGGCATTGACTAACAAATCAATGCATTGATGAGCAAATACAAGGCATTGACGAGCAAATACAATGCATCGACGAGCAAATACAAGGCATCGACGAGCAAATACAAGGCATCGACGAGCAAATACAAGGCATCGACGAGCAAATACAAGGCATGAACGAGTTTACAAGGCATTGGCGAGCAAATACAAGGCATTGACGAGCAAATACAAGTCATTGACGAGCAAATAGAAGGGATCAACAAGCAAATACAAAGCATTGATGAGCAAATACAAGGCATGAACGAGTTTACAAGGCATTGACGAGCAAATACAAGGCATAGACGAGCAAATACATGGCATTGACGAGGAAATACAAGCCATTGACGAGGAAATACAAGGCATCAACGAGCAAATACAAGGACTTGAATAGCAAATACAAAGCATTGACGAGCAAATACAAGGCATCAAGGAGCAAATACAAGGCATCAACGAGCAAATACAAGGCATCAACGAGCAAATACAAGGCATCAACGAGCAAACACAAGGCATTGACGAGCAGATACAAGGCATCAACGAGCAAATACAAGGCATCAACGAGCACTTACAAGGCATTGACGAGCAAATACAAGGCATCAACGAGCAAATACAAGGCATTGACGAGCAAATACAAGGCATTGACGAACAAATACAATGCATTGACGAGGAAATACAAGGCATTGACTAGCAAATACAAGGCATCAACGGGCAAATACAAGGCATTGACGTGCAAATACAATGCATCGACGGCAAATACAAGGCATCGACGAGTTTACAAGGCATCAACGAGCACATACAAGGCATTGACGAGCAAACACAAGGCATCAACGAGCAAATACAAGGCATTGACTAGCAAATACAAGGCATTGACGAGCAAATACAAGGCATTGACGAGCAAATACAAGGTATTGAGGAGCAAATACAAGGCATTGACGAGCAAATACAAGGCATGGACGAGCAAATACAAGGCATCAACGAGCAAATACAAGACATCAACGAGCAAATACAAGGCATCAACAAGAAAATACATGGCATCAATGAGCAAATACAAGGCATTGACGAGCAAATACAATGCATTGACGAGCAAATACAAGGCATTGACAAGCAAATACAAGGCCTTGAATAGCAAATACAAGGTATTGAGGAGCAAATACAAGGCATTGACTAGCAAATACTATGCATCGACGAGCAAATACAAGGCAATGACTGGCAAATACTAGGCATTGACGAGCAAATACAAGGCATTGACTAACAAATCAATGCATTGATGAGCAAATACAAGGCATTGACGAGCAAATACAATGCATCGACGAGCAAATACAAGGCATCGACGAGCAAATACAAGGCATCGACGAGCAAATACAAGGCATCGACGAGCAAATACAAGGCATGAACGAGTTTACAAGGCATTGGCGAGCAAATACAAGGCATTGACGAGCAAATACAAGTCATTGACGAGCAAATAGAAGGGATCAACAAGCAAATACAAAGCATTGATGAGCAAATACAAGGCATGAACGAGTTTACAAGGCATTGACGAGCAAATACAAGGCATAGACGAGCAAATACATGGCATTGACGAGGAAATACAAGCCATTGACGAGGAAATACAAGGCATCAACGAGCAAATACAAGGACTTGAATAGCAAATACAAAGCATTGACGAGCAAATACAAGGCATCAAGGAGCAAATACAAGGCATCAACGAGCAAATACAAGGCATCAACGAGCAAATACAAGGCATCAACGAGCAAACACAAGGCATTGACGAGCAGATACAAGGCATCAACGAGCAAATACAAGGCATCAACGAGCACTTACAAGGCATTGACGAGCAAATACAAGGCATCAACGAGCAAATACAAGGCATTGACGAGCAAATACAAGGCATTGACGAACAAATACAATGCATTGACGAGGAAATACAAGGCATTGACTAGCAAATACAAGGCATCAACGGGCAAATACAAGGCATTGACGTGCAAATACAATGCATCGACGGCAAATACAAGGCATCGACGAGTTTACAAGGCATCAACGAGCACATACAAGGCATTGACGAGCAAACACAAGGCATCAACGAGCAAATACAAGGCATTGACTAGCAAATACAAGGCATTGACGAGCAAATACAAGGCATTGACGAGCAAATACAAGGTATTGAGGAGCAAATACAAGGCATTGACGAGCAAATACAAGGCATGGACGAGCAAATACAAGGCATCAACGAGCAAATACAAGACATCAACGAGCAAATACAAGGCATCAACAAGAAAATACATGGCATCAATGAGCAAATACAAGGCATTGACGAGCAAATACAATGCATTGACGAGCAAATACAAGGCATTGACAAGCAAATACAAGGCCTTGAATAGCAAATACAAGGCACTGACGAGCAAATAAGGCATCGACGAGCAAATACAAGGCATCAACGAGCAAATACAAGGCATCAACGAGCAAATACAAGGCATCAACGAGCAAATACAAGGCATCAACGAGCAAATACAAGGCATTAAATAGCAAATACAAGGCATCAACGAGCAAATACAAGGCATTGACGAGCAAATGCAATGCATTGACGAGCAAATACAAGGCATTGACTAGCAAATACAAGGCATTGACGAGCAAATACAAGGCATTGACGAGCAAATAGAAGGCATCAACGAGCAAATACAAGGCATTGAACAGCAAATACAAAGAATTGACGAGCAAATACAAGGCATCAACGAGCAAATACAAGGCATCAACGAGCAAATACAAGGCATCAACGAGCAGATACAAGGCATCAACGAGCAGATACAAGGCATCAACGAGCAAATACAAGGCATCAACGAGCACTTACAATGCATTGACGAGCAAATACAAGGCATTGACGAGCAAATACAATGCATTGACGAGCAAATACAAGGCATTGACTAGCAAATACAAGGCATTGACGAGCAAATACAAGGCATTGACGAGCAAATAGAAGGCATCAACGAGCAAATACAAGGCATTGAACAGCAAATACAAAGAATTGACGAGCAAATACAAGGCATCAAGGAGCAAATACAAGGCATCAACGAGCAAATACAAGGCATTGACGAGCAAATACAATGCATTGACTAGCAAATACAAGGCATTGACGAGCAAATACAAGGCATCAACGAGCAAATACAAGGCATTGAATAGCAAATACAAGGCGTCAGCGAGCAATTACAAGGCATTGAGGAGCAAATACAATGCATTGACGAGCAAATACAAGGCACTGACTAGCAAATACAAGGCATCAACGAGCAAATACAAGGCATTGACTAGCAAATACAACGCATCAACGAGCAAATACAAGGCATTGACGAGCAAATACAAGGCATTGACGAACAAATACAATGCATTGACGAGGAAATACAAGGCATTGACTAGCAAATACAAGGCATCAACGGGCAAATACAAGGCATTGACGTGCAAATACAATGCATCGACGGCAAATACAAGGCATCGACGAGTTTACAAGGCATCAACGAGCACATACAAGGCATTGACGAGCAAACACAAGGCATCAACGAGCAAATACAAGGCATTGACTAGCAAATACAAGGTATTGAGGAGCAAATACAAGGCATTGACGAGCAAATACAAGGCATGGACGAGCAAAAACAAGGCATTGACTAGCAAATACAAGGCATGGACGAGCAAATACAAGGCATCAACGAGCAAATACAAGATATCAACGAGCAAATACAAGGCATCAACAAGAAAATACATGGCATCAATGAGCAAATACAAGGCATTGACGAGCAAATACAATGCATTGACTAGCAAATACAAGGCATTGACGAGCAAATACAAGGCATCAACGAGCAAATACAAGGCATTGAATAGCAAATACAAGGCGTCAGCGAGCAATTACAAGGCATTGAGGAGCAAATACAATGCATTGACGAGCAAATACAAGGCACTGACTAGCAAATACAAGGCATCAACGAGCAAATACAAGGCATTGACTAGCAAATACAACGCATCAACGAGCAAATACAAGGCATTGACGAGCAAATACAAGGCATTGACGAACAAATACAATGCATTGACGAGGAAATACAAGGCATTGACTAGCAAATACAAGGCATCAACGGGCAAATACAAGGCATTGACGTGCAAATACAATGCATCGACGGCAAATACAAGGCATCGACGAGTTTACAAGGCATCAACGAGCACATACAAGGCATTGACGAGCAAACACAAGGCATCAACGAGCAAGTACAAGGCATTGACTAGCAAATACAAGGTATTGAGGAGCAAATACAAGGCATTGACGAGCAAATACAAGGCATGGACGAGCAAAAACAAGGCATTGACGAGCAAATACAAGGCATGGACGAGCAAATACAAGGCATCAACGAGCAAATACAAGATATCAACGAGCAAATACAAGGCATCAACAAGAAAATACATGGCATCAATGAGCGAATACAAGGCATTGACGAGCAAATACAATGCATTGACGAGCAAATACAAGGCATTGACGAGCAAATACAAGGGATTGACGAGCAAATACAAGGCATTGACGAGCAAATACAAGGCATCAACGAGCAAATACAAGGCATTAACGAGCAAATACAATACATTGACGAGCAAATACAAGGCATTGACCAGCAAATACAAGGCATCAACGAGCAAATACAAGGCATTGACTAGCAAATACAAGGCATTGACGAGCAAATACAAGTCATTGACGAGCAAATACAAGGCATCAACGAGCAAATACAAGGCATTGAATAGCAAATACAAGGCATCAACGAGCAAATACAAGGCATTGACGAGCAAATACAATGCATTGACGAGCAAATACAAGGCATTGACGAGCAAATACAATGCATTGACTAGCAAATACAAGGCATTGACGAGCAAATACAAGGCATCGACGAGCAAATACAAGGCATGAACGAGTTTACAAGGTATTGACGAGCAAATACAAGGCATTGACGAGCAAATACAAGGCATTGACTGTCAAATACAAGGCATTGACGAGCAAATACAAGGAATCAACGAGCAAATACAAGGCATTGAATAGCAAATACAAGGCATCAACGAGCAACTACAAGGCATTGACGAGCAAATACAATGCATTGACGAGCAAATACAAGGCACTGACTAGCAAATACAAGGCATCAACGAGCAAATACAAGGCATTGACTAGCAAATACAAGGCATCAACGAGCAAATACAAGGCATTGACGAACAAATACAATGCATTGACGAACAAATACAAGGCATTGACGAGCAAATACAAGGCATTAACGAGCAAATACAAGGCATCAACGAGCAAATACAAGGCATTGAATAGCAAATACAAGGCATCAACGAGCAATTACAAGGCATTGACGAGCAAATACAATGCATTGACGAGCAAATACGAGGCACTGACTAGCAAATACTATGCATCGACGAGCACATCCAAGGCATGAACGAGTTTACAAGGTATTGACGAGCAAATACAAGGCATTGACGAGCAAATACAAGGCATTGACGAACAAATACAATGCATTGACGAACAAATACAAGGCATTGACGAGCAAATACAAGGCATTAACGAGCAAATACAAGGCATCAACGAGCAAATACAAGGCATTGAATAGCAAATACAAGGCATCAACGAGCAATTACAAGGCATTGACGAGCAAATACAATGCATTGACGAGCAAATACGAGGCACTGACTAGCAAATACTATGCATCTACGAGCACATCCAAGGCATGAACGAGTTTACAAGGTATTGACGAGCAAATACAAGGCATTGACGAGCAAATACAAAGCATTGACTAGCAAATACAAGGCATCAACGAGCAAATACAAGGCATTGAATAGCAAATATAAGGCATCAACGAGCAAATACAAGGCATTGACGAGCAAATACAATGCATTGACGAGCAAATACAAGGCATTGACGAGCAAATACAATGCATTGACTAGCAAATACAAGGCATTGACGAGCAAATACAAGGAATCGACGAGCAAATACAAGGCATGAACGAGTTTACAAGGTATTGACGAGCAAATACAAGGCATTGACGAGCAAATACAAGGCATTGACTATCAAATACAAGGCATCAACGAGCAAATACAAGGCATTGACGAGCAAATACAATGCATTGACTAGCAAATACAAGGCATTGACGAGCAAATACAAGGCATCAACGAGCAAATACAAGGCATTGAATAGCAAATACAAGGCATCAGCGAGCAATTACAAGGCATTGAGGAGCAAATACAATGCATTGACGAGCAAATACAAGGCACTGACTAGCAAATACAAGGCATCAACGAGCAAATACAAGGCATTGACTAGCAAATACAACGCATCAACGAGCAAATACAAGGCATTGACGAGCAAATACAAGGCATTGACGAACAAATACAATGCATTGACGAGCAAATACAAGGCATTGACTAGCAAATACAAGGCATCAACTGGCAAATACAAGGCATTGACGTGCAAATACAATGCATCGACGGCAAATACAAGGCATCGACGAGTTTACAAGGCATCAACGAGCACATACAAAGCATTGACGAGCAAACACAAGGCATCAACGAGCAAATACAAGGCATTGACTAGCAAATACAAGGCATTGACGAGCAAATACAAGGCATTGACGAGCAAATACAAGGTATTGAGGAGCAAATACAAGGCCTTGGATAGCAAATACAAGGCATGGACGAGCAAATACAAGGCATCAACGAGCAAATACAAGACATCAACGAGCAAATACAAGGCATCAACAAGAAAATACATGGCATCAATGAGCAAATACAAGGCATTGACGAGCAAATACAATGCATTGACGAGCAAATACAAGGCATTGACAAGCAAATACAAGGCCTTGAATAGCAAATACAAGGCACTGACGAGCAAATAAGGCATCGACGAGCAAATACAAGGCATCAACGAGCAAATACAAGGCATCAACGAGCAAATACAAGGCATCAACGAGCAAATACAAGGCATTGACTAGCAAATACAAGGCATCAACTGGCAAATACAAGGCATTGACGTGCAAATACAAGGCATTGACTATCAAATACAAGGCATCAACGAGCAAATACAAGGCATTGACGAGCAAATACAATGCATTGACTAGCAAATACAAGGCATTGACGAGCAAATACAAGGCATCAACGAGCAAATACAAGGCATTGAATAGCAAATACAAGGCATCAGCGAGCAATTACAAGGCATTGAGGAGCAAATACAATGCATTGACGAGCAAATACAAGGCACTGACTAGCAATTACAGAAGGCATTGATGCCTTGCAATAGATACAAGGCATAGATACAAGGCATCAACGAGCAGATACAAGGCATCAACGAGCAAATACAAGGCATCAACGAGCACTTACAATGCATTGACGAGCAAATACAAGGCATTGACTAGCAAATGCAATGCATTGACTAGCAATAGATACAAGGCATAGATACAAAGCATCAACGAGCAGATACAAGGCATCAACGAGCAAATACAAGGCATCAACGAGCACTTACAATGCATTGACGAGCAAATACAAGGCATTGACGAGCAAATGCAATGCATTGACAAGCAAATACAAGGCATTGACTAGCAAATACAAGGCATTGACGAGCAAATAGAAGGCATTGACGAGCAAATAGAAGGCATTGACGAACAAATACAATGCATTGACGAGCAAATACAAGGCATTGACTAGCAATAGATACAAGGCATAGATACAAGGCATCAACGAGCAGATACAAGGCATCAACGAGCAAATACAAGGCATCAACGAGCACTTACAATGCATTGACGAGCAAATACAAGGCATTGACGAGCAAATGCAATGCATTGACAAGCAAATACAAGGCATTGACTAGCAAATACAAGGCATTGACGAGCAAATACAAGGCATTGACGAGCAAATAGAAGGCATTGACGAACAAATACAATGCATTGACGAGCAAATACAAGGCATTGACTAGCAATAGATACAAGGCATAGATACAAGGCATCAACGAGCAGATACAAGGCATCAACGAGCAAATACAAGGCATCAACGAGCACTTACAATGCATTGACGAGCAAATACAAGGCATTGACGAGCAAATGCAATGCATTGACAAGCAAATACAAGGCATTGACTAGCAAATACAAGGCATTGACGAGCAAATACAAGGCATTGACGAGCAAATAGAAGGCATCAACGAGCAAATACAAGGCATTGAACAGCAAATACAAAGAATTGACGAGCAAATACAAGGCATCAACGAGCAAATACAAGGCATCAACGAGCAAATACAAGGCATCAACGAGCAGATACAAGGCATCAATGAGCAAATACAAGGCATTGACGAGCAAATACAATGCATTGACGAGCAAATACAAGGCATTGACAAGCAAATACAAGGCCTTGAATAGCAAATACAAGGCTCTGACGAGCAAATACAAGGCATCGACGAGCAAATACAAGGCATCAACGAGCAGATACAAGGCATCAACGAGCAAATACAAGGCATCAACGAGCACTTACAAGGCATTGACGAGCAAATACAAGGCATCAACGAGCAAATACAAGGCATTGACGAGCAAATACAATGCATTGACGAGCAAATACAAGGCATTGACTAGCAAATACTATTCATCGACGAGCAAATACAAGGCAATGACTGGCAAATACAAGGCATTGACGAGCAAATAGAAGGCATTGACTAACAAATCAATGCATTGATGAGCAAATACAAGGCATTGACGAGCAAATACAATGCATCGACGAGCAAATACGAGCAAATACAAGCATCGACGAGCAAATACAAGGCATCGACGAGCAAATACAAGGCATCGACGAGCAAATACAAGGCATGAACGAGTTTACAAGGCATTGGCGAGCAAATACAAGGCATTGACGAGCAAATACAAGGCATTGACGAGCAAATAGAACGGATCAACAAGCAAATACAAAGCATTGACGAGCAAATACAAGGCATGAACGAGTTTACAAGGCATTGACGAGCAAAAGCAAATACAAGGCATAGACGAGCAAATACAAGGCATTGACGAGGAAATACAAGCCATTGACGAGCAAATACAAGGCATCAACGAGCAAATACAAGGCCTTGAATAGCAAATACAAAGCATTGACGAGCAAATACAAGGCATCAACGAGCAAATACAAGGCATCAACGAGCAAATACAAGGCATCAACGAGCAAATACAAGGCATCAAGGAGCAAATACAAGGCATTGACGAGCAGATACAAGGCATCAACGAGCAAATACAAGGCATCAACGAGCACTTACAAGGCATTGACGAGCAAATACAAGGCATCAACGAGCAAATACAAGGCATTGACGAGCAAATACAATGTATTGACGAGAATGCATCGACGAGCAAATACAAGGCATCGACGAGAAAATACAAGGCATCGACGAGCAAATACAAGGCATCGACGAGCAAATACAAGGCATGAACGAGTTTACAAGGCATTGGCGAGCAAATACAAGGCATTGACGAGCAAATACAAGGCATTGACGAGCAAATAGAAGGGATCAACAAGCAAATACAAAGCATTGACGAGCAAATACAAGTCATGAACGAGTTTACAAGGCATTGACGAGCAAATACAAGGCATAGACGAGCAAATACAAGGCATTGACGAGGAAATACAAGCCATTGACGAGCAAATACAAGGCATCAACGAGCAAATACAAGGCCTTGAATAGCAAATACAAGGCATTGACGAGCAAATACAAGGCATCAACGAGCAAATACAAGGCATTGAATAGCAAATACAAGGCATCAACGAGCAATTACAAGGCACTACAAGGCATCAACGAGCAAATACAAGGCATTGACGAGCAAATACAAGGCATATACGAACAAATACAATGCATTGACGAGCAAATTCAAGGCATTGACTAGCAAATACAAGGCATCAACGGGCAAATACAAGGCATTGCCGTGCAAATACAATGTATCGACGGCAAATACAAGGCATCGACGAGTTTACAAGGCATCAACGAGCACATACAAGGTATTGACGAGCAAACACAAGGCATCAACGAGCAAATACAAGGCATTGACTAGCAAATACAAGGCATTGACGAGCAAATACAAGGTATTGAGGAGCAAATACAAGGCCTTGGATAGCAAATACAAGGCATGGACGAGCAAATACAAGGCATCAACGAGCAAATACAATACATCAACTAGCAAATACAAGGCATCAACAAGAAAATACATGGCATTGAGTAGCATATACAATGCATCGACGAGCAAATACAAGGCATCGACGAGAAAATACAAGACATTGACGAGCAAATACAAGGCATTGACGAGCAAATACAAGGGATTGACGAGCAAATACAAGGCATTGACGAGCAAATACAAGGCATCAACGAGCAAATACAAGGCATTAACGAGCAAATACAATACATTGACGAGCAAATACAAGGCATTGACTAGCAAATACAAGGCATCAACGAGCAAATACAAGGCATTGACTAGCAAATACAAGGCATTGACGAGCAAATACAAGTCATTGACGAGCAAATACAAGGCATCAACGAGCAAATACAAGGCATTGAATAGCAAATACAAGGCATCAACGAGCAAATACAAGGCATTGACGAGCAAATACAATGCATTGACGAGCAAATACAAGGCATTGACGAGCAAATACAAGGCATCGACGAGCAAATACAAGGCATGCACGAGCTTACAAGGTATTGACGAGCAAATACAAGGCATTGACGAGCAAATACAAGGCATTGACTGTCAAATACAAGGCATCAACGAGCAAATACAAGACATTGACGAGCAAATACAATGCATTGACTGGCAAATACAAGGCATTGACGAGCAAATACAAGGCATCAACGAGCAAATACAAGGCATTGAATAGCAAATACAAGGCATCAACGAGCAACTACAAGGCATTGACGAGCAAATACAATGCATTGACGAGCAAATACAAGGCACTGACTAGCAAATACAAGGCATCAACGAGCAAATACAAGGCATTGACTAGCAAATACAAGGCATCAACGAGCAAATACAAGGCATTGACGAGCAAATACAATGCATTGACGAACAAATACAAGGCATTGACGAGCAAATACAAGGCATTAACGAGCAAATACAAGGCATCAACGAGCAAATACAAGGCATTGAATAGCAAATACAAGGCATCAAGGAGCAATTACAAGGCATTGACGAGCAAATACAATGCATTGACGAGCAAATACGAGGCACTGACTAGCAAATACAAGGCATCAACGAGCAAATACAAGGCATTGACTAGCAAATACAAGGCATCAACGAGCAAATACAAGGCATTGACGAGAAAATACAAAGCATTGACGAACAAATACAATGCATTGACGAGCAAATACAAGGCATTGACTAGCAAATACAAGGCATCAACGGGCAAATACAAGGCATTGACGTGCAAATGCAAAGCATCGACGGCAAATACAAGGCATCGACGAGTTTACTCAGGTGAGTTAATGCCTGGGTCAAACTTTTCCTCGAACCAGTAATTCAATTGCGCGGCCGGCCGCCGTATTTGGCGTTTTGCGACATTTTTTGCGATTACCAAGGAGCGATAGATCGAGCAGGAAGATGTATAATATTTGCTTGGAGAGTTGGAGGTGATCGTGGTTTGTCAACGTCACGCTTTACTGTAACGACGAATTATTTGAAGGAAGTATTCAATGGTCAAGGTACGCAATATTTATGTGGTTGTTAGTATATATTTCTTTGTTGATTCTTTGTGAAGGCCGAGTTGTTATAGTCATAATGTATATAAAAAGTATATTATGTTTCGATAATATAAAAATAATAACCAGAACAGTGAAGACAAACGCTTGTACGGTTTGTCTTCACGCAGCATTTCAAACGTTTATTCATAAAATTACATATTAAGTTAACTATAACTAAACTTTATATATTTTATTGAATACTGTCATGAGTAGATATTTGTTGTTTACTCAAGCCTATTTACATATAAACCCTAGTGCCTACTGTGCCTATTCTTATACACTAAATACAGTCTACCTGCACCATTACACAATTAGTCTTTAAATCTATAGTACCTCCCTAAAGACATTTTTAAATCTTTTGACCACTTTTTCTCTGAATTGAAGCTCTTTCTATTGCTGTGCAATTATAGATTTTAATTTTTACTTGAAATGGGTTAATCATATAATTACATATATAATTAGCTATGGCTAATTACACAGTAAAGTTTGAACTATATAGAACAGTAAAGCTTGAACTAGCTGCCGAAAGACTTGTAAATCTTGACAACCCGCTGCCCAAAGACGTGAACATCTTGACAACTTTGAAGCTCTAGCTATTGCTGTGCATTTATATATAATTATAAGGTTTAATTGAGACGTGATTTTATCATTATAGTATTTATAACTATGGCTTACTATAATTACACAGTAAAGCTTGAACTGGCTACCGAAAGACTTGTAAATCTTGACAACCCGCTGCCCAAAGACGTGAACATCTTGACAACTTTGAAGTTCTAGCTATTGCTGTGCATTAGGTTTAATTGAGGTGTGATTTTATCATATAATTATACAGTATTTATAACTATGACTTACTGTAATTACACAGTGAAGCTTATGAACTAGCTGCCGAAAGACTTGTAAATCTTGACAACCCGCTGCCCAAAGACGAGAACATCTTGACAACTTTGAAGTTCTAGCTATTGCTGTGCATTAGGTTTAATTGAGGTGTGATTTTATCATAATTTATATACAGTGTTTATAACTATGACTTACTGTAATTACACAGTGAAGCTTGAACTAGCTGCCGAAAGACTTGTAAATCTTGACAACCCGCTGCCCAAAGACGTGAACATCTTGACAACTTTGAAGTTCTAGCTATTGCTGTGCATTTATATAGGTTTAATTGAGATGTGATTTTATCATTATATAATTTATACAGTATTTATAACTATGGCTTACTGTAATTACACAGTAAAGCTTGAACTAGCTGCCGAAAGACTTGTAAATCTTGACAACCCGCTGTCCAAAGACGTGAACATCTTGACAACTTTGAAGTTCTAGCTATTGATGTGCATTTACATGTATGGTTTTATTTTTAATTGAAATGTGGTTTTAATCATTATAATTATTATAAATATGGCTTTATTACACAGTAAAGCTCAAACTAGCTGCCGAAAGACTTGGAAATCTTGACAGCCCGTTGCCCAAAGACGAAACATCTTGACAACTTTGAAGTTTTTGCTATTGCTGTGCATTTATGGTTTTATTTTTAATTGAAATGTGGTTTTATCATTATAATTGTTATCACTATGGCTCAATTACATGGCAAAGACTTGTCAATCTTGACAACCCATTGTAGTTGCTTTGAATAAACTGTTGACTTTTTTGTTTTCAGGATTCCTTTAAATTGGCAAAGATGTTCCAGTGCATCTCCAGGCATTGTCATAGCACATAAAGAATGAATCCAAATTCAACACAATACATAACAATGTACATGTACATTAATTTGGTTTGGACTACAGTAATTGAAGAAAACACCTGTGCTAATATGGCATATCATGTTTCTTTGCACATTGTATATATAATTATATACCGTAGTGTACTGTATGTTGAGGTAGCAAATGAAGTGAATTTGTACAGTACATTTTTGTGATGTCTTATTATTAATAAAAGTATTTATACAGTACTGTATATAGAGTGTTCATTTCTGATGTACTGTAGGTGCACAGCGCTTTGGCATGATGTACTGTAAGCGCACAGTGCTTTGGCATGATGTACTGTAAGCGCACAGTGCTTTGGCATGATGTACTGTAGAAGCACAGTGCTGTCTTGTTATTGCAAAATATAGTGTGGGCTTGAGTAATAAAAACATGCATTTTTACTTCATAATGTGCTTCAAATTATCCCACTAGGCTTATCCCACTAGGCCCTCCAGAATTTTACTGTCAGACTAATGCAAGAATATTTTACTTGTTGAACTGGGTTGATTGAATTACCTGCTTCCCAGCTTACAGTACCTGTCACAATGTATTGCCATTATTCAAGGTAGTTACTTGACCAATTAATTTTTCTGTACAAGACAGCAAATCTAATTAATCAGGCACCCACTTGAAGCCATCAAATTTCAAAGGAAGTAAACTCATGAACCATTTGTTCAGCAGCAGAGTACAGGCTATTAGCATTAACTAGACAGCATGACCAGCCCAAAATAATTTTCTTTAGCACAGGTGAAGTAGTTAGGAAGGATAATCAGTTCAAAATCATTTTAGCACAGCAGAATGGTAATCAGAAAGGCGCACAGTTCAAAATTATCTTGGTGGAGCAAAATAATGGCACTTGGTGGACCAGACAAATAGTGGTCAGGAAGGACAAGCAGTTCAAAATCATGTTGGTAGAGCAGCAAAATAGTGGTTAGGCAGCAAAATTAGTTCAAAATCATGTTGATAGAGCAGCAAAATACTGGTCAGTGGCAAAATTAGTTCAAAATCATGTTGGCAGAGCAGCAAAATACTGGTCAGGTGGCAAAATTAGTTCAAAATCATGTGCAGCAAAATGGTGGCCAGGAAGGAAAAGCAGATCAAAATCATGCTGGTACTTGGTATAGAGCAGACAAATAGTGGTAAGGAGGAAAAATCAAAGGACGTGTTCAAAATCATGTTGGTAGAGCAGCAAAATAGTGGTCAGGAAGGACAAGCAGTTCAAAATCATGTTGGTAGAGCAGCAAAATAGTGATCAGGAGGCAAAATTAGTTCAAAATCATGTTGGTAGAGCAGCAAAATAATGGTCAGGTGGCAAAATCAGTTCAAAATCATGTTGGTGAGCAGCAAAATACTGGTCAGGTAGAAAATTTAGTTCAAAATCATGTTGGTAGAGCAGCAAAATACTGGTCAATGGCAAAATTAGTTCAAAATCATGTGCAGCAAAATAGTGGCCAGGAAGGACAAGCAGTTCAAAATCATGTTGTTACTTAGTATAGAGCAGACAAATAGTGGTAAGGAGGAAATATCAAAGGACGTGTTCAAAATCATGTTGATAGAGCAGCAAAATGGTGGTCAGGAAGGACAAGCAGTTCAAAATCATGTTGGTATTTGGTATAGAGCAGACAAATAGTGGTAAGGAGGAAAAATCAAAGGACGTGTTCAAAATCATGTTGATAGAGCAGCAAAATAGTGGTCAGGAAGGACAAGCAGTTCAAAATCATGTTGGTAGAGCAGCAAAATACTGGTCAGTGGCAAAATCAGTTCAAAATCATGTTGGTAGAGCAGCAAAATACTGGTCAGGTGGCAAAATTAGTTCAAAATAATGTTGGTAGAGCAGCAAAATACTGGTCAATTTCAAAATTAGTTCAAAATCATGTTGGTAGAGCAGCAAAATAGTGGTCAGGAAGGACAAGTAGTTCAAAATCATGTTGGTAGAGCAGCAAAATAGTGGTCAGGTGGCAAAATTAGTTCAAAATCATGTGCAGCAAAATAGTGGCCAGGAAGGAAAAGCAGATCAAAATCATGCTGGTAAGACAAATAGTGGTAAGGAGGAAAAATAAAAGGACGTGTTCAAAATCATGTTGGTAGAGCAGCAAAATAGTGGTCAGGAAGGACAAGCAGTTCAAAATCATGTTGGTACTTGGTATAGAGCAGACAAATAGTGGTAAGGAGGAAAAATCAAAGGACGTGTTCAAAATCATGTTGGTAGAGCAGCAAAATAGTGGTCAGGAAGGACAAGCAGTTCAAAATCATGTTGGTAGAGGCCTAGAGCAGCAAAATAGTGATCAGGAGGCAAAATTAGTTCAAAATCATGTTGGTAGAGCAGCAAAATAATGGTCAGGTGGCAAAATCAGTTCAAAATCATGTTGGTAGAGCAGCAAAATACTGGTCAGGTAGAAAATTTAGTTCAAAATCATGTTGGTAGAGCAGCAAAATACTGGTCAATGGCAAAATTAGTTCAAAATCATGTGCAGCAAAATAGTGGCCAGGAAGGACAAGCAGTTCAAAATCATGTTGGTACTTAGTATAGAGCAGACAAATAGTGGTAAGGAGGAAATATCAAAGGACGTGTTCAAAATCATGTTGACAGAGCAGCAAAATGGTGGTCAGGTAGGACAAGCAGTTCAAAATCATGTTGGTACTTGGTATAGAGCAGACAAATAGTGGTAAGGAGGAAAAATCAAAGGACGTGTTCAAAATCATGTTGATAGAGCAGCAAAATAGTGGTCAGGAAGGACAAGCAGTTCAAAATCATGTTGGTAGAGCAGCAAAATAGTGGTTAGGCAGCAAAATCAGTTCAACATCATGTTGGTAGAGCAGCAAAATAGTGATCAGGAGGCAAAATTAGTTCAAAATCATGTTGGTAGAGCAGCAAAATAATGGTCAGGTGGCAAAATGAGTTCAAAATCAAGTTTGTAGAGCAGCAAAATACTGGTCAGGTGGTCAGGTGCGGCAAAATAGTGGTCATGAAAAATAAGGACAAGCAGTTCAAAATCATGTTGGTACTTGGTATAGAGCAGACAAATAGTGGTAAGGAGGAAAAATCAAAGGACGTGTTCAAAATCATGTTGGTAGAGCAGCAAAATAGTGATCAGGTGGCAAAATCAATTCAAAATCATGTTGGTAGAGCAGCAAAATACTGGTCAGGTAGAAAATTTAGTTCAAAATCATGTTGGTAGAGCAGCAAAATAGTGGTTATAGGCAGCACGGCAATTAGGAAGCAAGAGCAGGAACCAAGAGGAATTAGCAACCAAGAGGAACAACCAACCGGAACAACCAACCGGAAGTTAACCAGCAGGAACCAACCAATTAGGAACCAAGAGCAGCAAAATAGTGGTTAGGAAGGACAAGCAGTTCAAAATCATGTTGGTAGAGCAGAAAAATAGTGGCCAAGAGGCCAAATCAGTTCAAAATCATGTTGGTCAGGAGGAAAAGGAAGTTCAAAATTATCTTGAGACAGCAGCCAAATGGCATTCAAGAGGAAAAAGCAGTACAAAATCATCTTCGTTAGACAACACGTATTCCGTTATTTGGCAGTTTCACAACCGTTCTATATTTCTATTTGTTTACAAATTATGGTGGCTCTGATTAGACACCGATCATGCACAACGCGGGTTTTCCGCTTTCATTTTGTCGTCCTTATTTGGAGAGCGTGTCTATATTTAGTACATACACACTTGGTTTTCGTGGTTGTCCTTGGTAACCGAATTGAGCGTATTGTGTTTTTTAACTATGGTTTCTTCAACAAAAAGCTACTCAAGGTTTATTCCGAGGTATATTCAAAGGAAGATTTAAAAGGTAAGTTTCTAGTTTTCCCTGTATTCTTCTCTGATTATGTGAACGTTTAACGGGCTGTATTTATATATTGTACTGTTTTATTATTTACTTATATATTTATTATGTATATGAGAACACGTCTAGTTTTTCCTAAAATTCTTCAAAAGTGCCCGTGAATACTTCAGCCGATCCCTTAAAAGCTTGGCGGTTGGACATGCAATAATATCAGCGTAACTGGCCGTATTACAATTATTTTTGACAAAAAATTCTCGCTCCCATTGCTCGAGATCGTGTTTTAGTTTTCCTTGCTGAGAAGAAATCCTGGTTTCAATTATTGCCAAGTTATCCTTATAGCTTTCCATGTAGTCTTTGTTCGTGGGCCATTGCTTGAGCCTTTGTCTGGATTTGTCAAATTGCAATACTTCTTTTGTGTTTCCCAAAACAAATTCCACATTTTGACCCATCTTCGTCACGCAGGAATTTATCGAATTATTAATACAGCTTGCTTTCTCATTAGGCGTGTTGTCATTATAAACTTCTGGCACCGGTGTTTCCTCGTCTTGGTGGATATTTGGATTTGTGTTCTCATTCGAATTATTTGAACTACTTTCAACGTCAACATTTTTGCGACATGTATGTTCAAGTTCAGCTGTGTTATTATAATTCTGGACTATATTTTGGAAGGCATCATTCACAGGCATTATGTCAACACAATCACCATCAAGTTCGGGTAAAGTTGAAGGTAAGTCATTGTTGTTAGTGACCAGCTGAAACGATATCACAATTTCTGTTGCAGCATCTTCAGGCACATCATCTTCAGGTTCAGCATCTTCAGGTTCAATATTATCTACAGCATTGTCATCCACATTGGCTTCGCTGCTGCTGTTGATATGACGTATTTCCATATTTCCTTCCTCATTTTCGACTCGTAGTACCTTTGTTGGAAGTAAAATACCTTGAGATAAACATTCCTTCCAGCAATTCTCAAGGTATTTCTCTTCAGCAATGAAACTACTGGAACGGAAATGATGAAGTGTAGGACCTTGAGGATGTGAATTGGAACACTGTTCACCATCATAAAATTCAATGTCCCCATTTTCACACTCTACCCACCATGCTTGGTTGCTTATCAAAAGGAAATCACTTATCCTTTCAAGGTGTGATTGCCAAGATCTACTGTGCTTTGTTATCAGATGATGTGGAATGATGGTGTTTCCATATGGTGGTAGAGATGCTGCAAGCTTTGAAACAGTTGCTTCTTGTGTTGAGACACAATTGCTTTTGTAAGCAGCCATCTGTTTCTCAGCCTGTAATCTAATGAAGACATTACTAATGATGTGGTTTGGATGGTATGATGAAGTTGATTTAGTGATGTTTGCAATGGCATTGAAAACCCTTTCCTGCTCTTCAACGTTGCATGACTTTCCACAAACTAGGCGATGCTGCATGGAGGCATGGGAGGTTATGTCGTGAAAGTAGTTGCCATAAAGCTTCCTGGTGGTCATTTCTTTCAACTTAAATCCAAACACTTCCCTGCATAGAATCCCATGATACCATGACATGTTGTGGATTCGAAGGACAGATTTGGGGGTTCGATCCTTTTCAGAACTGTAAGCAATTCTCTGGATTTTTACCATTGTATGCAGGAGTTGTTGAACATATTTGGATGTAATGTGCTTGTTCAGATGTTTTACCAGGATAATCAGGGCATGTCGATAATCAACTGTTCGTTTGGTTTCCTTTCCACCAAGACACAAGGTTTTAACTTCTTTCATGATGTTAGCTTCCTCTGAAGTTAAATGACTGGGCAACTCATTAAAAATGTTCTCAATATGTTTGCCAACATCATGCAAAGGTTCAAATGGAAGGATCTCGTAATTCTCACAGTTATGTGAAGCCATTGTTGAAGTTGAATTTGTGTATAACAGAGCAGGTACCCTTTGCACGCCATGCATTTCTTCAACCAACAGCGTTTCCAGGTCTTTCTTTAGCTCTCCCTCATAAATCTCTCTTGCATTCAACTCCTGCTTTAACTGCTCCTTTGTTAGCTCACGAAGTGGATGAATTGATTGTGCCAGAGAATTTCTTCTACCCATGGGTCCTTTCATTACTAGCTGTTGCCGCTCAGATAAAGAGATGTATGGACAAGAAAGGCAATAGTCAAACTCGTATACTCTTTGTGCCCTTGCTCCACATCCAGAACAGTAGAAGTTACCACCTTTCTGCTGCCCACATTCAAACTGACGGGCTGGGCTATCACCATGGAAGAAGCGCATTACATCTGTGATAGGATTTCCAGACTTGGTGTTTGTGGACACCACCATATCCTGCAGACATTCCAACCTTGTTTCTATGTATGCCAGCTGCTCCACATCACTGCTGGCTGATCTTGCAACTATGTAGACCTCTGGACTTTCTACTTTAGCTTGGATATCATATTTTGCACCTGTCTTCTGTTGATATTCATCATTAGTGTAGTAAACAGCTGGATCATAAATGCATGATAACATGAATACCAGATGGCCATGGTTAGCAATAGTTGACAAATCATGCCATAATTTGATGTGCCTTGTTCGTTCCAATTTTTTGAGGTGTGCTCTCATTTCATCTTCACTCTCTCCTTCTTTAAACTCATTGAGGTGTTGTAATTCTTTTGCCAGCATCTCACATGACATGTCTGCAAAATCCTGATTTGACCTATCTCTCATGTATTTCTCTTGTTTTCTCAGCATTTTCATACGGATATCAAGCAGTGGATGTTTACGACCCTCTACAATAAATTCAGTCTTGACAATTTCTCCAGAATCACTTAGTACCAATTTCTCATACTACAGAAGAGAAAAAGCAATACCATTTCCTTACCCTTTTGAGAAAAATAACAGTCTTGTTATCACAGCCGTGAATGGCAATATTGGAGACTTTTTAAAAGTAATTTTAAAACAAAGTTTTACAAAAAAGCTTTAATAATGGGACAATATTATTTTGCTCAACGTAAACTAATGAGGACTATGACGATATCTAACTCAATATTATCTTACTTAATATGTTAACCTTGTGTTATATCGAAATAAAGTCAATAAACGTTATTACTAACACAACATCTTGCCCATATATAAGCCCCCATGTATAAGCCCACCAAAAAGTGCGTACGAACGAATAAGCCCAGGGCTTATATTCGGAGGTTTACAGTATCCAAACATGGAAAACCCATTAGGTATTTATTTTTATAAAAATAATACAAGAGAACGAGTAGCAAAACTTAAGGAATTTTTTTGGCGAAAACTTTCCGTGTTTCGATGGCTTGATCCAAACTGGGTATTGACCAATCAGAGCCTGCGTAGCATACATGTTATTTTATAAACTTGTATACTGTATTTATAGATGGCACCAGTATTTCCCAGACAGTTATATGCCAATATTCCCAGAGATAGGCCAGACAAATCAGGCAAAACTAACTTTGGGTCCTGCATTACCTCCATTTTGAAAGCACCTACAGTACTCATTGTTGGAGAAATTTTCTCAAATAAGTGCCCAGGCACTTATTTTAGATTTTCTATAAGAGTTCACTTATGTTTGAGGGGTTGCTATGTGGGCATTTATTTGAAGAAATAAGAGGTAACTTATGTTTGAGGGTTGCTTATGTGGGCATTTATTTGAAGAAATAGTACTTTTTTAACAAATATTGTAATATTTATTGGGTTTAGTACCTTTCTAGGTGTAATCAGCTCCCCAACTGAATATTCCCCAGCCATCACTTTCCTCTTCAAATCCTCCTTCATGTCTGCATTTGTCTGAGGAGTTGCTGCTGTTATTTCTCCACCTGCACCTCTTAACTTTTTCCGTCTAACTCTCCCTTCAACTCAGGATCGTAATCTTTTAAATCGGTTGGTATCAACACCAACATACTTTAGCCATTCCTGTACTATTTGCCCACCATTTTTTGCCAGCTCACCACTTAAATTTGTTATGCCATAGCGTCTTGCCAGGTCTGACCAATTCACTTCAGTGTCATCTGGGTAGCTTGTCACTTCTGCTTTCATTGCCTCCTTATCCCAGTTCATTGCTGTAAAATTCCCCACAGGATTTCTTTTTTTTCTACCAGCCCCAGCAACAGATTGTTGCTCATCTACTTTGCTGTCAAATGACATGGCAAGGCGAGAACGATTCCTTGCCTGTAGAGACTGCCGATTACCATAACATCTAGATGTAGGGGTAAAATTTAATTTAATTACAGTTAAAAGGCTAATTTTAAACTATTCCTGACAGCTGAGCTGATATTCCAGGCTGAAATTTCAGTGCAACCTTATGTACTGTAATCACCACAGAGATTTCAGTCTGGGCTGAGATTATTAAATTTGAATATTGAATTCCAAAATTCACACATGTTTCCAGATTCCACTGGGTTGGATTTCTTTATGTTATTATTGGTGCTTTATTCAGTCCTGATGTAGGCTAGGGTATTGCCACCCACAATGATATGCACACATTTAGACGGTGGTGTGAATATATGAATTTTATCTTTGAGTGGTGAAAACAATATTTTACGAATGAGCGTAGCGTAGCGAATGAGTAAAATATTGTTTTTTACCACGAGAAGATAAAATTCATATCTTCAAGCGGGCCACCGTTTAATTTTCTTTTTATTATATAGTGGTGGGAAAATGTTTAATCACGTGATCAATATCTTCACTAGTGAGGATATGGAAAATATGTCACTGCATATTTATTAGTAAAACACTCCCATCTATATAATAAATAAATTTACCTCATGACTGAAGTTTTCTGCCATTGTTCTTCTCAGCAAGCCTTAGACTTCCGGTAATAATTTCTTCTTTCTTTCTTTTTCTCAGCTTTCGACTTCTTGGTATCAAGGTCTAACTTTTTTACTTTAGTCAAAGCCTGATTGAAGGGCATGTTGACCGTACTTTCAAACACATGGTTGATCTTGTCATATATGGCTTCGGCGTACTCTGCAGCTTCTCTTTGGGTGCATTTCACAGAAGATGGTGGAGTGACCAAGGACGAAATATTTTCAGCAACAAACATCGGGCTTGCCTTTTTACTGCCAAAGAATTGCCTGGATGCCACCGGAAAGAAGGACTGCTCGACAAATCTGTGGAAGCAGCCCTCGCATTCCATAAGGCTGTGCTCATCTTTTCTTTCAGGCGTCAGTTGCTTCCATTTCTCAACTGAGAAAACATTCAGATACTGCTCGCGTTCGTCCATTTTGCGAGAGTTCCACGTAATAAATTTCTTCCGAAGGTCAGGAATCTTTTCACGGAACGTTTTAAAATCGATGTCGAAACCTCTAACGTCAACAAAGCTTTCCACAAAGTGATCGAATACCTGCTTCATTTTGCGGGCTTCGTATTCCTTCGTCGACTCATTTTCATCTCGTTGGATAAAAACCGCTCTAGTCGCTTTCCACGCGGCCACTTTGGCAAATCCGCATGTACGCGGGTGAATAAGACTTATTACCATAGTATATAATAAAGCTTATGTAAATTCTGAAAATATTTGCATAAAGAGACAGACCACTATATACTTTGTACTTTGTCGAGCGCGAAAACTTGAATTTGGCGCAATTTTCAAGGTCACGGAAAGCCGCTGAACAAATGTACTTTGGTCTCGCCGAAAGAAATGGCGAATGGCGCTCACCTCCTCTTGGCAATAAACTTGAACTTCGCTCGCGTTGCCCATAGAGTTTCTTCGTTTGGTAGAAAACATTTTACGCTATATCAGTAGACTATACCTCCAACTTTATGAATCAAACTTCGAAAGTGGCATTTATATCTCGCAAATAACTCTAAATTAGATAATCCGTAATATTTTTGCCAAGTTTGTTGTTAATGTCGTTACTACGTACGACTTATAAAGTAATGACCACATTCGAAGTTTGAATGGAATAGTACAACTTGGTATCTGAAACATTAACAGTCAAACAACGTTTAGGAAAGCGATTTTCCTATCGCGCAGGACGGGTTTCTTAATGACCTATTTTTGTTGGTGGTTTTATGCCTATAATTAATCACGTGACATTGTTTAGTAAGGTTAGTATGTGTAACATTAACTTGAAAGTTTCCCATTTCTCCGTACTTTGATTATCTAAAAGGACGTTTATTTTGCGCTCTTCACTTCATGCCGCGTAAGAGACTGGACCCAGGCATTAAGACACCTGAGTACAATGCATCAACGAGCACATACAAGGCATTGACGAGCAAACACAAGGCATCAACGAGCAAATACAAAGCATTGACGAGCAAATACAAGTTATTGAGGAGCAAATACAAGGCCTTGGATAGCAAATACAAGGCATGGACAAGCAAATACAAGGCATTGACTAGCAAATACAAGGCATCGACGAGCAAATACAAGGCATGAACGAGTTTACAAGGTATTGACGAGCAAATACAAGGCATTGACGAGCAAATACAAGGCATTGACGAGCAAATACAAGGCATTGACTGTCAAATACAAGGCATCAACGAGCAAATACAAGGCATTGACGAGCAAATACAATGCATTGACTGGCAAATACAAGGCATTGACGAGCAAATACAAGGCATCAACGAGCAAATACAAGGCACTGAATAGCAAATACAAGGCATCAACGAGCAACTACAAGGCATTGACTAGCAAATACAAGGCATTGACGAGCAAATACAAGGCATTGACGAGCAAATATAAGTTATTGAGGAGCAAATACAAGGCCTTGGATAGCAAATACAAGGCATTGACGAGCAAATACAATGCATCGACGAGCAAATACAAGGCATCAACGAGCAAATACAAGGCATCAACGAGCAAATACAAGGCATCAACGAGCAAATACAACGCATCAACGAGCAAATACAAGGCATTAAATAGCAAATACAAGGCATCAACGAGCAATTACAAGGCATTGACGAGCAAATACAATGCATTGACGAGCAAATACGAGGCACTGACTAGCAAATACAAGGCATCAACGAGCAAATACAAGGCATTGACTAGCAAATACAAGGCATCAACGAGCAAATACAAGGCATTGACGAGAAAATACAAAGCATTGACGAACAAATACAATGCATTGACGAGCAAATACAAGGCATTGACTAGCAAATACAAGGCATCAACGGGCAAATACAAGGCATTGACGTGCAAATGCAAAGCATCGACGGCAAATACAAGGCATCGACGAGTTTACAATGCATCAACGAGCACATACAAGGCATTGACGAGCAAACACAAGGCATCAACGAGCAAATACAAAGCATTGACGAGCAAATACAAGTTATTGAGGAGCAAATACAAGGCCTTGGATAGCAAATACAAGGCATGGACAAGCAAATACAAGGCATTGACTAGGAAATATAAGGCATTGACGAGCAAATACAAGGCATCGACGAGCAAATACAAGGCATGAACGAGTTTACAAGGTATTGACGAGCAAATACAAGGCATTGACGAGCAAATACAAGGCATTGACTGTCAAATACAAGGCATCAACGAGCAAATACAAGGCATTGACGAGCAAATACAATGCATTGACTGGCAAATACAAGGCATTGACGAGCAAATACAAGGCATCAACGAGCAAATACAAGGCATTGAATAGCAAATACAAGGCATCAACGAGCAACTACAAGGCATTGACTAGCAAATACAAGGCATTGACGAGCAAATACAAGGCATTGACGAGCAAATACAAGTTATTGAGGAGCAAATACAAGGCCTTGGATAGCAAATACAAGGCATTGACGAGCAAATACAAGGCATCGACGAGCAAATACAAGGCATCAACGAGCAAATACAAGGCATCAACGAGCAAATACAAGGCATCAACGAGCAAATACAAGGCATCAACGAGCAAATACAAGGCATTAAATAGCAAATACAAGGCATCAACGAGCAAATACAAGGCATTGACGAGAAAATGCAATGCATTGACGAGCAAATACAAGGCATTGACCAGCAAATACAAGGCATTGACGAGCAAATACAAGGCATTGACGAGCAAATAGAAGGAATCAACGAGCAAATACAAGGCATTGAATAGCAAATACAAATATTTGACGAGCAAATACAAGGCATCAACGAGCAAATACAACACAAGGCATCAACGAGCAAATACAAGGCATCAACGAGCAGATACAAGGCATCAGCGAGCAAATACAAGGCATCAACGAGCACTTACAAGGCATTGACGAGCAAATACAAGGCATCAACGAGCAAATACAAGGCATTGACGAGCAAATACAATGCATTGACGAGCAAATACAAGGCATTGACTAGAAAATACTATGCATCGACGAGCAAATACAAGGCAATGACTGGCAAATACAAGGCATTGACGAGCAAATACAAGGCATTGACTAGCAAATACAATGCATCGACGAGCAAATACAAGGCATCGACGAGCAAATACAAGGCATCGACGAGCAAATACAAGGCATCGACGAGCAAATACAAGGCATGAACGAGTTCACAAGGCATTGACGAGCAAATACAACGCATAGACGAGCAAATACAAGGCATTGACGAGGAAATACAAGCCATTGACGAGCAAATACAAGGCATTGACCAGCAAATACAAGGCATTGACGAGCAAATACAAGGCATCAACGAGCAAATACAAGGCATCAACGAGCAAATATAAGGCATCAACGAGCAAATACAAGGCATCAACGAGCAAATACATGGCATCAACGAGCAAATACAAGGCATTGACGAGCAAATACAAGGCATTGACGAGCAAATAGAAGGCATTGACTAGCAAATTCAAGGCATTGACTAGCATATACAATGCATCGACGAGCAAACACAAGGCATCGACGAGAAAATACAAGGCATTGACGAGCAAATGCAAGGCATTGACGAGCAAATACAAGGGATTGACGAGCAAATACAAGGAATTGAAGAGCAAATACAAGGCATCAACGAGCAAATACAAGGCATTAACGAGCAAATACAATACATTGACGAGCAAATACAAGGCATTGACTAGCAAATGCAAGGCATCAACGAGCAAATACAAGGCATTGACTAGCAAATACAAGGCATTGACGAGCAAATACAAGTCATTGACGAGTTAATACAAGGCATCAACGAGCAAATACAAGGCATTGAATAGCAAATACAAGGCATCAACGAGCAAATACAAGGCATTAACGAGCAAATACAATACATTGACGAGCAAATACAAAGCATTGACTAGCAAATACAAGGCATCAACGAGCAAATACAAGGCATTGACTAGCAAATACAAGGCATTGACGAGCGAATACAAGTCATTGACGAGCAAATACAAGGCATCAACGAGCAAATACAAGGCATTGAATAGCAAATACAAGGCATCAACGAGCAAATACAAGGCATTGACGAGCAAATACAAGGCATTGACGAGCAAATACAAGGCATTGACGAGCAAATACAAGGCATCGACGAGCAAATACAAGGCATCAACGAGCAAATACAAGGCATCAACGAGCAAATACAAGGCATTGACGAGCAAATACAATGCATTGACGAGCAAATACAAGGGATTGACGAGCAAATACAAGGAATTGAAGAGCAAATACAAGGCATCAACGAGCAAATACAAGGCATTAACGAGCAAATACAATACATTGACGAGCAAATACAAGGCATTGACTAGCAAATGCAAGGCATCAACGAGCAAATACAAGGCATTGACTAGCAAATACAAGGCATTGACGAGCAAATACAAGTCATTGACGAGTTAATACAAGGCATCAACGAGCAAATACAAGGCATTGAATAGCAAATACAAGGTATCAACGAGCAAATACAAGGCATTAACGAGCAAATACAATACATTGACGAGCAAATACAAAGCATTGACTAGCAAATACAAGGCATCAACGAGCAAATACAAGGCATAGACTAGCAAATACAAGGCATTGACGAGCAAATACAAGTCATAGACGAGCAAATACAAGGCATCAACGAGCAAATACAAGGCATTGAATAGCAAATACAAGGCATCAACGAGCAAATACAAGGCATTGACGAGCAAATACAAGGCATTGACGAGCAAATACAAGGCATTGACGAGCAAATACAAGGCATCGACGAGCAAATACAAGGCATCAACGAGCAAATACAAGGCATCAACGAGCAAATACAAGGCATTGACGAGCAAATACAATGCATTGACGAGCAAATACAAGGCATTGACTAGCAAATACTATGCATCAACGAGCAAATACAAGGCAATGACTGGCAAATACAAGGCATTGACGAGCAAATACAAGGCATTGACTAGCAAATAAATGCATTGATGAGCAAATACAAGGCATTGACGAGCAAATACAATGCATCGACGAGCAAATACAAGGCATCGACGAGCAAATACAAGGCATCGACGAGCAAATACAAGGCATGAACGAGTTTACAAGGCATTGGCGAGCAAATACAAGGCATTGACGAGCAAATACAAGGCATTGACGAGCAAATAGAAGGGATCAACAAGCAAATACAATAAAATTGACGAGCAAATACAAGGCATTGACCAGCAAATACAAGGCATTGACGAGCAAATACAAGGCATCAACGAGCAAATACAAGGCATCAACGAGCAAATACAAGGCATCAACGAGCAAATACATGGCATCAACGAGCAAATACAAGGCATTGACGAGCAAATACAAGGCATTGACGAGCAAATAGAAGGCATTGACTAGCAAATACAAGGCATTGACTAGCATATACAAGGCATTGACGAGCAAATACAAGGCATCGACGAGCAAATACAAGGCATTGACGAGCAAATACAAGGCATTGACGAGCAAATACAAGGCATTGACGAGCAAATACAAGGCATTGATGCATTGACGAGCAAATACAAGGCATTGACTAGCAAATACAAGGCATTGAAGAGCAAATACAAGGCATCAACGAGCAAATACAAGGCATCAACGAGCAAATACATGGCATCAACGAGCAAATACAAGGCATTAAAGAGCAAATACAAGGCATTGACGAGCAAATACAAGGGATTGACGAGCAAATACAAGGCATTGAAGAGCAAATACAAGGCATCAACGAGCAAATACAAGGCATTAACGAGCAAATACAATACATTGACGAGCAAATACAAGGCATTGACTAGCAAATGCAAGGCATCAACGAGCAAATACAAGGCATTGACTAGCAAATACAAGGCATTGACGAGCAAATACAAGTCATTGACGAGGAAATACAAGGCATCAACGAGCAAATACAAGGCATTGAATAGCAAATACAAGGCATCAACGAGCAAATACAAGGCATTAACGAGCAAATACAATACATTGACGAGCAAATACAAGGCATTGACTAGCAAATACAAGGCATTGACGAGCAAATACAAGGCATTGACTAGCAAATACAAGGCATTGACGAGCAAATACAAGTCATTGACGAGCAAATACAAGGCATCAACGAGCAAATACAAGGCATTGAATAGCAAATACAAGGCATCAACGAGCAAATACAAGGCATTGACGAGCAAATACAAGGCATTGACGAGCAAATACAAGGCATTGACGAGCAAATACAAGGCATCAACGAGCAAATACAAGGCATCAACGAGCAAATAC
Organism: Chrysogorgia sp. JL179-B06; assembly: GCA_035772405.1. Lineage (NCBI taxonomy): Eukaryota > Metazoa > Cnidaria > Anthozoa > Scleralcyonacea > Chrysogorgiidae > Chrysogorgia > Chrysogorgia sp. JL179-B06. Next base: position 1,017,012 of record JAYKKM010000373.1, read on the forward strand.
AAGGCATCAACGAGCAGATACAAGGCATCAACGAGCAAATACAAGGCATCAACGAGCACTTACAAGGCATTGACGAGCAAATACAAGGCATCAACGAGCAAATGCAAGGCATTGACGAGCAAATACAATGCATTGACGAGCAAATACAAGGCATTGACTAGCAAATACTATGCATCGACGAGCAAAAACAAGGCAATGACTGGCAAATACAAGGCATTGACGAGCAAATACAAGGCATTGACTAGCAAATCAATGCATTGATGAGCAAATACAAGGCATTGACGAGCAAATACAATGCATCGACGAGCAAATACAAGGCATCGACGAGCAAATACAAGGCATCGACGAGCAAATACAAGGCATTGACGAGAAATACAAGGCATTGACGAGCAAATACAAGGCATTGACGAGCAAATACAAGGCATTGACGAGCAAATACAAGGGATTAACAAGCAAATACAATAATTGACGAGCAAATACAAGGCATGAACGAGTTTACAAGGCATTGACGAGCAAATACAAGGCATAGACGAGCAAATACAAGGCATTTACGAGGAAATACAAGCCATTGACGAGCAAATACAAGGCATCAACCAGCAAATACAAGGCATTGACCAGCAAATACAAGGCATCAACGAGCAAATACAAGGCATCAACGAGCAAATACAAGGCATTGAACGAGCAAATACAAGGCATTGACGAGCAAATACATGGCATCAACGAGCAAATACAAGGCATTGACGAGCAAATACAAGGCATTGACGAGCAAATACAAGGTATTGACGAGCAAATACAAGGCATTGACTAGCAAATACAAGGCATTGACTAGCAAATACAAGGCATCGACGAGCAAATACAAGCCATCGACGAGCAAATACAAGGCATTGACGAGCAAATACAAGGCATTGACGAGCAAATACAAGGCATTGACGAGCAAATACAAGGCCTTGATAGCAAATACAAGGCATGGACGAGCACATACAAGGCATGAACGAGCAAATACAAGACAACAACGAGCAAATACAAGGCATCAACGAGCAAATACAAGGCATTGACGAGCAAATACAAGGCATTGACGAGCAAATACAAGGCATTGACTAGCAAATACAAGGCATCGACGAGCAAATACAAGGCATGCGAGCAAATGCAAGGCATTGACGAGCAAATACAAGGCATTGACGAGCAAATACAAGGCATTGACGAGCAAATACAAGGCATCAACGAGCAAATACAAGGCATTAACGAGCAAATACAATACATTGACGAGCAAATACAAGGCATTGACTAGCAAATACAAGGCATCAACGAGCAAATACAAGGCATTGAAATACAAGGCATGGACGAGCAAATACAAGTCATTGACGAGCAAATACAAGGCATCAACGAGCAAATACAAGGCATTGACCAGCAAATACAAGGCATCAACGAGCAAATACAAGGCATTAACGAGCAAATACAATACATTGACGAGCAAATACAAGGCATTGACTAGCAAATACAAGGCATCAACGAGCAAATACAAGGCATTGACGAGCAAATACAAGGCATTGACGAGCAAATACAAGACATTAACGAGCAAATACAAGGCATCAACAGCAAATACAAGGCATCGACGAGCAAATACAAGGCATTGACGAGCAAATACAAGGCATTGACGAGCAAATACAAACGAGCAAATACAAGGAATTGAACGAGCAAATACAAGGCATCAACGAGCAAATACAAGGCATTAACGAGCAAATACAATACATTGACGAGCAAATACAAGGCATTGACTAGCAAATACAAGGCATCAACGAGCAAATACAAGGCATCAACGAGCAAATACAAGGCATTGACGAGCAAATACAAGGCATTGACGAGCAAATACAAGGGATGGACGAGCAAATACAAGGAATTGAAGAGCAAATACAAGGCATCAACGAGCAAATACAAGGCATTAACGAGCAAATACAATACATTGACGAGCAAATACAAGGCATTGACTAGCAAAATGCAAGGCATCAACGAGCAAATACAAGGCATTGACTAGCAAATACAAGGCATTGACGAGCAAATACAAGTCATTGACGAGTTAATACAAGGCATCAACGAGCAAATACAAGGCATTGAATAGCAAATACAAGGCAAAAACGAGCAAATACAAGGAATTAACGAGCAAATACAATACATTGACGAGCAAATACAAGCATTGACGAGCAAATACAAAGCATTGACTAGCAAATACAAGGCATCAACGAGCAAATACAAGGCATCAACGAGCAAATACAAGGCATTGACGAGCAAATACAAGGCATTGACGAGCAAATACAAGGCATTGACGAGCAAATACAAGGCATCAACGAGCAAATACAAGGCATTGAATAGCAAATACAAGGCATCAACGAGCAAATACAAGGCATTGACGAGCAAATACAAGGCATTGACGAGCAAATACAAGGCATTGACGAGCAAATACAAGGCATCGACGAGCAAATACAATAATCAACGAGCAAATACAAGGCATCAACGAGCAAATACAAGGCATTGACGAGCAAATACAATGCATTGACGAGCAAATACAAGGGATTGACGAGCAAATACAAGGAATTGAAGAGCAAATACAAGGCATCAACGAGCAAATACAAGGCATTAACGAGAAAATACAATACATTGACGAGCAAATACAAGGCATTGACTAGCAAATGCAAGGCATCAACGAGCAAATACAAGGCATTGACTAGCAAATACAAGGCATTGACGAGCAAATACAAGTCATTGACGAGTTAATACAAGGCATCAACGAGCAAATACAAGGCATTGAATAGCAAATACAAGGTATCAACGAGCAAATACAAGGCATTAACGAGCAAATACAATACATTGACGAGCAAATACAAAGCATTGACTAGCAAATACAAGGCATCAACGAGCAAATACAAGGCATTGACTAGCAAATACAAGGCATTGACGAGCGAATACAAGTCATTGACGAGCAAATACAAGGCATCAACGAGCAAATACAAGGCATTGAATAGCAAATACAAGGCATCAACGAGCAAATACAAGGCATTGACGAGCAAATACAAGGCATTGACGAGCAAATACAAGGCATTGACGAGCAAATACAAGGCATCGACGAGCAAATACAAGGCATCAACGAGCAAATACAAGGCATCAACGAGCAAATACAAGGCATTGACGAGCAAATACAATGCATTGACGAGCAAATACAAGGCATTGACTAGCAAATACTATGCATCAACGAGCAAATACAAGGCATTGAATAGCAAATACAAGGCATCAACGAGCAAATACAAGGCATTGACGAGCAAATACAAGGCATTGACGAGCAAATACAAGGCATTGACGAGCAAATACAAGGCATCGACGAGCAAATACAAGGCATCGACGAGCAAATACAAGGCATCAACGAGCAAATACAAGGCATTGAACGAGCAAATACAAGGCATTGACGAGCAAATACAATGCATTGACGAGCAAATACAAGGGATTGACGAGCAAATACAAGGCATTGAAGAGCAAATACAAGGCATCAACGAGCAAATACAAGGCATTAACGAGCAAATACAATACATTGACGAGCAAATACAAGGCATTGACTAGCAAATACAAGGCATCGCAAATGCAAGGCATCAACGAGCAAATACAAGGCATTGACTAGCAAATACAAGGCATTGACGAGCAAATACAAGTCATTGACGAGTTAATACAAGGCATCAACGAGCAAATACAAGGCATTGAATAGCAAATACAAGGTATCAACGAGCAAATACAAGGCATTAACGAGCAAATACAATACATTGGCGAGCAAATACAAAGCATTGACTAGCAAATACAAGGCATCAACGAGCAAATACAAGGCATTGACTAGCAAATACAAGGCATTGACGAGCGAATACAAGTCATTGACGAGCAAATACAAGGCATCAACGAGCAAATACAAGGCATTGAATAGCAAATACAAGGCATCAACGAGCAAATACAAGGCATTGACGAGCAAATACAAGGCATTGACGAGCAAATACAAGGCATTGACGAGCAAATACAAGGCATCGACGAGCAAATACAAGGCATCAACGAGCAAATACAAGGCATCAACGAGCAAATACAAGGCATTGACGAGCAAATACAATGCATTGACGAGCAAATACAAGGCATTGACTAGCAAATACTATGCATCGACGAGCAAAAACAAGGCAATGACTGGCAAATACAAGGCATTGACGAGCAAATACAAGGCATTGACTAGCAAATCAATGCATTGATGAGCAAATACAAGGCATTGACGAGCAAATACAATGCATCGACGAGCAAATACAAGGCATCGACGAGCAAATACAAGGCATCGACGAGCAAATACAAGGCATGAACGAGTTTACAAGGCATTGGCGAGCAAATACAAGGCATTGGCGAGCAAATACAAGGCATTGACGAGCAAATAGAACGGATCAACAAGCAAATACAAGGCATTGACGAGAAAATACAAGGCATTGACGAGCAAATACAAGGCATTGACGAGCAAATACAAGGCATCAACGAGCAAATACAAGGCATCAACGAGCAAATACAAGGCATCAACGAGCAAATACAAGGCATTGACGAGCAAATACAAGGCATTGACGAGCAAATAGAAGGCATTGACTAGCAAATTCAAGGCATTGACTAGCATATACAATGCATCGACGAGCAAATACAAGGCATCGACGAGAAAATACAAGGCATTGACGAGCAAATACAAGGCATTGACGAGCAAATGCAAGGCATCAACGAGCAAATACAAGGCATTGACTAGCAAATACAAGGCATTGACGAGCAAATACAAGTCATTGACGAGTTAATACAAGGCATCAACGAGCAAATACAAGGCATTGAATAGCAAATACAAGGTATCAACGAGCAAATACAAGGCATTAACGAGCAAATACAATACATTGACGAGCAAATACAAAGCATTGACTAGCAAATACAAGGCATCAACGAGCAAATACAAGGCATTGACTAGCAAATACAAGGCATTGACGAGCGAATACAAGTCATTGACGAGCAAATACAAGGCATCAACGAGCAAATACAAGGCATTGAATAGCAAATACAAGGCATCAACGAGCAAATACAAGGCATTGACGAGCAAATACAAGGCATTGACGAGCAAATACAAGGCATTGACGAGCAAATACAAGGCATCGACGAGCAAATACAAGGCATCAACGAGCAAATACAAGGCATCAACGAGCAAATACAAGGCATTGACGAGCAAATACAATGCATTGACGAGCAAATACAAGGCATTGACTAGCAAATACTATGCATCAACGAGCAAATACAAGGCATTGAATAGCAAATACAAGGCATCAACGAGCAAATACAAGGCATTGACGAGCAAATACAAGGCATTGACGAGCAAATACAAGGCATTGACGAGCAAATACAAGGCATCGACGAGCAAATACAAGGCATCAACGAGCAAATACAAGGCATCAACGAGCAAATACAAGGCATTGACGAGCAAATACAATGCATTGACGAGCAAATACAAGGGATTGACGAGCAAATACAAGGAATTGAAGAGCAAATACAAGGCATCAACGAGCAAATACAAGGCATTAACGAGCAAATACAATACATTGACGAGCAAATACAAGGCATTGACTAGCAAATGCAAGGCATCAACGAGCAAATACAAGGCATTGACTAGCAAATACAAGGCATTGACGAGCAAATACAAGTCATTGACGAGTTAATACAAGGCATCAACGAGCAAATACAAGGCATTGAATAGCAAATACAAGGTATCAACGAGCAAATACAAGGCATTAACGAGCAAATACAATACATTGGCGAGCAAATACAAAGCATTGACTAGCAAATACAAGGCATCAACGAGCAAATACAAGGCATTGACTAGCAAATACAAGGCATTGACGAGCGAATACAAGTCATTGACGAGCAAATACAAGGCATCAACGAGCAAATACAAGGCATTGAATAGCAAATACAAGGCATCAACGAGCAAATACAAGGCATTGACGAGCAAATACAAGGCATTGACGAGCAAATACAAGGCATTGACGAGCAAATACAAGGCATCGACGAGCAAATACAAGGCATCAACGAGCAAATACAAGGCATCAACGAGCAAATACAAGGCATTGACGAGCAAATACAATGCATTGACGAGCAAATACAAGGCATTGACTAGCAAATACTATGCATCAACGAGCAAATACAAGGCAATGACTGGCAAATACAAGGCATTGACGAGCAAATACAAGGCATTGACTAGCAAATAAATGCATTGATGAGCAAATACAAGGCATTGACGAGCAAATACAATGCATCGACGAGCAAATACAAGGCATCGACGAGCAAATACAAGGCATCGACGAGCAAATACAAGGCATGAACGAGTTTACAAGGCATTGGCGAGCAAATACAAGGCATTGACGAGCAAATACAAGGCATTGACGAGCAAATAGAAGGGATCAACAAGCAAATACAATAAAATTGACGAGCAAATACAAGGCATTGACCAGCAAATACAAGGCATTGACGAGCAAATACAAGGCATCAACGAGCAAATACAAGGCATCAACGAGCAAATACAAGGCATCAACGAGCAAATACATGGCATCAACGAGCAAATACAAGGCATTGACGAGCAAATACAAGGCATTGACGAGCAAATAGAAGGCATTGACTAGCAAATTCAAGGCATTGACTAGCATATACAATGCATCGACGAGCAAATACAAGGCATCGACGAGAAAATACAAGGCATTGACGAGCAAATACAAGGCATTGACGAGCAAATACAAGGGATTGACGAGCAAATACAAGGCATTGAAGAGCAAATACAAGGCATCAACCAGCAAATACAAGGCATCAACGAGCAAATACATGGCATCAACGAGCAAATACAAGGCATTAAAAGCAAATACAAGGCATTGACGAGCAAATACAAGGGATTGACGAGCAAATACAAGGCATTGAAGAGCAAATACAAGGCATCAACGAGCAAATACAAGGCATTAACGAGCAAATACAATACATTGACGAGCAAATACAAGGCATTGACTAGCAAATGCAAGGCATCAACGAGCAAATACAAGGCATTGACTAGCAAATACAAGGCATTGACGAGCAAATACAAGTCATTGACGAGGAAATACAAGGCATCAACGAGCAAATACAAGGCATTGAATAGCAAATACAAGGCATCAACGAGCAAATACAAGGCATTAACGAGCAAATACAATACATTGACGAGCAAATACAAAGCATTGACTAGCAAATACAAGGCATCAACGAGCAAATACAAGGCATTGACTAGCAAATACAAGGCATTGACGAGCGAATACAAGTCATTGACGAGCAAATACAAGGCATCAACGAGCAAATACAAGGCATTGAATAGCAAATACAAGGCATCAACGAGCAAATACAAGGCATTGACGAGCAAATACAAGGCATTGACGAGCAAATGCAAGGCATTGACGAGCAAATACAAGGCATCGACGAGCAAATACAAGGCATCAACGAGCAAATACAAGGCATCAACGAGCAGATACAAGGCATCAACGAGCAAATACAAGGCATCAACGAGCACTTACAAGGCATTGACGAGCAAATACAAGGCATCAACGAGCAAATACAAGGCATTGACGAGCAAATACAATGCATTGACGAGCAAATACAAGGCATTGACTAGAAAATACTATGCATCGACGAGCAAATACAAGGCAATGACTGGCAAATACAAGGCATTGACGAGAAAATACAAGGCATTGACTAGCAAATCAATGCATTGATGAGCAAATACAAGGCATTGACGAGCAAATACAATGCATCGACGAGCAAATACAAGGCATCGACGAGCAAATACAAGGCATGAACGTGTTTACAAGGCATTGGCGAGCAAATACAAGGCATTGACGAGCAAATACAAGGCATTGACGAGCAAATAGAAGGGATCAACAAGCAAATACAAATAATTGACGAGCAAATACAAGGCATGAACGAGTTTACAAGGCATTGACGAGCAAATACAAGGCATAGACGAGCAAATACAAGGCATTTACGAGGAAATACAAGCCATTGACGAGCAAATACAAGGCATTGACCAGCAAATACAAGGCATTGACCAGCAAATACAAGGCATCAACGAGCAAATACAAGGCATCAACGAGCAAATACAAGGCATCAACGAGCAAATACAAGGCATCAACGAGCAAATACATGGCATCAACGAGCAAATACAAGGCATTGACGAGCAAATAGAAGGGATCAACAAGCAAATACAAAGCAGTGACGAGCAAATACAAGGCATGAACGAGTTTACAAGGCATTGACGAGCAAATACAAGGCATAGACGAGCAAATACAAGGCATTTACGAGGAAATACAAGCCATTGACGAGCAAATACAAGGCATTGACCAGCAAATACAAGGCATTGACCAGCAAATACAAGGCATCAACGAGCAAATACAAGGCATCAACGAGCAAATACAAGGCATCAACGAGCAAATACAAGGCATCAACGAGCAAATACATGGCATCAACGAGCAAATACAAGGCATTGACGAGCAAATACAAGGCATTGACGAGCAAATACAAGGTATTGACGAGCAAATACAAGGCATTGACTAGCAAATACAAGGCATTGACTAGCAAATACAATGCATCGACGAGCAAATACAAGCCATCGACGAGCAAATACAAGGCATTGACGAGCAAATACAAGGCATTGACGAGCAAATACAAGGCATTGACGAGCAAAGACAAGGCCTTTAATAGCAAATACAAGGCATTGACGAGCAAATACAAGGCATCAACGACCAAATACAAGACATCAACGAGCAAATACAAGGCATCAACGAGCAAATACAAGGCATTGACGAGCAAATACAAGGTATTGAGGAGCAAATACAAGGCATTGACTAGCAAATACAAGGCATCAACGGGCAAATACAAGCCATTGACTAGCAAATCAATGCACTGAAGAGCAAATACAAGGCATTGACGAGCAAATACAAGGCATTGACGAGCAAATACAATGCATGGACGAGCAAATACAAGGCATCAACGAGCAAATACAAGGCATTGATGAGCAAATACAAGGCAGTGATGAGCAAATACAAGGCAGTGATGAGCAAATACAAGGCATTGTCGAGGAAATACAATGCATTGACGAGCAAATACAAGGCATTGTCGAGCAAATACAATGCATTGACGAGCAAATACAAGGCATCAACGAGCAAATACAAGGCATTGATGAGCAAATACAAGGCATTGACTAGCAAATACAAGGAATTGACTAGCAAATACAAGGCATTGACGAGGAAATACAATGCATTGACGAGCAAATACAAGGCATTGACGAGCAAATACAATGCATTGACGAGCAAATACAAGGCATTGACTAGCAAATACTATGCATTGATGAGCAAATACAAGGCAGTAATGAGCAAATACAAGGCATTAACTAGCAAATACAAGGCATTGACTAGCAAATCAATGCATTGATGAGCAAATACAAGGCATTGACGAGCAAATACAATGCATCGACGAGCAAATACAAGGCATCGACGAGCAAATACAAGGCATCGACGAGCAAATACAAGGCATCGACGAGCAAATACAAGGCATGAACGAGTTTACAAGGCATTGGCGAGCAAATACAAGGCATTGACGAGCAAATACAAGGCATTGACGAGCAAATAGAAGGGATCAACAAGCAAATACAAAGCAGTGACGAGCAAATACAAGGCATGAACGAGTTTACAAGGCATTGACGAGCAAATACAAGGCATAGACGAGCAAATACAAGGCATTGACGAGGAAATACAAGCCATTGACGAGCAAATACAAGGCATCAACGAGCAAATACAAGGCCTTGAATAGCAAATACAAGGCATTGACGAGCAAATACAAGGCATCAACGAGCAAATACAAGGCATCAACGAGCAAATACAAGGCATCAACGAGCAAATACAAGGCATCAACGAGCAAATACAAGGCATTGACGAGCAAATACAAGGCATTGACGAGCAAATACAAGGTATTGACGAGCAAATACAAGGCATTGACTAGCAAATACAAGGCATTGACTAGCAAATACAATGCATCGACGAGCAAATACAAGCCATCGACGAGCAAATACAAGGCATTGACGAGCAAATACAAGGCATTGACGAGCAAATACAGGGCATTGACGAGCAAATACAAGGCCTTTAATAGCAAATACAAGGCATTGACGAGCAAATACAAGGCATCAACGACCAAATACAAGACATCAACGAGCAAATACAAGGCATCAACGAGCAAATACAAGGCATTGACGAGCAAATACAAGGTATTGAGGAGCAAATACAAGGCATTGACTAGCAAATACAAGGCATCAACGGGCAAATACAAGGCATTGACTAGCAAATCAATGAACTGAAGAGCAAATACAAGGCATTGACGAGCAAATACAAGGCATTGACGAGCAAATACAATGCATGGACGAGCAAATACAAGGCATCAACGAGCAAATACAAGGCATTGATGAGCAAATACAAGGCAGTGATGAGCAAATACAAGGCATTGACGAGGAAATACAATGCATTGACGAGCAAATAAAAGGCATTGTCGAGCAAATACAATGCATTGACGAGCAAATACAAGGCATCAACGAGCAAATACAAGGCATTGATGAGCAAATACAAGGCATTGACTAGCAAATACAAGGCATTGACTAGCAAATACAAGGCATTGACGAGGAAATACAATGCATTGACGAGCAAATACAAGGCATTGACGAGCAAATACAATGCATGGACGAGCAAATACAAGGCATCAACGAGCAAATACAAGGCATTGATGAGCAAATACAAGGCAGTAATGAGCAAATACAAGGCATTAACTAGCAAATACAATGCATTGACTAGCAAATACAAGGCATTGACGAGCAAATACAAGGCATTGATCAGCAAATACAAGGCATTGAATAGCAAATACAAGGCATGGACGAGCAAATACAAGGCATTGACGAGCAAATACAAGGCATCGACGAGCAAATACAAGGCATCGAATAGGAAATACAAGGCATTGACGAACAAATACAAGGCATCAACGAGCAAATACAAGGCATTGACGAGCAAATACAAGGCATCAACGAGCAAATACAAGGCATTGACGAGCAAATACAAGGCCTTGAATGGCAAATACAAGGCATGGACGAGCAAATACAAGGCATCGACGAGCAAATACAAGACATCGACGAGCAAATACAAGGCATTGACGAGCAAATACAATGCATCGGCGAGCAAATACAAGACATTGACTAGCAAATACAAGGCATTGACTAGCAAATACAAAGCATTGACTAGCAAATACAAGGTATTGACTAGCAAATACAAGGCATCCACGAGCAAATACAAGGCATTGACGAGCAAATACAAGGCATTGACGAGCAAATACAAGGCATCAACGAGCAAATACAAGGCATCAACGAGCAAATACAAGGCATCGACGAGCAAATACAAGGTATCGACGAGCAAATACAAGGCATCAACGAGCAAATACAAGGCATTGACTAGCAAATACAAGGCATTGACGAGGAAATACAAGGCATTGACTAGCAAATACAAGGCATTGACGAGGAAATACAATGCATTGACGAGCAAATACAAGGCATCAACGAGCAAACACAAGGCATCAACGAGCAAATACAAGGCATCGACGAGCAAATATAAGGTATCAACGAGCAAATTTAAGGCATCAACGAGCAAATACAAGGCATCGACGTGCAAATATAAGGTATCGACGTGCAAATACAAGGCATCAACGAGCAAATACAAGGCATTGACTAGCAAATACAAGGCATCGACGAGCAAATACAAGGCATCAACAAGCAAATACAAGGCACTGACTAGCAAATACAAGGCATTGACGAGCAAATACAAGGCATCAACGAGCAAATACAAGGCATCAACGAGCAAATACAAGGCATCAACGAGCAAACACAAGGCATCAACGAGCAAATACAAGGCATCAACGAGCAAATATAAGGTATCAACGAGCAAATTTAAGGCATCAACGAGCAAATACAAGGCATTGGCTAGCAAATAAAAGGCATTGACGAGCAAATACAAGGCATTGACTAGCAAATACAAGGCATTGACGAGCAAATACAAGGCATTGACGAGCAAATACAAGGCATTGACGAGCAAATCAATGCACTGAAGAGCAAATATAAGGCATTGACGAGAAAATACAAGGCATTCACGAGCAAATACAATGCATTGATGAGCAAATACTAGGCATTCACGAGCAAATACTAGGCATTGACTTGCAAATACAAGGCATTGACTAGCAAGTACAAGGCATTGACGAGCAAATAAAAGGCACTGACGGGAAAATTCCTGTACAAGGCATTGACGAGCAAATACAAGGCATCAACGAGCAAATACAAGGCATCGACGAGCAAATACAAGGCATTGACTAGCAAATGCAAGGCATTGACTAGCAAATACAAGGCATTGACGAGCAAATACAAGGCATCAACGAGCAAATACAAGGCATCGAATAGCAAATACAAGGCATTGACGAACAAATACAAGGCATCAACGAGCAAATACAAGGCATTGACGAGCAAATACAAGGCATCAACGAGCAAATACAAGGCATTGACGAGCAAATACAAGGCCTTGAATGGCAAATACAAGGCATTGACGAGCAAATACAAGACATGAACGAGAAAATACAAGGCATTGATGAGCAAATACAAGGCATTGACTAGCAAATACAATGCATTGACTAGCAAATACAAGGCATTGACGAGCAAATACAAGGCACTGATGAGCAAATACAAGGCATTGACAAGCAAATACAAGGCATTGACGAGCAAATACAAGGCGTTAGCGAGCAAATACAAGGCATTGACGAGCAAATACAAGGCATTGATGAGCAAATACAAGGCATTGATGAGCAAATACAAGGCATTGACTAGCAAATACAAGGCATTGACGAGCAAATACAAGGCATTGACGAGCAAATACAAGGCATCGACTAGCAAATACAAGGCATTGACTAGCAAATACAAGGCATTGACTAGCAAATACAAGGCATTGACGAGCAAATACAAGGCATTGACTAGCAAATACAAGGCATTGACTAGCAAATACAAGGCATTGAGGAGCAAATACAAGGCATCGACGAGCAAATACAAGGCATTGATGAGCAAATACAACGCATTGACGAGCAAATACAAGGATTGACGAGCAAATACAAGGCAATGATGAGCAAATACAAGGCATTGACTAGCAAATACAAGGCATTGACGAGCAAATACAAGGCAGTGATAAGCAAATACAAGGCATTGACTAGCAAATACAATGCATTGACTAACAAATACAAGGCATTGAGGAGCAAATACAAGGCATTGACGAGCAAATACAACGCATTGGTGAGCAAATATAAGGCATTGGCGAGCAAATACAAGGCATTGACTAAATACAAGGCATTATCGAGCAAATACAAGGCATTGACGAGCAAATACAAGGCATCAACGAGCAAATACAAGGCATTGACGAGCAAACACAAGGCATTGACTACAAATACAAGGCATTGACGAGCAAATACAAGGCATTGACGAGCAAATACAAGGCATCAACGAGCAAATACAAGGTATTGACGAGCAAATATAAGGAATCGACGAGCAAATACAAGGCATCAACGAGCAAATACAAGGCATTGACTAGCAAATACAAGGCATTGACGAGGAAATACAATGCATTGACGAGCAAATACAAGGCATTGACGAGCAAATACAAGGCATTGACGAGCAAATACAAGGCATCAACGAGCAAATACAAGGCATTGATGAGAAAACACAAGGCATCAACGAGAAAATACAAGGCATTGACGAGCAAACACAAGGCATTGACTACAAATACAAGGCATTGACGAGCAAATACAAGGCATTGACGAGCAAATACAAGGCATCAACGAGCAAATACAAGGCATTGACGAGCAAATACAAGGCATTGACGAGCAAATACAAGACATGAACGAGCAAATACAAGCCATTGATGAGCAAATACAAGGCATTGACTAACAAATACATATGCATTGACTAGCAAATACAAGGCATTGACGAGCAAATACAAGGCACTGATAAGCAAATACAAGGCATTGACTAGCAAATACAAGGCATTGACGAGCAAATATAAGGCATCAGCGAGCAAATACAAGGCATTGACGAGCAAATACAAGGCATTGACTACAAATACAAGGCATTGACGAGCAAATACAAGGCATTGACGAGCAAATACAAGGCATCAACGAGCAAATACAAGGTATTGACGAACAAATATAAGGAATCGACGAGCAAATACAAGGCATCAACGAGCAAATACAAGGCATTGACTAGCAAATACAAGGCATTGACGAGGAAATACAATGCATTGACGAGCAAATACAAGGCATTGACGAGCAAATACAAGGCATTGACGAGCAAATACAAGGCATTGACGAGCAAATACAAGGCATTGACGAGGAAATACAAGGCATTGACTAGCAAATACAAGGCATTGACGAGGAAATACAATGCATTGACGAGCAAATACAAGGCATCAACGAGCAAACACAAGGCATCAACGAGCAAATATAAGGTATCGACGAGCAAATATAAGGTATCAACGAGCAAATTTAAGGCATCGACGTGCAAATACAAGGCATCGACGTGCAAATATAAGGTATCGACGTGCAAATACAAGGCATCAACGAGCAAATACAAGGCATTGACTAGCAAATACAAGGCATCGACGAGCAAATACAAGGCATCAACAAGCAAATACAAGGCACTGACTAGCAAATACAAGGCATTGACGAGCAAATACAAGGCATCAACGAGCAAATACAAGGCATCAACGAGCAAATACAAGGCATCAACGAGCAAACACAAGGCATCAACGAGCAAATACAAGGCATCAACGAGCAAATATAAGGTATCGACGAGCAAATTTAAGGCATCAACGAGCAAATACAAGGCATCAACGAGCAAATATAAGGCATTGACGAGCAAATACAAGGCATTGACTAGCAAATACAAGGCATTGACGAGCAAATACAAGGCATTGACGAGCAAATACAAGGCATTGACGAGCAAATCAATGCACTGAAGAGCAAATATAAGGCATTGACGAGAAAATACAAGGCATTCACGAGCAAATACAATGCATTGATGAGCAAATACTAGGCATTCACGAGCAAATACTAGGCATTGACTTGCAAATACAAGGCATTGACTAGCAAGTACAAGGCATTGACGAGCAAATAAAAGGCACTGACGGGAAAATTCCTGTACAAGGCATTGACGAGCAAATACAAGGCATCAACGAGCAAATACAAGGCATCGACGAGCAAATACAAGGCATTGACTAGCAAATGCAAGGCATTGACTAGCAAATACAAGGCATTGACGAGCAAATACAAGGCATCAACGAGCAAATACAAGGCATCGAATAGCAAATACAAGGCATTGACGAACAAATACAAGGCATCAACGAGCAAATACAAGGCATTGACGAGCAAATACAAGGCATCAACGAGCAAATACAAGGCATTGACGAGCAAATACAAGGCCTTGAATGGCAAATACAAGGCATTGACGAGCAAATACAAGACATGAACGAGAAAATACAAGGCATTGATGAGCAAATACAAGGCATTGACTAGCAAATACAATGCATTGACTAGCAAATACAAGGCATTGACGAGCAAATACAAGGCACTGATGAGCAAATACAAGGCATTGACAAGCAAATACAAGGCATTGACGAGCAAATACAAGGCGTTAGCGAGCAAATACAAGGCATTGACGAGCAAATACAAGGCATTGATGAGCAAATACAAGGCATTGATGAGCAAATACAAGGCATTGACTAGCAAATACAAGGCATTGACGAGCAAATACAAGGCATTGACGAGCAAATACAAGGCATCGACTAGCAAATACAAGGCATTGACTAGCAAATACAAGGCATTGACTAGCAAATACAAGGCATTGACGAGCAAATACAAGGCATTGACTAGCAAATACAAGGCATTGACTAGCAAATACAAGGCATTGAGGAGCAAATACAAGGCATCGACGAGCAAATACAAGGCATTGATGAGCAAATACAACGCATTGACGAGCAAATACAAGGATTGACGAGCAAATACAAGGCAATGATGAGCAAATACAAGGCATTGACTAGCAAATACAAGGCATTGACGAGCAAATACAAGGCAGTGATAAGCAAATACAAGGCATTGACTAGCAAATACAATGCATTGACTAACAAATACAAGGCATTGAGGAGCAAATACAAGGCATTGACGAGCAAATACAACGCATTGGTGAGCAAATATAAGGCATTGGCGAGCAAATACAAGGCATTGACTAAATACAAGGCATTATCGAGCAAATACAAGGCATTGACGAGCAAATACAAGGCATCAACGAGCAAATACAAGGCATTGACGAGCAAACACAAGGCATTGACTACAAATACAAGGCATTGACGAGCAAATACAAGGCATTGACGAGCAAATACAAGGCATCAACGAGCAAATACAAGGTATTGACGAGCAAATATAAGGAATCGACGAGCAAATACAAGGCATCAACGAGCAAATACAAGGCATTGACTAGCAAATACAAGGCATTGACGAGGAAATACAATGCATTGACGAGCAAATACAAGGCATTGACGAGCAAATACAAGGCATTGACGAGCAAATACAAGGCATCAACGAGCAAATACAAGGCATTGATGAGAAAACACAAGGCATCAACGAGAAAATACAAGGCATTGACGAGCAAACACAAGGCATTGACTACAAATACAAGGCATTGACGAGCAAATACAAGGCATTGACGAGCAAATACAAGGCATCAACGAGCAAATACAAGGCATTGACGAGCAAATACAAGGCATTGACGAGCAAATACAAGACATGAACGAGCAAATACAAGCCATTGATGAGCAAATACAAGGCATTGACTAACAAATACATATGCATTGACTAGCAAATACAAGGCATTGACGAGCAAATACAAGGCACTGATAAGCAAATACAAGGCATTGACTAGCAAATACAAGGCATTGACGAGCAAATATAAGGCATCAGCGAGCAAATACAAGGCATTGACGAGCAAATACAAGGCATTGACTACAAATACAAGGCATTGACGAGCAAATACAAGGCATTGACGAGCAAATACAAGGCATCAACGAGCAAATACAAGGTATTGACGAACAAATATAAGGAATCGACGAGCAAATACAAGGCATCAACGAGCAAATACAAGGCATTGACTAGCAAATACAAGGCATTGACGAGGAAATACAATGCATTGACGAGCAAATACAAGGCATTGACGAGCAAATACAAGGCATTGACGAGCAAATACAAGGCATCAACGAGCAAATACAAGGCATCGAATAGCAAATACAAGGCATTGACGAACAAATACAAGGCATCAACGAGCAAATACAAGGCATTGACGAGCAAATACAAGGCATCAACGAGCAAATACAAGGCATTGACGAGCAAATACAAGGCCTTGAATGGCAAATACAAGGCATTGACGAGCAAATACAAGACATGAACGAGAAAATACAAGGCATTGATGAGCAAATACAAGGCATTGACTAGCAAATACAATGCATTGACTAGCAAATACAAGGCATTGACGAGCAAATACAAGGCACTGATGAGCAAATACAAGGCATTGACAAGCAAATACAAGGCATTGACGAGCAAATACAAGGCGTTAGCGAGCAAATACAAGGCATTGACGAGCAAATACAAGGCATTGATGAGCAAATACAAGGCATTGATGAGCAAATACAAGGCATTGACTAGCAAATACAAGGCATTGACGAGCAAATACAAGGCATTGACGAGCAAATACAAGGCATCGACTAGCAAATACAAGGCATTGACTAGCAAATACAAGGCATTGACTAGCAAATACAAGGCATTGACGAGCAAATACAAGGCATTGACTAGCAAATACAAGGCATTGACTAGCAAATACAAGGCATTGAGGAGCAAATACAAGGCATCGACGAGCAAATACAAGGCATTGATGAGCAAATACAACGCATTGACGAGCAAATACAAGGATTGACGAGCAAATACAAGGCAATGATGAGCAAATACAAGGCATTGACTAGCAAATACAAGGCATTGACGAGCAAATACAAGGCAGTGATAAGCAAATACAAGGCATTGACTAGCAAATACAATGCATTGACTAACAAATACAAGGCATTGAGGAGCAAATACAAGGCATTGACGAGCAAATACAACGCATTGGTGAGCAAATATAAGGCATTGGCGAGCAAATACAAGGCATTGACTAAATACAAGGCATTATCGAGCAAATACAAGGCATTGACGAGCAAATACAAGGCATCAACGAGCAAATACAAGGCATTGACGAGCAAACACAAGGCATTGACTACAAATACAAGGCATTGACGAGCAAATACAAGGCATTGACGAGCAAATACAAGGCATCAACGAGCAAATACAAGGTATTGACGAGCAAATATAAGGAATCGACGAGCAAATACAAGGCATCAACGAGCAAATACAAGGCATTGACTAGCAAATACAAGGCATTGACGAGGAAATACAATGCATTGACGAGCAAATACAAGGCATTGACGAGCAAATACAAGGCATTGACGAGCAAATACAAGGCATCAACGAGCAAATACAAGGCATTGATGAGAAAACACAAGGCATCAACGAGAAAATACAAGGCATTGACGAGCAAACACAAGGCATTGACTACAAATACAAGGCATTGACGAGCAAATACAAGGCATTGACGAGCAAATACAAGGCATCAACGAGCAAATACAAGGCATTGACGAGCAAATACAAGGCATTGACGAGCAAATACAAGACATGAACGAGCAAATACAAGCCATTGATGAGCAAATACAAGGCATTGACTAACAAATACATATGCATTGACTAGCAAATACAAGGCATTGACGAGCAAATACAAGGCACTGATAAGCAAATACAAGGCATTGACTAGCAAATACAAGGCATTGACGAGCAAATATAAGGCATCAGCGAGCAAATACAAGGCATTGACGAGCAAATACAAGGCATTGACTACAAATACAAGGCATTGACGAGCAAATACAAGGCATTGACGAGCAAATACAAGGCATCAACGAGCAAATACAAGGTATTGACGAACAAATATAAGGAATCGACGAGCAAATACAAGGCATCAACGAGCAAATACAAGGCATTGACTAGCAAATACAAGGCATTGACGAGGAAATACAATGCATTGACGAGCAAATACAAGGCATTGACGAGCAAATACAAGGCATTGACGAGCAAATACAAGGCATCAACGAGCAAATACAAGGCATTGATGAGAAAACACAAGGTATCAACGAGAAAATACAAGGCATTGACGAGCAAACACAAGGCATTGACTACAAATACAAGGCATTGACGAGCAAATACAAGGCATTGACGAGCAAATACAAGGCATCAACGAGCAAATACAAGGCATTGACGAGCAAATACAAGGCATTGACGAGCAAATACAAGACATGAACGAGCAAATACAAGGCATTGATGAGCAAATACAAGGCATTGACTAACAAATACATATGCATTGACTAGCAAATACAAGGCATTGACGAGCAAATACAAGGCACTGATGAGCAAATACAAGGCATTGACTAGCAAATACAAGGCATTGACGAGCAAATACAAGGCATTGACGAGCAAATACAAGGCATTGAATAGCAAATACAAGGCATGGACGAGCAAATACAAGGCATTGACGAGCAAATACAAGGCATCGACGAGCAAATACAAGGCATCGACGAGCAAATACAAGGCATCGACGAGCAAATACAAGGCATTGACGAGCAAATACAAGACATCGACGAGCAAATACAAGGCATTGACTAGCAAATACAAGGCATTGACGAGCAAATACAAGGCATTGACGAGCAAATACAAGGCATTGACGAGCAAATACTAGGCATTGACTTGCAAATACAAGGCATTGACTAGCAAGTACAAGGCATTGACGAGCAAATACAAGGCACTGACGAGCAAATTCCTGTCAAAAGCATTGACGAGCAAATACAAGGCATCAACGAGCAAATACAAGGCATCGACGAGCAAATACAAGGCATTGACTAGCAAATGCAAGGCATTGACTAGCAAATACAAGGCATTGACGAGCAAACACAAGGCATTGATTAAATACAAGGCATTGGCGAGCAAATACAAGGCATTGACGAGCAAATACAAGGCATCAACGAGCAAATACAAGGCATTGACGAACAAATACAAGGCATCAACGAGCAAATACAAAGCATTGACGAGCAAACACAAGGCATTGACTACAAATACAAGGCATTGACGAGCAAATACAAGGCATTGACGAGCAAATACAAGGCATCAACGAGCAAATACAAGGTATTGACGAGCAAATACAAGGAATCGACGAGCAAATACAAGGCATCAACGAGCAAATACAAGGCATTGACTAGCAAATACAAAGCATTGACGAGGAAATACAATGCATTGATGAGCAAATACAAGGCATTGACGAGCAAATACAAGGCATTGACGAGCAAATACAAGGCATCAACGAGCAAATACAAGGCATTGATGAGCAAATACAAGACATGCACGAGCAAATACAAGGCATTGATGAGCAAATACTAGGCATTGACTAACAAATACATATGCATTGACTAGCAAATACAAGGCATTGACGAGCAAATACAAGGCACTGATGAGCAAATACAAGGCATTGACTAGCAAATACAAGGCATTGCCGAGCAAATACAAGGCATCAGCGAGCAAATACAAGGCATTGACGAGCAAATACAAGGCATTGAATAGCAAATACAAGGCATGGACGAGCAAATACAAGGCATTGACGAGCAAATACAAGGCATCGACGAGCAAATACAAGGCATCGACGAGCAAATACAAGGCATCGACGAGCAAATACAAGGCATTGACTAGCAAATACAAGGCATTGACGAGCAAATACAAGGCATTGACGAGCAAATACAAGGCATTGACGAGCAAATACTAGGCATTGACTTGCAAATACAAGGCATTGACTAGCAAGTACAAGGCATTGACGAGCAAATACAAGGCACTGACGAGCAAATTCCTGTCAAAAGCATTGACGAGCAAATACAAGGCATCAACGAGCAAATACAAGGCATCGACGAGCAAATACAAGGCATTGACTAGCAAATGCAAGGCATTGACTAGCAAATACAAGGCATTGACGAGCAAATACAAGGCATCAACGAGCAAATACAAGGCATTGAATAGCATATACAAGGCATTGACGAACAAATACAAGGCATGGACGAGCAAATGCAAGGCATCGACGAGCAAATAAAAGGCATTGACGAGCAAATACAAGGCATTGACAAGCAAATACAAGGCATGAACGAGCAAATACAAGGCATTGACGAGAAAATACAAGGCATTGGCGAGCAAATACAAGGCATTGACTAGCAAATACAAGGCATTGACGACCAAATACAAACCATCGACGAGCAAATACAAGACATTGACTAGCAAATACAAGGCATTGACTAGCAAATACAAGGCATCGACGAGCAAATACAAGCATCGACGAGCAAATACAAGGCATTGGCGAGCAAATACAAGGCATTGACGAGCAAATACAAGGCATTGTCAAGCAAATACAAGGCATCAACGAGCAAATACAAGGCATCAACGAGCAAATACAAAGCATCGACGAGCAAATACAAGGCCTTGAATAGCAAATACAAGGCATTGACGAACAAATACAAGGCATCAACGAGCAAATACAAGGCATTGACGAGCAAATACAAGCCATCAACGAGCAAATACAAGGCATTGACGAGCAAATACAAAGCATCGACGAGCAAATACAAGGCATTGGCGAGCAAATACAAGGCATTGTCGAGCAAATACAAGGCATTGACTAGCAAATACAAGGCATCGACGAGCAAATACAAGGCATCGACGAGCAAATACAAGGCATTGGCGAGCAAATACAAGGCAATGACGAGCAAATACAAGGCATTGTCGAGCAAATACAAGGCATCAACGAGCAAATACAAGGCATTGAATAGCAAATACAAGGCATTGACAAACAAATACAAGGCATCAACGAGTAAATACAAGGCATTGACGAGCAAATACAAGGCATCAACGATCAAATACAAGGCATTGACGAGCGAATACTAGGCATTGACTTGCAAATACAAGGCATTGACTAGCAAGTACAAGGCATTGACGAGCAAATACAAGGCACTGACGAGCAAATTCCTGTCAAAAGCATTGACGAGCAAATACAAGGCATCAACGAGCAAATACAAGGCATCGACGAGCAAATACAAGGCATTGACTAGCAAATGCAAGGCATTGACTAGCAAATACAAGGCATTGACGAGCAAACACAAGGCATTGATTAAATACAAGGCATTGGCGAGCAAATACAAGGCATTGACGAGCAAATACAAGGCATCAACGAGCAAATACAAGGCATTGACGAACAAATACAAGGCATCAACGAGCAAATACAAAGCATTGACGAGCAAACACAAGGCATTGACTACAAATACAAGGCATTGACGAGCAAATACAAGGCATTGACGAGCAAATACAAGGCATCAACGAGCAAATACAAGGTATTGACGAGCAAATATAAGGAATCGACGAGCAAATACAAGGCATCAACGAGCAAATACAAGGCATTGACTAGCAAATACAAAGCATTGACGAGGAAATACAATGCATTGATGAGCAAATACAAGGCATTGACGAGCAAATACAAGGCATTGACGAGCAAATACAAGGCATCAACGAGCAAATACAAGGCATTGATGAGCAAATACAAGACATGCACGAGCAAATACAAGGCATTGATGAGCAAATACAAGGCATTGACTAACAAATACATATGCATTGACTAGCAAATACAAGGCATTGACGAGCAAATACAAGGCACTGATGAGCAAATACAAGGCATTGACTAGCAAATACAAGGCATTGCCGAGCAAATACAAGGCATCAGCGAGCAAATACAAGGCATTGACGAGCAAATACAAGGCATTGAATAGCAAATACAAGGCATGGACGAGCAAATACAAGGCATTGACGAGCAAATACAAGGCATCGACGAGCAAATACAAGGCATCGACGAGCAAATACAAGGCATCGACGAGCAAATACAAGGCATTGACTAGCAAATACAAGGCATTGACGAGCAAATACAAGGCATTGACGAGCAAATACAAGGCATTGACGAGCAAATACTAGGCATTGACTTGCAAATACAAGGCATTGACTAGCAAGTACAAGGCATTGACGAGCAAATACAAGGCACTGACGAGCAAATTCCTGTCAAAAGCATTGACGAGCAAATACAAGGCATCAACGAGCAAATACAAGGCATCGACGAGCAAATACAAGGCATTGACTAGCAAATGCAAGGCATTGACTAGCAAATACAAGGCATTGACGAGCAAATACAAGGCATCAACGAGCAAATACAAGGCATTGAATAGCAAATACAAGGCATTGACGAACAAATACAAGGCATCAACGAGCAAATACAAGGCATTGACGAGCAAATACAAGGCATCAACGAGCAAATACAAGGCATTGACGAGCAAATACAAGGCCTTGAATGGCAAATACAAGGCATGGACGAGCAAATGCAAGGCATCGACGAGCAAATAAAAGGCATTGACGAGCAAATACAAGGCATTGACAAGCAAATACAAGGCATGAACGAGCAAATACAAGGCATTGACGAGAAAATACAAGGCATTGGCGAGCAAATACAAGGCATTGACTAGCAAATACAAGGCATTGACGACCAAATACAAACCATCGACGAGCAAATACAAGACATTGACTAGCAAATACAAGGCATTGACTAGCAAATACAAGGCATCGACGAGCAAATACAAGGCATCGACGAGCAAATACAAGGCATTGGCGAGCAAATACAAGGCATTGACGAGCAAATACAAGGCATTGTCAAGCAAATACAAGGCATCAACGAGCAAATACAAGGCATCAACGAGCAAATACAAAGCATCGACGAGCAAATACAAGGCCTTGAATAGCAAATACAAGGCATTGACGAACAAATACAAGGCATCAACGAGCAAATACAAGGCATTGACGAGCAAATACAAGCCATCAACGAGCAAATACAAGGCATTGACGAGCAAATACAAAGCATCGACGAGCAAATACAAGGCATTGGCGAGCAAATACAAGGCATTGTCGAGCAAATACAAGGCATTGACTAGCAAATACAAGGCATCGACGAGAAAACACAAGGCATCGACGAGCAAATACAAGGCATTGGCGAGCAAATACAAGGCATTGACGAGCAAATACAAGGCCTTAAATGGCAAATACAAGGCATGGACGAGCAAATAAAAGGCATTGAATAGCAAATACAAGGCATTGACGAACAAATACAAGGCATCAACGAGTAAATACAAGGCATTGACGAGAAAATACAAGGCATCAACGATCAAATACAAGGCATTGACGAGCGAATACAAGGCCTTGACGAGAAATACAAGGCATGGACGAGCAAATACAATGCATCGACGAGCAAATACAAGGCATCGACGAGGAAACACAAGGCATTGACGAGCAAATGCAAGGCATCGACGAGCAAATAAAAGGCATTTACGAGCAAATACAAGGCATTGACAAGCAAATACAAGGCATCAACGAGCTAATACAAGGCATTGACGAGCAAATACAAGGCATTGGCGAGCAAATACAAGGCATTGACTAGCAAATACAAGGCATTGACGACCAAATATAAGGCATCAACGAGCAAATACAAGGCCCTGAATAGCAAATACAAGGCATTGACGAACAAATACAAGGCATCAACGAGCAAATACAAGGCATTGACGAGCAAATACAAGCCATCAACGAGCAAATACAAGGCATTGACGAGCAAATACAAGGCCTTAAA
Organism: Chrysogorgia sp. JL179-B06; assembly: GCA_035772405.1. NCBI lineage: Eukaryota > Metazoa > Cnidaria > Anthozoa > Scleralcyonacea > Chrysogorgiidae > Chrysogorgia > Chrysogorgia sp. JL179-B06. The sequence goes on from JAYKKM010000373.1 coordinate 1,042,081, forward strand.
TGGCAAATACTAGGCATGGACGAGCAAATACAAGGCATCGACGAGCAAATACAAGGCATCGAAGAGCAAATACAAGGCATTGACGAGCAAATACAATGCAACGACGAGCAAATACAAGACATTGACTAGCAAATACAAGGCATTGACTAGCAAATACAAGGCATTGACGAGCAAATACAAGGCATTGACGAGCAAATACAAGGCATCAACGAGAAAATACAAGGCATTGACGAGCAAATACAAGGCATTGACGAGCAAATACAAGACATGAACGAGCAAATACAAGGCATTGATGAGCAAATACAAGGCATTGACTAGCAAATACAATGCATTGAATAGCAAATACAAGGCATTGACGAGAAATACAAGGCACTGATGAGCAAATACAAGGCATTGACTAGCAAATACAAGGCATTGACGAGCAAATACAAGGCGTTAGCGAGCAAATACATGGCATTGACGAGCAAATACAAGGCATTGATGAGCAAATACAAGGCATTGATGAGCAAATACAAGGCATTGACTAGCAAATACAAGGCATTGACGAGCAAATACAAGGCATCGACGAGCAAATACAAGGCCTTGAATAGCAAATACAAGGCATTGACGAACAAATACAAGGCATCAGCGAGCAAATACAAGGCATTGACGAGCAAATACAAGGCATCAACGAGCAAATACAAGGCATTGACGAGCAAATACAAGGCCTTAAATGGCAAATACAAGGCATGGACGAGCAAATACAAGGCATCGACGAGCAAATACAAGGCATCGACGAGCAAATACAAGGCATTGACGAGCAAATACAAGGCATTGACGAGCAAATACAAGGCATTGGCGAGCAAATACAAGGCATGGACGAGCAAATACAAGGCATCAACGAGCAAATACAAGGCATCAACGAGCAAATATAAGTTATCGACGAGCAAATACAAGGCATCAACGAGCAAATACAAGGCATTGACTAGCAAATACAAGGCATTGACGAGGAAATACAAGGCATTGACTAGCAAATACAAGGCAATGACGAGGAAATACAATGCATTGACGAGCAAATACAAGGCATCAACGAGCAAATACAAGGCATCAACGAGCAAATACAAGGCATCAACGAGCAAACACAAGGCATCAACGAGCAAATACAAGGCATTGACGAGCAAACACAAGGCATTGACTACAAATACAAGGCATTGACGAGCAACTACAAGGCATTGACGAGCAAATACAAGGCATCAACGAGCAAATACAAGGCATTGACGAGCAAATACAAGGCATTGACGAGCAAATACAAGACATGAACGAGCAAATACAAGGCATTGATGAGCAAATACAAGGCATTGACTAGCAAATACAATGCATTGAATAGCAAATACAAGGCATTGACGAGAAATACAAGGCACTGATGAGCAAATACAAGGCATTGACTAGCAAATACAAGGCATTGACGAGTAAATACAAGGCGTTAGCGAGCAAATACATGGCATTGACGAGCAAATACAAGGCATTGATGAGCAAATACAAGGCATTGATGAGCAAATACAAGGCATTGACTAGCAAATACAAGGCATTGACGAGCAAATACAAGGCATTGACTAGCAAATACAAGGCATTGACTAGCAAATACAAGGCATTGAGGAGCAAATACAAGGCATCGACGAGCAAATACAAGGCATTGATGAGCAAATACAACGCATTGACGAGCAAATACAAGGATTGACGAGCAAATACAAGGCAATGATGAGCAAATACAAGGCATTGACTAGCAAATACAAGGCATTGACGAGCAAATACAAGGCAGTGATAAGCAAATACAAGGCATTGACTAGCAAATACAATGCATTGAGTAACAAATACAAGGCATTGAGGATGAAATACAAGGCATTGACGAGCAAATACAAGGCATTGACTAGCAAATACAAGGCATTGACTAGCAAATACAAGGCATTGAGGAGCAAATACAAGGCATCGACGAGCAAATACAAGGCATTGATGAGCAAATACAACGCATTGACGAGCAAATACAAGGATTGACGAGCAAATACAAGGCAATGATGAGCAAATACAAGGCATTGACTAGCAAATACAAGGCATTGACGAGCAAATACAAGGCAGTGATAAGCAAATACAAGGCATTGACTAGCAAATGCAATGCATTGAGTAACAAATACAAGGCATTGAGGAGCAAATACAAGGCATTGACGAGCAAATACAAGGCATCGACGAGCAAATACAAGGCATTGATGAGCAAATACAACGCATTGGTGAGCAAATACAAGGCATTGACGAACAAACACAAGGCATTGACTAAATACAAGGCATTGACGAGCAAATACAAGGCATTGACGAGCAAATACAAGGCATCAACGAGCAAATACAAGGCATTGACGAGCAAATACAAGGCATCAACGAGCAAATACAAGGCATTGACGAGCAAACACAAGGCATTGACTACAAATACAAGGCATTGACGAGCAAATACAAGGCATTGACGAGCAAATACAAGGCATCAACGAGCAAATACAAGGTATTGACGAGCAAATATAAGGAATCGACGAGCAAATACAAGGCATCAACGAGGAAATACAATGCATTGACGAGCAAATACAAGGCATTGACGAGGAAATACAATGCATTGACGAGCAAATACAAGGCATTGACGAGCAAATACAAGGCATTGACGAGCAAATACAAGGCATCAACGAGCAAACACAAGGCATTGACGAGCAAATACAAGGCACTGATGAGCAAATACAAGGCATTGACTAGCAAATACAAGGCATTGACGAGCAAATACAAGGCATCAGCGAGAAAATACAAGGCATCCGCGAGCAAATACAAGGCATTGAATAGCAAATACAAGGCATGGACGAGCAAATAAAAACCATTGACGAGCAAATACAAGGCATTGACGAGCAAATACAAGGCATCGACGAGCAAATACAAGTCATCGACAAGCAAATACAAGGCATTGACGAGCAAATACAAGACATCGACGAGCAAATACAAGGCATTGACTAGCAAATACAAGGCATTGACGAGCAAATACAAGGCATTGACGAGCAAATACAAGGCATTGACGAGCAAATACTAGGCATTGACTTGCAAATACAAGGCATTGACTAGCAAGTACAAGGCATTGACGAGCAAATACAAGGCACTGACGAGCAAATTCCTGTCAAAAGCATTGAGGAGCAAATACAAGGCATCAACGAGTAAATACAAGGCATAGACGAGCAAATACAAGGCATTGACTAGCAAATGCAAGGCATTGACTAGCAAATACAAGGCATTGACGAGCAAATACAAGGCATCAACGAGCAAATACAAGGCATTGAATAGTAAATACAAGGCATTGACGAACAAATACAAGGCATAAACGAGCAAATACAAGGCATTGACGAGCAAATACAAGGCATCAACGAGCAAATACAAGGCATTGACGAGCAAATACAAGGCCTTGAATGGCAAATACAAGGCATGGACGAGCAAATACAAGGCATCGACGAGCAAATACAAGGCATCGACGAGGAAATACAAGGCATTGACGAGCAAATGCAAGGCATCGACGAGCAAATAAAAGGCATTGACGAGCAAATACAAGGCATTAACAAGCAAATACAAGGCATGAACGAGCAAATACAAGGCATTGACGAGCAAATACAAGGCATTGGCGAGCAAATACAAGGCATTGACTAGCAAATACAAGGCATTGACGACCAAATACAAGGCATCGGCGAGCAAATACAAGGCCTTGAATAGCAAATACAAGGCATTGACGAACAAATACAAGGCATCAACGAGCAAATACAAGGCATTGACGAGCAAATACAAGGCATCAACGAGCAAATACAAGGCATTGACGAGCAAATACAAGGCCTTAAATGGCAAATACAAGGCATGGACGAGCAAATACAAGGCATCGACGAGCAAATACAAGGCATCGACGAGCAAATACAAGGCATTGACGAGCAAATACAAGGCATTGACGAGCAAATACAAGGCATTGGCGAGCAAATACAAGGCATGGACGAGCAAATACAAGGCATCGACGAGCAAATACAAGGCATCGACGAGCAAATACAAGGCATTGACGAGCAAATACAATGCATCGACGAGTAAATACAAGACATTGACTAGCAAATACAAGGCATTGACTAGCAAATACAAGGCATTGACGAGCAAATACAAGGTACTGATGAGCAAATACAAGGCATTGACTAGCAAATACAAGGCATCGACGAGCAAATACAAGGCATTGATGAGCAAATACAACGCATTGGTGAGCAAATACAAGGCATTGACGAGCAAACACAAGGCATTGACTAGAAAATACAAGGCATTGACGAGCAAATACAAGTCATTGACGAGCAAATACAAGGCATCAACGAGCAAATAAAAGGCATTGAATAGCAAATACAAGGCATCAACGACCAAATACAAGGCGTTGACGAGCAAATACAATGCATTGACGAGCAAATACAAGGCATTGACGAGCAAATACAATGCATTGACTAGCAAATACAAGGCATCGACGAGCAAATACAAGGCATGAACGAGTTTACAAGGTATTGACGAGCAAATACAAGGCATTGACGAGCAAATACAAGGCATTGACTATCAAATACAAGGCATCAACGAGCAAATACAAGGCATTGACGAGGAAATACAAGGCACTGACTGGCAAATACAAGACATTGACGAGCAAATACAAGGCATCAACGAGCAAATACAAGGCATTGAATAGCAAATACAAGGCATCAACCAGCAAATACCAGGCATTGACGAGCAAATACAAGGCATTGACGAACAAATACAATGCATTGACTAGCAAATACAAGGCATTGACGAGCAAATAGAAGGCATTGACTAGCAAATACAAGGCATTGACTAGCATATACAATGCATCGACGAGCAAATACAAGGCATCGACGAGAAAATACAAGGCATTGACGAGCAAATACAAGGCATTGACGAGCAAATACAAGGGATTGACGAGCAAATACAAGGCATTGAAGAGCAAATACAAGGCATCAACGAGCAAATACAAGGCATTGACGAGCAAATGCAATGCATTGACGGGCAAATACAAGGCATTGACTAGCAAATACAAGGCATCAACGAGCAAATACAAGGCATTGACTAGCAAATACAATGCATTGACGAGCAAATACAAGGCATTGACGAGCAAATACAAGGTATTGAGTAGCAAATACAAGGCATTGACTAGCAAATACAATGCATCGACGAGCAAATACAAGGCATCGACGAGCAAATACAAGGCATTGATATGCAAATACAAGGCATTGACGAGCAAATACAAGGCATTGACCAGCAAATACAAGGCATTGACGAGCAAATACAACGCATCAACGAGCAAATACAAGGCATAAACGAGCAAATACAAGGCATCAATGAGCAAATACAAGGCATCAACGAGCAAATACATGGCATCAACGAGCAAATACAAGGCATTGACGAGCAAATACAAGGCATTGACGAGCAAATAGAAGGCATTGGCTAGCAAATACAATGCATCGACGAGCAAATACAAGGCATCGACGAGCAAATACAAGGCATTGACGAGCAAATACAAGGCATTGACGAGCAAATACAAGGCATTGACCAGCAAATACAAGGCATTGACGAGCAAATACAAGGCATCAAGAGCAAATACAAGGCATCAACGAGCAAATACAAGGCATCAACGAGCAAATACAAGGCATCAACGAGCAAATACATGGCATCAACGAGCAAATACAAGGCATTGACGAGCAAATAGAAGGCATTGACGAGCAAATAGAAGGCATTGACTAGCAAATACAAGGCATTGACTAGCATATACAATGCATCGACGAGCAAATACAAGGCATCGACGAGAAAATACAAGGCATTGACGAGCAAATACAAGGCATTGACGAGCAAATACAAGGGATTGACGAGCAAATACAAGGCATTGACGAGCAAATACAAGGCATCAGCGAGCAAATACAAGGCATTAACGAGAAAATACAATACATTGACGAGCAAATACAAGGCATTGACGAGCAAATACAAGACATCGACGAGCAAATACAAGGCATTGACTAGCAAATACAAGGCATTGACGAGCAAATACAAGGCATTGACGAGCAAATACAAGGCATTGACGAGCAAATACTAGGCATTGACTTGCAAATACAAGGCATTGACTAGCAATTACAAGGCATTGACGAGCAAATACAAGGCACTGACGAGCAAATTCCTGTCAAAAGCATTGACAAGCAAATACAAGGCATCAACGAGCAAATACAAGGCATCGACGAGCAACTACAAGGCATTGACTAGCAAATGCAAGGCATTGACTAGCAAATACAAGGCATTGACGAGCAAATACAAGGCATCAACGAGCAAATACAAGGCATTGAATAGCAAATACAAGGCATTGACGAACAAATACAAGGCATAAACGAGCAAATACAAGGCATTGACGAGCAAATACAAGGCATCAACGAACAAATACAAGGCATTGACGAGCAAATACAAGGCATTGACAAGCAAATGCAAGGCATTGACTAGCAAATACAAGGCATCGACGAGCAAATACAAGGCATCGACGAGGAAATACAAGGCATTGACGAGCAAATGCAAGGCATCGACGAGCAAATAAAAGGCATTGACGAGCAAATACAAGGCATTAACAAGCAAATACAAGGCATGAACGAGCAAATACAAGGCATTGACGAGCAAATACAAGGCGTTAGCGAGCAAATACAAGGCATTGACGAGCAAATACAAGGCATTGATGAGCAAATACAAGGCATTGATGAGCAAATACAAGGCATTGACTAGCAAATACAAGGCATTGACGAGCAAATACAAGGCATTGACGAGCAAATACAAGGCATCAACGAGCAAATACAAGGCATCGACGAGCAAATACAAGGCATTGACAAGCAAATGCAAGGCATTGACTAGCAAATACAAGGCATTGACGAGCAAATACAAGGCATCAACGGGCAAATACAAGGCATTGAATAGCAAATACAAGGCATTGACGACAAGCGAGCAAATACAAGGCATTGACGAGCAAATACAAGGCATTGACGAGCAAATACAAGGCATTGACGAGCAAATACAAGGCATTGACGAGCAAATACAAGGCATTGACGAGCAAATACAAGGCATTGACGAGCAAATACAAGGCATCGACGAGCAAATACAAGGCATCGACGAGCAAATACAAGGCATTGACGAGCAAATACAAGGCATTGACGAGCAAATACAAGGCATTGACGAGCAAATACAAGGCATTAACAAGCAAATACAAGGCATTGACGAGCAAATACAAGGCATTGACGAGCAAATACAAGGCATTGACGAGCAAATACAAGGCATTGACGAGCAAATACAAGGCATTGATGAGCAAATACAAGGCATTGACGAGCAAATACAAGGCATTGACGAGCAAATACAAGGCATTGACGAGCAAATACAAGGCATTGACTAGCAAATACAAGGCATTGACTAGCAAATACAAGGCATTGACGAGCAAATACAAGGCATTGACGAGCAAATACAAGGCATTGATGAGCAAATACAAGGCATTGACGAGCAAATACAAGGCATTGACGAGCAAATACAAGGCATTGATGAGCAAATACAAGGCATTGACTAGCAAATACAAGGCATTGACGAGCAAATACAAGGCATTGACTAGCAAATACAAGGCATTGACTAGCAAATACAAGGCATTGACTAGCAAATACAAGGCATTGACGAGCAAATACAAGGCATTGACGAGCAAATACAAGGCATTGACGAGCAAATACAAGGCATTGACGAGCAAATACAAGGCATCGACGAGCAAATACAAGGCATTGACGAGCAAATACAAGGCATTGACGAGCAAATACAAGGCATTGACGAGCAAATACAAGGCATTGACGAGCAAATACAAGGCATTGACGAGCAAATACAAGGCATTGACGAGCAAATACAAGGCATTGACGAGCAAATACAAGGCATTGACGAGCAAATACAAGGCATTGACGAGCAAATACAAGGCATTGACGAGCAAATACAAGGCATTGACGAGCAAATACAAGGCATTGACGAGCAAATACAAGGCATTGACGAGCAAATACAAGGCATTGACGAGCAAATACAAGGCATTGACGAGCAAATACAAGGCATTGACTAGCAAATACAAGGCATTGACGAGCAAATACAAGGCATTGACGAGCAAATACAAGGCATTGACGAGCAAATACAAGGCATCAACGAGCAAATACAAGGCATTGACGAGCAAATACAAGGCATTGACGAGCAAATACAAGGCATTGACGAGCAAATACAAGGCATTGACGAGCAAATACAAGGCATCAACGAGCAAATACAAGGCATTGACTAGCAAATACAAGGCATTGACGAGCAAATACAAGGCATCGACGAGCAAATACAAGGCATTGACGAGCAAATACAAGGCATCAACGAGCAAATACAAGGCATCGACGAGCAAATACAAGGCATTGACTAGCAAATACAAGGCATTGACGAGCAAATACAAGGCATTGACGAGCAAATACAAGGCATCAACGAGCAAATACAAGGCATTGAATAGCAAATACAAGGCATTGACGAGCAAATACAAGGCATAAACGAGCAAATACAAGGCATTGACGAGCAAATACAAGGCATCAACGAGCAAATACAAGGCATCAACGAGCAAATACAAGGCATTGACTAGCAAATACAAGGCATTGACGAACAAATACAAGGCATAGACGAGCAAATACAAGGCATTGACGAGCAAATACAAGGCATCAACGAGCAAATACAAGGCATCGACGAGCAAATACAAGGCATTGACTAGCAAATACAAGGCATTGACGAGCAAATACAAGGCATCAACGAGCAAATACAAGGCATCAACGAGCAAATACAAGGCATTGAATAGCAAATACAAGGCATTGACGAGCAAATACAAGGCATAAACGAGCAAATACAAGGCATTGACGAGCAAATACAAGGCATCAACGAGCAAATACAAGGCATCAACGAGCAAATACAAGGCATTGAATAGCAAATACAAGGCATTGACGAGCAAATACAAGGCATTGACGAGCAAATACAAGGCATTGACGAGCAAATACAAGGCATCAACGAGCAAATACAAGGCATTGACGAGCAAATACAAGGCATTGACTAGCAAATACAAGGCATTGACTAGCAAATACAAGGCATTGACGAGCAAATACAAGGCATCAACGAGCAAATACAAGGCATTGAATAGCAAATACAAGGCATTGACGAACAAATACAAGGCATCAACGAACAAATACAAGGCATTGACGAGCAAATACAAGGCCTTGAATGGCAAATACAAGGCATTGACGACCAAATACAAGGCATCGACGAGCAAATACAAGGCATCAACGAGCAAATACAAGGCATTGAATAGCAAATACAAGGCATTGACGAACAAATACAAGGCATCAACGAGCAAATACAAGGCATTGACGAGCAAATACAAGGCATTGAATAGCAAATACAAGGCATTGACGAGCAAATACAAGGCATCGACGAGCAAATACAAGGCATTGACGAGCAAATACAAGGCATTGACGAGCAAATACAAGGCATCAACGAGCAAATACAAGGCATTGACGAGCAAATACAAGGCATTGACGAGCAAATACAAGGCATTGACGAGCAAATACAAGGCATTGACGAGCAAATACAAGGCATTGACGAGCAAATACAAGGCATTGACGAGCAAATACAAGGCATGACGAGCAAATACAAGGCATTGACGAGCAAATACAAGGCATCGACGAGCAAATACAAGGCTCACGAGCAAATACAAGGCATCGACGAGCAAATACAAGGCATTGACGAGCAAATACAAGGCATTGACGAGCAAATACAAGGCATTGACGAGCAAATACAAGGCATTGACTAGCAAATACAAGGCATTGACGAGCAAATACAAGGCATGAGCAAATACAAGGCATTGACTAGCAAATACAAGGCATTGACGAGCAAATACAAGGCATTGACGAGCAAATACAAGGCATTGACTAGCAAATACAAGGCATTGACGAGCAAATACAAGGCATTGACTAGCAAATACAAGGCATTGACTAGCAAATACAAGGCATCGACGAGCAAATACAAGGCATCGACGAGCAAATACAAGGCATTGACGAGCAAATACAAGGCATTGACGAGCAAATACAAGGCATTGACGAGCAAATACAAGGCATTGAAGAGCAAATACAAGGCATTGACGAGCAAATACAAGGCATTGACGAGCAAATACAAGGCATCGACTAGCAAATACAAGGCATTGACTAGCAAATACAAGGCATTGACTAGCAAATACAAGGCATTGACGAGCAAATACAAGGCATTGACTAGCAAATACAAGGCATTGACTAGCAAATACAAGGCATCGACGAGAAAATACAAGGCATTGATGAGCAAATACAAGGCATTGACGAGCAAATACAAGGCATTGACGAGCAAATACAAGGCAATGATGAGCAAATACAAGGCATTGACGAGCAAATACAAGGCAGTGATAAGCAAATACAAGGCATTGACTAGCAAATACAATGCATTGACTAACAAATACAAGGCATTGAGGAGCAAATACAAGGCATTGACGAGCAAACACAAGGCATTGACTAAATACAAGGCATTGACTAAATACAAGGCATTGACGAGCAAATACAAGGCATTGACGAGCAAATACAAGGCATCAACGAGCAAATACAAGACATTGACGAGCAAATACAAGGCATCAACGAGCAAATACAAGGCATTGACGAGCAAATACACAAGGCATTGACTACAAATACAAGGCATTGACGAGCAAATACAAGGCATTGACGAGCAAATACAAGGCATCAACGAGCAAATACAAGGTATTGACGAGCAAATAGAAGGAATCGACGAGCAAATACAAGGCATCAACGAGGAAATACAAGGCATTGACTAGCAAATACAAGGCATTGACGAGGAAATACAATGCATTGACGAGCAAATACAAGGCATTGACGAGCAAATACAAGGCATTGACGAGCAAATACAAGGCATCAACGAGCAAATACAAGGCATTGACGAGCAAATACAAGGCACTGATGAGCAAATACAAGGCATTGACTAGCAAATACAAGGCATTGACTAGCAAATACAAGGCATTGACGACCAAATACAAGGCATCGACGAGCAAATACAAGGCCTTGAATAGCAAATACAAGGCATTGACGAACAAATACAAGGCATCAACGAGCAAATACAAGGCATTGACGAGCAAATACAAGGCATCAACGAGCAAATACAAGGCATTGACGAGCAAATACAAGGCCTTAAATGGCAAATACAAGGCATTGAGCAAATACAAGGCATCGACGAGCAAATACAAGGTATCGACGAGCAAATACAAGGCATTGACGAGCAAATACAAGGCATCGACGAGTAAATACAAGACATTGACTAGCAAATACAAGGCATTGACTAGCAAATACAAGGCATTGACGAGCAAATACAAGGTACTGATGAGCAAATACAAGGCATTGACTAGCAAATACAAGGCATTGACGAGCAAATACAAGGCGTGAGTAGCAAATACAAGGCATTGACGAGCAAATACAAGGCATTGATGAGCAAATACAAGGCATTGGTGAGCAAATACAAGGCATTGACGAACAAATACAATGCATTGACTAGCAAATACAAGGCATTGACGAGCAAATACAAGGCATTGACTAGCAAATACAAGGCATTGACTAGCAAATACAAGGCATCGACGAGCAAATACAAGGCATCGACGAGAAAATACAAGGCATTGACGAGCAAATACAAGGCATTGACGAGCAAATACAAGGGATTGACGAGCAAATACAAGGCATTGACTAGCAAATACAAGGCATTGACGAGCAAATACAAGGCATTGACGAGCAAATACAAGGCATCGACTAGCAAATACAAGGCATTGACTAGCAAATACAAGGCATTGACTAGCAAATACAAGGCATTGACGAGCAAATACAAGGCATTGACTAGCAAATACAAGGCATTGACTAGCAAATACAAGGCATTGATGAGCAAATACAAGGCATCGACGAGAAAATACAAGGCATTGATGAGCAAATACAACGCATTGACGAGCAAATACAAGGATTGACGAGCAAATACAAGGCAATGATGAGCAAATACAAGGCATTGACTAGCAAATACAAGGCATTGACGAGCAAATACAAGGCATTGACTAGCAAATACAAGGCATTGACTAGCAAATACAAGGCATTGATGAGCAAATACAAGGCATCGACGAGAAAATACAAGGCATTGATGAGCAAATACAACGCATTGACGAGCAAATACAAGGATTGACGAGCAAATACAAGGCAATGATGAGCAAATACAAGGCATTGACTAGCAAATACAAGGCATTGACGAGCAAATACAAGGCAGTGATAAGCAAATACAAGGCATTGACTAGCAAATACAATGCATTGACTAACAAATACAAGGCATTGAGGAGCAAATACAAGGCATTGACGAGCAAATACAAGGCATCGACGAGCAAATACAAGGCATTGATGAGCAAATACAACGCATTGGTGAGCAAATACAAGGCATTGACGAGCAAACACAAGGCATTGACTAGAAAATACAAGGCATTGACGAGCAAATACAAGTCATTGAAGAGCAAATACAAGGCATCAACGAGCAAATAAAAGGCATTGAATAGCAAATACAAGGCATCAACGAGCAAATACAAGGCATTGACGAGCAAATACAATGCATTGACGAGCAAATACAAGGCATTGACGAGCAAATACAATGCATTGACTAGCAAATACAAGGCATCGACGAGCAAATACAAGGCATGAACGAGTTTACAAGGTATTGACGAGCAAATACAAGGCATTGACGAGCAAATACAAGGCATTGACTATCAAATACAAGGCATCAACGAGCAAATACAAGGCATTGACGAGCAAATACAAGGCACTGACTGGCAAATACAAGGCATTGACGAGCAAATACAAGGCATCAACGAGCAAATACAAGGCATTGAATAGCAAATACAAGGCATTGACGAGCAAATACAAGGCATTGACTAGCAAATACAAGGCATTGACTAGCATATACAATGCATCGACGAGCAAATACAAGGCATCGACGAGAAAATACAAGGCATTGACGAGCAAATACAAGGCATTGACGAGCAAATACAAGGGATTGACGAGCAAATACAAGGCATTGAAGAGCAAATACAAGGCATCAACGAGCAAATACAAGGCATCGACGAGCAAATACAAGGCATCGACGAGCAAATACAAGGCATTGACGAGCAAATACAATGCATCGACGAGTAAATACAAGACATTGACTAGCAAATACAAGGCATTGACTAGCAAATACAAGGCATTGACGAGCAAATACAAGGTACTGATGAGCAAATACAAGGCATTGACTAGCAAATACAAGGCATTGACGAGCAAATACAAGGCGTTAGCGAGCAAATACAAGGCATTGACGAGCAAATACAAGGCATTGATGAGCAAATACAAGGCATTGACTAGCAAATACAAGGCATTGACTAGCAAATACAAGGCATTGACGAGCAAATACAAGGCATTGACGAGCAAATACAAGGCATTGACGAGCAAATACTAGGCATTGACTTGCAAATACAAGGCATTGACTAGCAAGTACAAGGCATTGACGAGCAAATACAAGGCACTGACGAGCAAATTCCTGTCAAAAGCATTGACGAGCAAATACAAGGCATCAACGAGCAAATACAAGGCATCGACGAGCAAATACAAGGCATTGACTAGCAAATGCAAGGCATTGACTAGCAAATACAAGGCATTGACGAGCAAATACAAGGCATCAACGAGCAAATACAAGGCATTGAATAGCAAATACAAGGCATTGACGAACAAATACAAGGCATAAACGAGCAAATACAAGGCATTGACGAGCAAATACAAGGCATCAACGAGCAAATACAAGGCATTGACGAGCAAATACAAGGCCTTGAATAGCAAATACAAGGCATGGACGAGCAAATACAAGGCATCGACGAGCAAATACAAGGCATCGACGAGGAAATACAAGGCATTGACGAGCAAATGCAAGGCATCGACGAGCAAATAAAAGGCATTGACGAGCAAATACAAGGCATTGACAAGCAAATACAAGGCATGAACGAGCAAATACAAGGCATTGACGAGCAAATTTAAGGCATTGGCGAGCAAATACAAGGCATTGACTAGCAAATACAAGGCATTGACGACCAAATACAAGGCATCGACGAGCAAATACAAGGCCTTGAATAGCAAATACAAGGCATTGACGAACAAATACAAGGCATCAACGAGCAAATACAAGGCATTGACGAGCAAATACAAGGCCTTAAATGGCAAATACAAGGCATGGACGAGCAAATACAAGGCATCGACGAGCAAATACAAGGCATCGACGAGCAAATACAAGGCCTTGAATAGCAAATACAAGGCATTGACGAACAAATACAAGGCATCAACGAGCAAATACAAGGCATTGACGAGCAAATACAAGGCATCAACGAGCAAATACAAGGCATTGACGAGCAAATACAAGGCCTTAAATGGCAAATACAAGGCATGGACGAGCAAATACAAGGCATCGACGAGCAAATACAAGGTATCGACGAGCAAATACAAGGCATTGACGAGCAAATACAATGCATCGACGAGTAAATACAAGACATTGACTAGCAAATACAAGGCATTGACTAGCAAATACAAGGCATTGACGAGCAAATACAAGGTACTGATGAGCAAATACAAGGCATTGACTAGCAAATACAAGGCATTGACGAGCAAATACAATGCGTGAGTAGCAAATACAAGGCATTGACGAGCAAATACAAGGCATTGATGAGCAAATACAAGGCATTGGTGAGCAAATACAAGGCATTGACGAACAAATACAATGCATTGACTAGCAAATACAAGGCATTGACGAGCAAATAGACGGCATTGACTAGCAAATACAAGGCATTGACTAGCATATGCAATGCATCGACGAGCAAATACAAGGCATCGACGAGAAAATACAAGGCATTGACGAGCAAATACAAGGCATTGACGAGCAAATACAAGGCATTGACGAGCAAATACAAGGCATTGAAGAGCAAATACAAGGCATTGACGAGCAAATACAAGGCATTGACGAGCAAATACAAGGCATCGACTAGCAAATACAAGGCATTGACTAGCAAATACAAGGCATTGACTAGCAAATACAAGGCATTGACGAGCAAATACAAGGCATTGACTAGCAAATACAAGGCATTGACTAGCAAATACAAGGCATTGATGAGCAAATACAAGGCATCGACGAGAAAATACAAGGCATTGATGAGCAAATACAACGCATTGACGAGCAAATACAAGGATTGACGAGCAAATACAAGGCAATGATGAGCAAATACAAGGCATTGACTAGCAAATACAAGGCATTGACGAGCAAATACAAGGCATTGACTAGCAAATACAAGGCATTGACTAGCAAATACAAGGCATTGATGAGCAAATACAAGGCATCGACGAGAAAATACAAGGCATTGATGAGCAAATACAACGCATTGACGAGCAAATACAAGGATTGACGAGCAAATACAAGGCAATGATGAGCAAATACAAGGCATTGACTAGCAAATACAAGGCATTGACGAGCAAATACAAGGCAGTGATAAGCAAATACAAGGCATTGACTAGCAAATACAATGCATTGACTAACAAATACAAGGCATTGAGGAGCAAATACAAGGCATTGACGAGCAAATACAAGGCATCGACGAGCAAATACAAGGCATTGATGAGCAAATACAACGCATTGGTGAGCAAATACAAGGCATTGACGAGCAAATACAAGGCATTGACTAGCAAATACAAGGCATTGACGAGCAAATACAAGTCATTGACGAGCAAATACAAGGCATCAACGAGCAAATAAAAGGCATTGAATAGCAAATACAAGGCATCAACGAGCAAATACAAGGCATTGACGAGCAAATACAATGCATTGACGAGCAAATACAAGGCATTGACGAGCAAATACAATGCATTGACTAGCAAATACAAGGCATCGACGAGCAAATACAAGGCATGAACGAGTTTACAAGGTATTGACGAGCAAATACAAGGCATTGACGAGCAAATACAAGGCATTGACTATCAAATACAAGGCATCAACGAGCAAATACAAGGCATTGACGAGCAAATACAAGGCACTGACTGGCAAATACAAGGCATTGACGAGCAAATACAAGGCATCAACGAGCAAATACAAGGCATTGAATAGCAAATACAAGGCATTGACGAGCAAATACAAGGCATTAACTAGCAAATACAAGGCATTGACCAGCAAATACAAGGCATTGACGAGCAAATACAAGGCATCGACGAGCAAATACAAGGCATTGACGAGCAAATACAAGGCATTGACGAGCAAATACAAGGGATTGACGAGCAAATACAAGGCATTGAAGAGCAAATACAAGGCATTGACGAGCAAATACAAGGCATCGACGAGCAAATACAAGGCATCGACGAGCAAATACAAGGCATTGACGAGCAAATACAATGCATCGACGAGTAAATACAAGACATTGACTAGCAAATACAAGGCATTGACTAGCAAATACAAGGCATTGACGAGCAAATACAAGGCATTGATGAGCAAATACAAGGCATTGACTAGCAAATACAAGGCATTGACGAGCAAATACAAGGCGTTAGCGAGCAAATACAAGGCATTGACGAGCAAATACAAGGCATTGATGAGCAAATACAAGGCATTGATGAGCAAATACAAGGCATTGACTAGCAAATACAAGGCATTGACGAGCAAATACAAGGCATTGACGAGCAAATACAAGGCATCGACTAGCAAATACAAGGCATTGACTAGCAAATACAAGGCATTGACTAGCAAATACAAGGCATTGACGAGCAAATACAAGGCATTGACGAGCAAATACAAGGCATTGACGAGCAAACACAAGGCATTGACTAAATACAAGGCATTGACGAGCAAATACAAGGCATTGACGAGCAAATACAAGGCATCAACGAGCAAATACAAGGCATTGACGAGCAAATACAAGGCATCAACGAGCAAATACAAGGCATTGACGAGCAAACACAAGGCATTAACTACAAATACAAGGTATTGACGAGCAAATACAAGGCATTGACGAGCAAATACAAGGCATCAACGAGCAAATACAAGGCATTGACTAGCAAATACAATGCATTGAGTAACAAATACAAGGCATTGAGGAGAAAATACAAGGCATTGACGAGCAAATACAAGGCATCGACGAGCAAATACAAGGCATTGATGAGCAAATACAACGCATTGGTGAGCAAATACAAGGCATTGACGAGCAAACACAAGGCATTGACTAAATACAAGGCATTGACGAGCAAATACAAGGCATTGACGAGCAAATACAAGGCATCAACGAGCAAATACAAGGCATTGACGAGCAAATACAAGGCATCAACGAGCAAATACAAGGCATTGACGAGCAAATACAAGGCATTGACGAGCAAATACAAGGCATCAACGAGCAAATACAAGGCATTGACGAGCAAATACAAGGCACTGATGAGCAAATACAAGGCATTGACTAGCAAATACAAGGCATTGACGAGCAAATACAAGGCATCAGCGAGAAAATACAAGGCATCAGCGAGCAAATACAAGGCATTGAATAGCAAATACAAGGCATGGACGAGCAAATAAAAACCATTGACGAGCAAATACAAGGCATTGACGAGCAAATACAAGGCATCGACGAGCAAATACAAGGCATCGACGAGCAAATACAAGGCATTGACGAGCAAATACAAGACATCGACGAGCAAATACAAGGCATTGACTAGCAAATACAAGGCATTGACGAGCAAATACAAGGCATTGACGAGCAAATACAAGGCATTGACGAGCAAATACTAGGCATTGACTTGCAAATACAAGGCATTGACTAGCAAATACAAGGCATTGACGAGCAAATACAAGGCACTGACGAGCAAATTCCTGTCAAAAGCATTGACGAGCAAATACAAGGCATCAACGAGCAAATACAAGGCATCGACGAGCAAATACAAGGCATTGACTAGCAAATGCAAGGCATTGACTAGCAAATACAAGGCATTGACGAGCAAATACAAGGCATCAACGAGCAAATACAAGGCATTGAATAGCAAATACAAGGCATTGACGAACAAATACAAGGCATAAACGAGCAAATACAAGGCATTGACGAGCAAATACAAGGCATCAACGAGCAAATACAAGGCATTGACGAGCAAATACAAGGCCTTGAATAGCAAATACAAGGCATGGACGAGCAAATACAAGGCATCGACGAGCAAATACAAGGCATCGACGAGGAAATACAAGGCATTGACGAGCAAATACAAGGCATCGACGAGCAAATAAAAGGCATTGACGAGCAAATACAAGGCATTGACAAGCAAATACAAGGCATGAACGAGCAAATACAAGGCATTGACGAGCAAATTCAAGGCATTGGCGAGCAAATACAAGGCATTGACTAGCAAATACAAGGCATTGACGACCAAATACAAGGCATCGACGAGCAAATACAAGGCCTTGAATAGCAAATACAAGGCATTGACGAACAAATACAAGGCATCAACGAGCAAATACAAGGCATTGACGAGCAAATACAAGGCCTTAAATGGCAAATACAAGGCATGGACGAGCAAATACAAGGCATCGACGAGCAAATACAAGGCATCGACGAGCAAATACAAGGCATTGACGAGCAAATACAAGGCATTGACGAGCAAATACAAGGCATTGGCGAGCAAATACAAGGCATTGACTAGCAAATACAAGGCATTGACGACCAAATACAAGGCATCGACGAGCAAATACAAGGCCTTGAATAGCAAATACAAGGCATTGACGAACAAATACAAGGCATCAACGAGCAAATACAAGGCATTGACGAGCAAATACAAGGCATCAACGAGCAAATACAAGGCATTGACTAGCAAATACAAGGCATTGACGACCAAATACAAGGCATCGACGAGCAAATACAAGGCCTTGAATAGCAAATACAAGGCATTGACGAACAAATACAAGGCATCAACGAGCAAATACAAGGCATTGATGAGCAAACACAAGGCATCAACGAGCAAATACAAGGCATTGACGAGCAAACACAAGGCATTGACTACAAATACAAGGCATTGACGAGCAATACAAGGCATTGACGAGCAAATACAAGGCACTAATGAGCAAATACAAGGCATTGACTAGCAAATACAAGGCATTGACGATCAAATACAAGGCATCAGCGAGCAAATACAAGGCATCAGCGAGCAAATACAAGGCATTGAATAGCAAATACAAGGCATGGACGAGCAAATACTATGCATTGACGAGCAAATACAAGGCATTGACGAGCTAATACAAGGCATCGACGAGCAAATACAAGGCATCGACGAGCAAATACAAGGCATTGACGAGCAAATACAAGACATCGACGAGCAAATACAAGGCATTGACTAGCAAATACAAGGCATTGACGAGCAAATACAAGGCATTGACGAGCAAATACAAGGCATTGACGAGCAAATACTAGGCATTGACTTGCAAATACAAGGCATTGACTAGCAAGTACAAGGCATTGACGAGCAAATACAAGGCACTGACGAGCAAATTCCTGTCAAAAGCATTGACGAGCAAATACAAGGCATCAACGAGCAAATACAAGGCATCGACGAGCAAATACAAGGCATTGACGAGCAAATGCAAGGCATTGACTAGCAAATACAAGGCATTGACGAGCAATACAAGGCATTGACGAGCAAATACAAAGCATTGAATAGCAAATACAAGGCATTGACTAGCAAATACAAGGCATTGACGATCAAATACAAGGCATCAGCGAGCAAATACAAGGCATCAGCGAGCAAATACAAGGCATTGAATAGCAAATACAAGGCATGGACGAGCAAATACTAGGCATTGACGAGCAAATACAAGGCATTGACGAGCTAATACAAGGCATCGACGAGCAAATACAAGGCATCGGCGAGCAAATACAAGGCATTGACGAGCAAATACAAGACATCGACGAGCAAATACAAGGCATTGACTAGCAAATACAAGGCATTGACGAGCAAATACAAGGCATTGACGAGCAAATACAAGGCATTGACGAGCAAATACTAGGCATTGACTTGCAAATACAAGGCATTGACTAGCAAGTACAAGGCATTGACGAGCAAATACAAGGCACTGATGAGCAAATTCCTGTCAAAAGCATTGACGAGCAAATACAAGGCATCAACGAGCAAATACAAGGCATCGACGAGCAAATACAAGGCATTGACTAGCAAATGCAAGGCATTGACTAGCAAATACAAGGCATTGACGAGCAAATACAAGGCACCAACGAGCAAATACAAGGCATTGAATAGCAAATACAAGGCATTGACGAACAAATACAAGGCATAAACGAGCAAATACAAGGCATTGACGAGCAAATACAAGGCATCAACGAGCAAATACAAGGCATTGACGAGCAAATACAAGGCCTTGAATGGCAAATACAAGGCATGGACGAGCAAATACAAGGCATCGACGAGCAAATACAAGGCATCGACGAGGAAATACAAGGCATTGACGAGCAAATACAAGGCATCCACGAGCAAATAAAAGGCATTGACGAGCAAATACAAGGCATTGACAAGCAAATACAAGGCATGAACGAGCAAATACAAGGCATTGACGAGCAAATACAAGGCATTGGCGAGCAAATACAAGGCATTGACTAGCAAATACAAGGCATTGACGACCAAATACAAGGCATCGACGAGCAAATACAAGGCCTTGAATAGCAAATACAAGGCATTGTCGAACAAATACAAGGCATCAACGAGCAAATACAAGGCATTGACGAGCAAATACAAGGCATCAACGAGCAAATACAAGGCATTGACGAGCAAATACAAGGCCTTAAATGGCAAATACAAGGCATGGACGAGCAAATACAAGGCATCGACGAGCAAATACAAGGCATCGACGAGCAAATACAAGGCATTGACGAGCAAATACAATGCATCGACGAGTAAATACAAGACATTGACTAGCAAATACAAGGCATTGACTAGCAAATACAAGGCATTGACGAGCAAATACAAGGCACTGATGAGCAAATACAAGGCATTGACTAGCAAATACAAGGCATTGACGAGCAAATACAAGGCGTTAGCGAGCAAATACAAGGCATTGACAAGCAAATACAAGGCATTGATGAGCAAATACAAGGCATTGATGAGCAAATACAAGGCATTGACTAGCAAATACAAGGCATTGACGAGCAAATACAAGGCATTGACGAGCAAATACAAGGCATCGACTAGCAAATACAAGGCATTGACTAGCAAATACAAGGCATTGACTAGCAAATACAAGGCATTGACGAGCAAATACAAGGCATTGACTAGCAAATACAAGGCATTGACTAGCAAATACAAGGCATTGAGGAGCAAATACAAGGCATCGACGAGAAAATACAAGGCATTGATGAGCAAATACAACGCATTGACGAGCAAATACAAGGATTGACGAGCAAATACAAGGCAATGATGAGCAAATACAAGGCATTGACTAGCAAATACAAGGCATTGACGAGCAAATACAAGGCAGTGATAAGCAAATACAAGGCATTGACTAGCAAATACAATGCATTGACTAACAAATACAAGGCATTGAGGAGCAAATACAAGGCATTGACGAGCAAATACAAGGCATCAACAAGCAAATACAAGGCATTGACGAGCAAATACAAGGCATCAACGAGCAAATACAAGGCATTGACGAGCAAATACAAGGCCTTAAATGGCAAATACAAGGCATGGACGAGCAAATACAAGGCATCGACGAGCAAATACAAGGCATCGACGAGCAAATACAAGGCATTGACGAGCAAATACAATGCATCGACGAGTAAATACAAGACATTGACTAGCAAATACAAGGCATTGACTAGCAAATACAAGGCATTGACGAGCAACTACGAGGCACTGATGAGCAAATACAAGGCATTGACTAGCAAATACAAGGCATTGACGAGCAAATACAAGGCGTTAGCGAGCAAATACAAGGCATTGACGAGCAAATACAAGGCATGGACGAGCAAATACAAGGCATCGACGAGCAAATACAAGGCATCGACGAGCAAATACAAGGCATTGACGAGCAAATACAATGCATCGACGAGCAAATACAAGACATTGACTAGCAAATACAAGGCATTGACTAGCAAATACAAGGCATTGACGAGCAAATACAAGGCACTGATGAGCAAATACAAGGCATTGACTAGCAAATACAAGGCATTGACGAGCAAATACAAGGCATTAGCGAGCAAATACAAGGCATTGACGAGCAAATACAATGCATTGATGAGCAAATACAAGGCATTGATGAGCAAATACAAGGCATTGACTAGCAAATACAAGGCATTGACGAGCAAATATAAGGCATTGACGAGCAAATACAAGGCATCGACTAGCAAATACAAGGCATTGACTAGCAAATACAAGGCATTGACTAGCAAATACAAGGCATTGACGAGCAAATACAAGGCATTGACTAGCAAATACAAGGCATTGACTAGCAAATACAAGGCATTGAGGAGCAAATACAAGGCATCGACGAGAAAATACAAGGCATTGATGAGCAAATACAACGCATTGACGAGCAAATACAAGGATTGACGAGCAAATACAAGGCAATGATGAGCAAATACAAGGCATTGACTAGCAAATACAAGGCATTGACGAGCAAATACAAGGCAGTGATAAGCAAATACAAGGCATTGACTAGCAAATACAATGCATTGACTAACAAATACAAGGCATTGAGGAGCAAATACAAGGCATTGACGAGCAAATACAAGGCATCGACGAGCAAATACAAGGCATTGATGAGCAAACACAACGCATTGGTGAGCAAATACAAGGCATTGACGAGCAAACACAAGGCATTGACTAAATACAAGGCATTGACGAGCAAATACAAGGCATTGACGAGCAAATACAAGGCATCAACGAGCAAATACAAGGCATTGACGAGCAAATACAAGGCATCAACGAGCAAATACAAGGCATTGACGAGCAAACACAAGGCATTGACTACAAATACAAGGCATTGACGAGCAAATACAAGGCATTGACGAGCAAATACAAGGCATTGACGAGCAAATACAAGGAATCGACGAGCAAATACAAGGAATCGACGAGCAAATACAAGGCATCAACGAGCAAATACAAGGCATTGACTAGCAAATACAAGGCATTGACGAGCAAATACAATGCATTGACGAGCAAATACAAGGCATTGACGAGCAAATACAAGGCATTGACGAGCAAATACAAGGCATCAACGAGCAAATACAAGGCATTGACGAGCAAATACAAGGCATCAACGAGCAAATACAAGGCATTGACGAGCAAATACAAGGCATTGACTACAAATACAAGGCATTGACGAGCAAATACAAGGCATTGACGAGCAAATACAAGGCATTGATGAGCAAATACAAGGCATTGACTAGCAAATACAAGGCATTGACTAGCAAATACAAGGCATTGACGAGCAAATACAAGGCATTGACTAGCAAATACAAGGCATTGACTAGCAAATACAAGGCATTGAGGAGCAAATACAAGGCATCGACGAGAAAATACAAGGCATTGATGAGCAAATACAACGCATTGACGAGCAAATACAAGGATTGACGAGCAAATACAAGGCAATGATGAGCAAATACAAGGCATTGACTAGCAAATACAAGGCATTGACGAGCAAATACAAGGCAGTGATAAGCAAATACAAGGCATTGACTAGCAAATACAATGCATTGACTAACAAATACAAGGCATTGAGGAGCAAATACAAGGCATTGACGAGCAAATACAAGGCATCGACGAGCAAATACAAGGCATTGATGAGCAAACACAACGCATTGGTGAGCAAATACAAGGCATTGACGAGCAAACACAAGGCATTGACTAAATACAAGGCATTGACGAGCAAATACAAGGCATTGACGAGCAAATACAAGGCATCAACGAGCAAATACAAGGCATTGACGAGCAAATACAAGGCATCAACGAGCAAATACAAGGCATTGACGAGCAAATACAAGGCATTGACTACAAATACAAGGCATTGACGAGCAAATACAAGGCATTGACGAGCAAATACAAGGCATTGACGAGCAAATACAAGGAATTGACGAGCAAATACAAGGAATCGACGAGCAAATACAAGGCATCAACGAGCAAATACAAGGCATTGACTAGCAAATACAAGGCATTGACGAGGAAATACAATGCATTGACGAGCAAATACAAGGCATTGACGAGCAAATACAAGGCATTGACGAGCAAATACAAGGCATCAACGAGCAAATACAAGGCATTGATGAGCAAACACAAGGCATCAACGAGCAAATACAAGGCATTGACGAGCAAACACAAGGCATTGACTACAAATACAAGGCATTGACGAGCAAATACAAGGCATTGACGAGCAAATAAAAGGCACTGATGAGCAAATACAAGGCATTGACTAGCAAATACAAGGCATTGACGAGCAAATACAAGGCATCAGCGAGCAAATACAAGGCATCAGCGAGCAACTACAAGGCATTGAATAGCAAATACAAGGCATGGACGAGCAAATACAAGGCATTGACGAGCAAATACAAGGCATTGACGAGCAAATACAAGGCATCGACGAGCAAATACAAGGCATCGACGAGCAAATACAAGGCATTGACGAGCAAATACAAGACATCGACGAGCAAATACAAGGCATTGACTAGCAAATACAAGGCATTGACGAGCAAATACAAGGCATTGAGGAGGAAATACAAGGCATCGACGAGAAAATACAAGGCATTGATGAGCAAATACAACGCATTGACGAGCAAATACAAGGATTGACGAGCAAATACAAGGCAATGATGAGCAAATACAAGGCATTGACTAGCAAATACAAGGCATTGACGAGCAAATACAAGGCAGTGATAAGCAAATACAAGGCATTGACTAGCAAATACAATGCATTGACTAACAAATACAAGGCATTGAGGAGCAAATACAAGGCATTGACGAGCAAATACAAGGCATTGATGAGCAAATACAACGCATTGGTGAGCAAATACAAGGCATTGACGAGCAAACACAAGGCATTGACTAGCAAATGCAAGGCATTGACTAGCAAATACAAGGCATTGACGAGCAAATACAAGGCACCAACGAGCAAATACAAGGCATTGAATAGCAAATACAAGGCATTGACGAGCAAATACAAGGCATCAACGAGCAAATACAAGGCATTGACGAGCAAATACAAGGCCTTGAATGGCAAATACAAGGCATGGACGAGCAAATACAAGGCATCGACGAGCAAATACAAGGCATCGACGAGGAAATACAAGGCATTGACGAGCAAATGCAAGGCATCGACGAGCAAATAAAAGGCATTGACGAGCAAATACAAGGCATTGACAAGCAAATACAAGGCATGAACGAGCAAATACAAGGCATTGACGAGCAAATACAAGGCATTGGCGAGCAAATACAAGGCATTGACTAGCAAATACAAGGCATTGACGACCAAATACAAGGCATCGACGAGCAAATACAAGGCCTTGAATAGCAAATACAAGGCATTGTCGAACAAATACAAGGCATCAACGAGCAAATACAAGGCATTGACGAGCAAATACAAGGCATCAACGAGCAAATACAAGGCATTGACGAGCAAATACAAGGCCTTAAATGGCAAATACAAGGCATGGACGAGCAAATACAAGGCATCGACGAGCAAATACAAGGCATCGACGAGCAAATACAAGGCATTGACGAGCAAATACAATGCATCGACGAGTAAATACAAGACATTGACTAGCAAATACAAGGCATTGACTAGCAAATACAAGGCATTGACGAGCAAATACAAGGCACTGATGAGCAAATACAAGGCATTGACTAGCAAATACAAGGCATTGACGAGCAAATACAAGGCGTTAGCGAGCAAATACAAGGCATTGACGAGCAAATACAAGGCATTGATGAGCAAATACAAGGCATTGATGAGCAAATACAAGGCATTGACTAGCAAATACAAGGCATTGACGAGCAAATACAAGGCATTGACGAGCAAATACAAGGCATCGACTAGCAAATACAAGGCATTGACTAGCAAATACAAGGCATTGACTAGCAAATACAAGGCATTGACGAGCAAATACAAGGCATTGACTAGCAAATACAAGGCATTGACTAGCAAATACAAGGCATTGAGGAGCAAATACAAGGCATCGACGAGAAAATACAAGGCATTGATGAGCAAATACAACGCATTGACGAGCAAATACAAGGATTGACGAGCAAATACAAGGCAATGATGAGCAAATACAAGGCATTGACTAGCAAATACAAGGCATTGACGAGCAAATACAAGGCAGTGATAAGCAAATACAAGGCATTGACTAGCAAATACAATGCATTGACTAACAAATACAAGGCATTGAGGAGCAAATACAAGGCATTGACGAGCAAATACAAGGCATCAACGAGCAAATACAAGGCATTGACGAGCAAATACAAGGCATCAACGAGCAAATACAAGGCATTGACGAGCAAATACAAGGCCTTAAATGGCAAATACAAGGCATGGACGAGCAAATACAAGGCATCGACGAGCAAATACAAGGCATCGACGAGCAAATACAAGGCATTGACGAGCAAATACAATGCATCGACGAGTAAATACAAGACATTGACTAGCAAATACAAGGCATTGACTAGCAAATACAAGGCATTGACGAGCAAATACAAGGCACTGATGAGCAAATACAAGGCATTGACTAGCAAATACAAGGCATTGACGAGCAAATACAAGGCGTTAGCGAGCAAATACAAGGCATTGACGAGCAAATACAAGGCATTGATGAGCAAATACAAGGCATTGATGAGCAAATACAAGGCATTGACTAGCAAATACAAGGCATTGACGAGCAAATATAAGGCATTGACGAGCAAATACAAGGCATCGACTAGCAAATACAAGGCATTGACTAGCAAATACAAGGCATTGACTAGCAAATACAAGGCATTGACGAGCAAATACAAGGCATTGACTAGCAAATACAAGGCATTGACTAGCAAATACAAGGCATTGAGGAGCAAATACAAGGTATCGACGAGAAAATACAAGGCATTGATGAGCAAATACAACGCATTGACGAGCAAATACAAGGATTGACGAGCAAATACAAGGCAATGATGAGCAAATACAAGGCATTGACTAGCAAATACAAGGCATTGACGAGCAAATACAAGGCAGTGATAAGCAAAGACAAGGCATTGACTAGCAAATACAATGCATTGACTAACAAATACAAGGCATTGAGGAGCAAATACAAGGCATTGACGAGCAAATACAAGGCATCGACGAGCAAATACAAGGCATTGATGAGCAAATACAACGCATTGGTGAGCAAATACAAGGCATTGACGAGCAAACACAAGGCATTGACTAAATACAAGGCATTGACGAGCAAATACAAGGCATTGACGAGCAAATACAAGGCATCAACGAGCAAATACAAGGCATTGACGAGCAAATACAAGGCATCAACGAGCAAATACAAGGCATTGACGAGCAAACACAAGGCATTGACTACAAATACAAGGCATTGACGAGCAAATACAAGGCATTGACGAGCAAATACAAGGCATCAACGAGCAAATACAAGGTATTGACGAGCAAATATAAGGAATCGACGAGCAAATACAAGGCATCAACGAGCAAATACAAGGCATTGACTAGCAAATACAAGGCATTGACGAGGAAATACAATGCATTGACGAGCAAATACAAGGTATTGACGAGCAAATACAAGGCATTGACGAGCAAATACAAGGCATCAACGAGCAAATACAAGGCATTGATGAGCAAACACAAGGCATCAACGAGCAAATACAAGGCATTGACGAGCAAACACAAGGCATTGACTACAAATACAAGGCATTGACGAGCAAATACAAGGCATTGACGAGCAAATAAAAGGCACTGATGAGCAAATACAAGGCATTGACTAGCAAATACAAGGCATTGACGAGCAAATACAAGGCATCAGCGAGCAAATACAAGGCATCAGCGAGCAACTACAAGGCATTGAATAGCAAATACAAGGCATGGACGAGCAAATACAAGGCATTGACGAGCAAATACAAGGCATTGACGAGCAAATACAAGGCATCGACGAGCAAATACAAGGCATCGACGAGCAAATACAAGGCATTGACGAGCAAATACAAGACATCGACGAGCAAATACAAGGCATTGACTAGCAAATACAAGGCATTGACGAGCAAATACAAGGCATTGAGGAGGAAATACAAGGCATCGACGAGAAAATACAAGGCATTGATGAGCAAATACAACGCATTGACGAGCAAATACAAGGATTGACGAGCAAATACAAGGCAATGATGAGCAAATACAAGGCATTGACTAGCAAATACAAGGCATTGACGAGCAAATACAAGGCAGTGATAAGCAAATACAAGGCATTGACTAGCAAATACAATGCATTGACTAACAAATACAAGGCATTGAGGAGCAAATACAAGGCATTGACGAGCAAATACAAGGCATTGATGAGCAAATACAACGCATTGGTGAGCAAATACAAGGCATTGACGAGCAAACACAAGGCATTGACTAAATACAAGGCATTGACGAGCAAACACAAGGCATTGACGAGCAAATACAAGGCATCAACGAGCAAATACAAGGCATTGACGAGCAAATACAAGGCATCAACGAGCAAATACAAGGCATTGACGAGCAAATACAAGGCATTGACTACAAATACAAGGCATTGACGAGCAAATACAAGGCATTGACGAGCAAATACAAGGCATCAACGAGCAAATACAAGGCATTGACGAGCAAATATAAGGCATCGACGAGCAAATACAAGGCATCAACGAGCAAATACAAGGCATTGACTAGCAAATACAAGGCATTGACGAGCAAACACAA
This sequence comes from Chrysogorgia sp. JL179-B06, assembly GCA_035772405.1. Classification (NCBI taxonomy): domain Eukaryota; kingdom Metazoa; phylum Cnidaria; class Anthozoa; order Scleralcyonacea; family Chrysogorgiidae; genus Chrysogorgia; species Chrysogorgia sp. JL179-B06. The sequence continues at coordinate 1,071,253 of JAYKKM010000373.1, forward strand.
TGCATTGACGAGCAAATACAAGGCATTGACGAGCAAATACAAGGCATTGACGAGCAAATACAAGGCATCAACGAGCAAATACAAGGCATTTATGAGCAAACACAAGGCATCAACGAGCAAATACAAGGCATTGACGAGCAAACATAAGGCATTGACTACAAATACAAGGCATTGACGAGCAAATACAAGGCATTGAAGAGCAAATACAAGGCACTGATGAGCAAATACAAGGCATTGACTAGCAAATACAAGGCATTGACGAGCAAATACAAGGCATCAGCGAGCAAATACAAGGCATCAGCGAGCAAATACAAGGCATTGAATAGCAAATACAAGGCATGGACGAGCAAATACAAGGCATTGACGAGCAAATACAAGGCATCGACGAGCAAATACAAGGCATCGACGAGCAAATACAAGGCATCGACGAGCAAATACAAGGCATTGACGAGCAAATACAAGACATCGACGAGCAAATACAAGGCATTGACTAGCAAATACAAGGCATTGACGAGCAAATACAAGGCATTGACTAGCAAATACAAGGCATTGACTAGCAAATACAAGGCATTGAGGAGCAAATACAAGGCATCGACGAGAAAATACAAGGCATTGATGAGCAAATACAACGCATTGACGAGCAAATACAAGGATTGACGAGCAAATACAAGGCAATGATGAGCAAATACAAGGCATTGACGAGCAAATACAAGGCAGTGATAAGCAAATACAAGGCATTGACTAGCAAATACAATGCATTGACTAACAAATACAAGGCATTGACGAGCAAATACAAGGCATTGACGAGCAAATACAAGGCATCGACGAGCAAATACAAGGCATTGATGAGCAAATACAACGCATTGGTGAGCAAATACAAGGCATTGACGAGCAAACACAAGGCATTGACTAAATACAAGGCATTGACGAGCAAATACAAGGCATTGACGAGCAAATACAAGGCATCAACGAGCAAATACAAGGCATTGACGAGCAAATACAAGGCATCAACGAGCAAATACAAGGCATTGACGAGCAAACACAAGGCATTGGCTACAAATACAAGGCATTGACGAGCAAATACAAGGCATTGACGAGCAAATACAAGGCATCAACGAGCAAATACAAGGAATTGACGAGCAAATATAAGGCATCGACGAGCAAATACAAGGCATCAACGAGCAAATACAAGGCATTGACTAGCAAATACAAGGCATTGACGAGGAAATACAATGCATTGACGAGCAAATACAAGGCATTGACGAGCAAATACAAGGCATTGACGAGCAAATACAAGGCATCAACGAGCAAATACAAGGCATTGATGAGCAAACACAAGGCATCAACGAGCAAATACAAGGCATTGACGAGCAAACACAAGGCATTGACTACAAATACAAGGCATTGACGAGCAAATACAAGGCATTGACGAGCAAATACAAGGCACTGATGAGCAAATACAAGGCATTGACTAGCAAATACAAGGCATTGACGAGCAAATACAAGGCATCAGCGAGCAAATACAAGGCATTGAATAGCAAATACAAGGCATTGACGAGCAAATACAAGGCATTGACGAGCAAATACAAGGCATTGACGAGCAAATACAAGGTATTGACGAGCAAATACAAGGAATCGACGAGCAAATACAAGGCATCAACGAGCAAATACAAGGCATTGACTAGCAAATACAAGGCAGACGAGGAAATACAATGCATTGACGAGCAAATACAAGGCATTGACGAGCAAATACAAGGCATTGACGAGCAAATACAAGGCATCAACGAGCAAATACAAGGCATTGATGAGCAAATACAAGGCATCAACGAGCAAATACAAGGCATTGACGAGCAAACACAAGGCATTGACTACAAATACAAGGCATTGACGAGCAAATACAAGGCATTGACGAGCAAATACAAGGCATCAACGAGCAAATACAAGGTATTGACGAGCAAATATAAGGAATCGACGAGCAAATACAAGGCATCAACGAGCAAATACAAGGCATTGACTAGCAAATACAAGGCATTGACGAGGAAATACAATGCATTGACGAGCAAATACAAGGCATTGACGAGCAAATACAAGGCATTGACGAGCAAATACAAGGCATCAACGAGCAAATACAAGGCATTGATGAGCAAACACAAGGCATCAACGAGCAAATACAAGGCATTGACGAGCAAACACAAGGCATTGACTACAAATACAAGGCATTGACGAGCAAATACAAGGCATTGACGAGCAAATACAAGGCACTGATGAGCAAATACAAGGCATTGACTAGCAAATACAAGGCATTGACGAGCAAATACAAGGCATCAGCGAGCAAATACAAGGCATCAGCGAGCAAATACAAGGCATTGAATAGCAAATACAAGGCATGGACGAGCAAATACAAGGCATTGACGAGCAAATACAAGGCATTGACGAGCAAATACAAGGTATTGACGAGCAAATATAAGGAATCGACGAGCAAATACAAGGCATCAACGAGCAAATACAAGGCATTGACTAGCAAATACAAGGCATTGACGAGGAAATACAATGCATTGACGAGCAAATACAAGGCATTGACGAGCAAATACAAGGCATTGACGAGCAAATACAAGGCATCAACGAGCAAATACAAGGCATTGATGAGCAAACACAAGGCATCAACGAGCAAATACAAGGCATTGACGAGCAAACACAAGGCATTGACTACAAATACAAGGCATTGACGAGCAAATACAAGGCATTGACGAGCAAATACAAGGCACTGATGAGCAAATACAAGGCATTGACTAGCAAATACAAGGCATTGACGAGCAAATACAAGGCATCAGCGAGCAAATACAAGGCATCAGCGAGCAAATACAAGGCATTGAATAGCAAATACAAGGCATGGACGAGCAAATACAAGGCATTGACGAGCAAATACAAGGCATTGACGAGCAAATACAAGGCATTGACGAGCAAATACAAGGCATCGACGAGCAAATACAAGGCATTGACGAGCAAATACAAGGCATCAACGAGCAAATACAACGCATCAACGAGCAAATACAAGGCATTGGCGAGCAAATACAAGGCATCAAAGAGCAAATACAAGGCATCAACGAGCAAATACAAGGCATTGACGAGCAAATACAAGGCATCGATGAGCAAATACAAGGCATTTACTAGCAAATACAAGGCATTGACGAGCAAATACAATGCATTGACGAGCAAATACAAGGCATCAACGAGCAAATACAAGGCATCGACTAGCAAATACAAGGCATTGACTAGCAAATACAAGGCATTGACGAGCAAATACAATGCATTGGCGAGCAAATACAATGCATTGACTACCAAATACAAGGCATTGATGAGCAAATACAAGGCATTGACTAGCAAATACAAGGCATCAACGAGCAAATAGAAAGGCTTTGAATAGCAAATACAAGGCATCAACGAGCAATTACAAGGCATTGACGAGCAAATACAATGCATTGACGAGCAAATACAAGGCACTGACTAGCAAATACAAGGCATCAACGAGCAAATACAAGGCATTGACTAGCAAATACAAGGCATCAACGAGCAAATACAAGGCATTGACTAGCAAATACAAGGCATCAACGAGCAAATACAAGGCATTGACTAGCAAATACAAGGTATTGAGGAGCAAATACAAGGCATTGACTAGCAAATACAAGGCATCAACGAGCAAATACAAGGCATTGACTAGCAAATCAATGCATCGACGAGCAAATACAAGGCATTGACGAGCAAATACAATGCATCGACGAGCAAATACAAGGCATCGACGAGCAAATACAAGGCATTGACTAGCAAATACAAGGCATCGACGAGCAAATACAAGGCATAAACGAGTTTACAAGGTATTGACGAGCAAATACAAGGCATTGACGAGCAAATACAAGGCATTGACGAGCAAATACAAGGCATCAACGAGCAAATACAAGGCATTGACTAGCAAATACAAAGCATTGACGAGCAAATACAAGGCATTAACGAGCAAATACAAGGCATCAACGAGCAAATACAAGGCATAAACGAGCAAATACAAGGCATCAACGAGCAAATACAAGGCATTGACTAGCAAATACAAGGCATTGACGAGCAAATACAATGCATTGACTAGCAAATACAAGGCATTGACGAGCAAATACAAGGCATCAACGAGCAAATACAAGGCATTGAATAGCAAATACAAGGCATCAACGAGCAAATACAAGGCATTGACGAGCAAATACAAGGCATTGACGAGCAAATACAAGGCACTGACTAGCAAATACAATGCATCGACGAGCAAATACATGGCATCGACGAGCAAATACAAGGCATTGACTAGCAAATACAAGGCATTGACGAGCAAATACAAGGCATTGACGAGCAAATACAAGGCATTGACGAGCAAATACAAGGCATCAACGAGCAAATACAAGGCATTGACTAGCAAATACAAGGCATCAACGAGCAATTACAAGGCATTGACGAGCAAATACAAGGCATTGACGAGCAAATACAAGGCATTGACTAGCAAATACAATGCATCGACGAGCAAATACAAGGCATCGACGAGCAAATACAAGGCATTGACTAGCAAATACAAGGCATTGACGAGCAAATACAAGGCATTGACGAGCAAATACAAGGGATTGACGAGCAAATACAAGGCATCGACGAGCAAATACAAGGCATCAACGAGCAAATACAAGGCATTGACTAGCAAATACAAGGCATCAACGAGCAAATACAAGGCATTGACGAGCAAATACAAGGCATCAACGAGCAAATACAAGGCATTGACTAGCAAATACAAGGCATCAACGAGCAAATACAAGGCATTGACGAGCAAATACAAGGCATTGACGAGCAAATACAAGGCATTGACTAGCAAATACAATGCATCGACGAGCAAATACAAGGCATCGACGAGCAAATACAAGGCATTGACGAGCAAATACAAGGCATTGACGAGCAAATACAAGGCATTGACGAGCAAATACAAGGCATTGACGAGCAAATACAAGGCATCAACGAGCAAATACAAGGCATTGACGAGCAAATACAAGGCATCAACGAGCAAATACAAGGCATTGACGAGCAAATACAAGGCATCAACGAGCAAATACAAGGCATTGACGAGCAAATACAAGGCATTGACTAGCAAATACAAGGCATTGACGAGCAAATACAAGGCATTGACTAGCAAATACAAGGCATTGACGAGCAAATACAAGGCATCAACGAGCAAATACAAGGCATCAACGAGCAAATACAAGGCATTGAATAGCAAATACAAGGCATCAACGAGCAATTACAAGGCATTGACGAGCAAATACAATGCATTGACGAGCAAATACAAGGCACTGACTAGCAAATACAATGCATCGACGAGCAAATACAAGGCATCGACGAGCAAATACAATGCATTGACTAGCAAATACAAGGCATTGACGAGCAAATACAAGGCATTGACGAGCAAATACAAGGCATTGACGAGCAAATACAAGGCATCAACGAGCAAATACAAGGCATTGAATAGCAAATACAAGGCATCAACGAGCAAATACAAGGCATTGACGAGCAAATACAATGCATTGACGAGCAAATACAAGGCACTGACTAGCAAATACAATGCATCGACGAGCAAATACATGGCATCGACGAGCAAATACAATGCATTGACTAGCAAATACAAGGCATTGACGAGCAAATACAAGGCATCAACGAGCAAATACAAGGCATTGACTAGCAAATACAAGGCATCAACGAGCAAATACAAGGCATTGACGAGCAAATACAAGGCATTGACTAGCAAATACAAGGCATTGACGAGCAAATACAAGGCATTGACGAGCAAATACAAGGCATTGACGAGCAAATACAAGGCATCAACGAGCAATTACAAGGCATCAACGAGCAAATACAAGGCATTGAATAGCAAATACAAGGCATCAACGAGCAAATACAAGGCATTGACGAGCAAATACAAGGCATTGACGAGCAAATACAAGGCATTGACTAGCAAATACAAGGCATCGACGAGCAAATACATGGCATCGACGAGCAAATACAAGGCATTGACTAGCAAATACAAGGCATTGACGAGCAAATACAAGGCATTGACGAGCAAATACAAGGCATTGACGAGCAAATACAAGGCATCAACGAGCAAATACAAGGCATTGACTAGCAAATACAAGGCATCAACGAGCAAATACAAGGCATTGACGAGCAAATACAAGGCATTGACGAGCAAATACAAGGCATTGACTAGCAAATACAAGGCATCGACGAGCAAATACAAGGCATCGACGAGCAAATACAATGCATTGACTAGCAAATACAAGGCATTGACGAGCAAATACAAGGCATCAACGAGCAAATAGAAAGGCTTTGAATAGCAAATACAAGGCATCAACGAGCAATTACAAGGCATTGACGAGCAAATACAATGCATTGACGAGCAAATACAAGGCACTGACTAGCAAATACAAGGCATCAACGAGCAAATACAAGGCACTGACTAGCAAATACAAGGCATCAACGAGCAAATACAAGGCATTGACTAGCAAATACAAGGCATCAACGAGCAAATACAAGGCATTGACTAGCAAATACAAGGTATTGAGGAGCAAATACAAGGCATTGACTAGCAAATACAAGGAATCAACGGGCAAATGCAAGGCATTGACTAGCAAATCAATGCATCGACGAGAAAATACAAGGCATTGACGAGCAAATACAATGCATCGACGAGCAAATACAAGGCATCGACGAGCAAACACAATGCATTGACTAGCAAATACAAGGCATCGACGAGCAAATACAAGGCATAAACGAGTTTACAAGGTATTGACGAGCAAATACAAGGCATTGACGAGCAAATACAAGGCATTGACGAGCAAATAGAAGGCATCAACGAGCAAATACAAGGCATTGAATAGCAAATACAAAGAATTGACGAGCATATTTACAAGGCATTAACGAGTAAATACGAGGCATCAACGAGCAAAACAAGGCGAAAAACGAGCAAATACAAGGCATCAACGAGCAAATAGAAGGCATTGACTAGCAAATACAAGGCATTGACGAGCAAATACAATGCATTGACTAGCAAATACAAGGCATTGACGAGCAAATACAAGGCATCAACGAGCAAATACAAGGCATTGAATAGCAAATACAAGGCATCAACGAGCAAATACAAGGCATTGACGAGCAAATACAATGCATTGACGAGCAAATACAAGGCACTGACTAGTAAATACAATGCATTGACGAGCAAATACATGGCATCGACGAGCAAATACAATGCATTGACTAGCAAATACAAGGCATTGACGAGCAAATACAAGGCATTGACGAGCAAATGCAAGGGATTGACGAGCAAATACAAGGCATCAACGAGCAAATACAAGGCATTGAATAGCAAATACAAGGCATCAACGAGCAATTACAAGGCATTGACGAGCAAATACAATGCATTGACGAGCAAATACAAGGTACTGACTAGCAAATACAATGCATCGACGAGCAAATACATGGCATCGACGAGCAAATACAATGCATTGACTAGCAAATACAAGGCATTGACGAGCAAATACAAGGCATTGACGAGCAAATACAAGGGATTGACGAGCAAATACAAGGCATCGACGAGCAAATACAAGGCATCAACGAGCAAATACAAGGCATTGAATAGCAAATAGAAGGCATCAACGAGCAATTACAAGGCATTGACGAGCAAATACAAGGCATCAACGAGCAAATACAAGGCATTGAATAGCAAATACAAGGCATCAACGAGCAAATACAAGGCATTGACGAGCAAATACAAGGCATTGACGAGCAAATACAAGGCACTCACTAGCAAATACAAGGCATCGACGAGCAAATACAAGGCATTGACGAGCAAATACAAGGCATTGACTAGCAAATACAAGGCATTGACGAGCAAATACAAGGCATTGACGAGCAAATACAAGGCATTGACTAGCAAATACAAGGCATCGACGAGCAAATACAAGGCATTGACGAGCAAATACAAGGCATTGACGAGCAAATACAAGGCATTGAATAGCAAATACAAGGCATCAACGAGCAATTACAAGGCATTGACGAGCAAATACAATGCATTGACTAGCAAATACAAGGCATTGACGAGCAAATACAAGGCATTGACGAGCAAATACAAGGCATTGAATAGCAAATACAAGGCATCAACGAGCAATTACAAGGCATCAACGAGCAAATACAAGGCATTGAATAGCAAATACAAGGCATCAACGAGCAATTACAAGGCATTGACGAGCAAATACAATGCATTGACGAGCAAATACAAGGCACTGACTAGCAAATACAAAGCATCGACGAGCAAATACATGGCATCGACGAGCAAATACAATGCATTGACTAGCAAATACAAGGCATTGACGAGCAAATACAAGGCATTGACGAGCAAATGCAAGGGATTGACGAGCAAATACAAGGCATCAACGAGCAAATACAAGGCATTGAATAGCAAATACAAGGCATCAACGAGCAATTACAAGGCATTGACGAGCAAATACAATGCATTGACGAGCAAATACAAGGCACTGACTAGCAAATACAATGCATCGACGAGCAAATACATGGCATCGACGAGCAAATACAATGCATTGACTAGCAAATACAAGGCATTGCCGAGAAAATACAAGGCATTGACGAGCAAATACAAGGGATTGACGAGCAAATACAAGGCATCGACGAGCAAATACAAGGCATCAACGAGCAAATACAAGGCATTGAATAGCAAATAGAAGGCATCAACGAGCAATTACAAGGCATTGACGAGCAAATACCAGGCATCAACGAGCAAATACAAGGCATTGACTAGCAAATACAAGGTATTGAGGAGCAAATACAAGGCATTGACTAGCAAATACAAGGAATCAACGGGCAAATGCAAGGCATTGACTAGCAAAGCAATGCATCGACGAGAAAATACAAGGCATTGACGAGCAAATACAATGCATCGACGAGCAAATACAAGGCATCGACGAGCAAACACAATGCATTGACTAGCAAATACAAGGCATCGACGAGCAAATACAAGGCATAAACGAGTTTACAAGGTATTGACGAGCAAATACAAGGCATTGACGAGCAAATACAAGGCATTGACGAGCAAATAGAAGGCATCAACGAGCAAATACAAGGCATTGAATAGCAAATACAAAGAATTGACGAGCATATTTACAAGGCATTAACGAGTAAATACGAGGCATCAACGAGCAAAACAAGGCGAAAAACGAGCAAATACAAGGCATCAACGAGCACATAGAAGGCATTGACTAGCAAATACAAGGCATTGACGAGCAAATACAATGCATTGACTAGCAAATACAAGGCATTGACGAGCAAATACAAGGCATCAACGAGCAAATACAAGGCATTGAATAGCAAATACAAGGCATCAACGAGCAATTACAAGGCATTGACGAGCAAATACAATGCATTGACGAGCAAATACAAGGCACTGACTAGTAAATACAATGCATCGACGAGCAAATACATGGCATCGACGAGCAAATACAATGCATTGACTAGCAAATACAAGGCATTGACGAGCAAATACAAGGCATTGACGAGCAAATGCAAGGGATTGACGAGCAAATACAAGGCATCAACGAGCAAATACAAGGCATTGACGAGCAAATACAAGGCATCAACGAGCAATTACAAGGCATTGACGAGCAAATACAATGCATTGACGAGCAAATACAAGGCACTGACTAGCAAATACAATGCATCGACGAGCAAATACATGGCATCGACGAGCAAATACAATGCATTGACTAGCAAATACAAGGCATTGACGAGCAAATACAAGGCATTGACGAGCAAATACAAGGGATTGACGAGCAAATACAAGGCATTGACGAGCAAATACAAGGCATCGACGAGCAAATACAAGGCATTGAATAGCAAATACAAGGCATTGACGAGCAAATACAAGGCATTGACGAGCAAATACAAGGCATTGACGAGCAAATACAAGGCATTGACGAGCAAATACAAGGCATCAACGAGCAAATACAAGGCATTGACGAGCAAATACAAGGCATTGACGAGCAAATACAAGGCATCACGAGCAAATACAAGGCATTGACGAGCAAATACAAGGCATCGACGAGCAAATACAATGCATTGACGAGCAAATACAAGGCATTGACGAGCAAATACAAGGCATTGACGAGCAAATACAAGGCATTGACGAGCAAATACAAGGCATCAACGAGCAAATACAAGGCATTGACGAGCAAATACAAGGCATCGACGAGCAAATACAAGGCATTGACTAGCAAATACAAGGCATCAACGAGCAAATACAAGGCATTGACGAGCAAATACAATGCATTGACTAGCAAATACAAGGCATTGACGAGCAAATACAAGGCATTGACGAGCAAATACAAGGCATTGACGAGCAAATACAAGGCATTGACGAGCAATTACAAGGCATCAACGAGCAAATACAAGGCATTGAATAGCAAATACAAGGCATCAACGAGCAAATACAAGGCATTGACGAGCAAATACAAGGCATTGACGAGCAAATACAAGGCATTGACTAGCAAATACAAGGCATTGACGAGCAAATACAAGGCATCGACGAGCAAATACAAGGCATTGACTAGCAAATACAAGGCATTGACGAGCAAATACAAGGCATTGACGAGCAAATACAAGGCATTGACGAGCAAATACAAGGCATCAACGAGCAAATACAAGGCATTGACTAGCAAATACAAGGCATCAACGAGCAAATACAAGGCATTGACGAGCAAATACAAGGCATTGACGAGCAAATACAAGGCATTGACTAGCAAATACAAGGCATCGACGAGCAAATACAAGGCATTGACGAGCAAATACAAGGCATTGACTAGCAAATACAAGGCATTGACGAGCAAATACAAGGCATTGACGAGCAAATACAAGGCATTGACGAGCAAATACAAGGCATTGACGAGCAAATACAAGGCATCAACGAGCAAATACAAGGCATTGACTAGCAAATACAAGGCATTGACGAGCAAATACAAGGCATTGACGAGCAAATACAAGGCATCGACGAGCAAATACAAGGCATCGACGAGCAAATACAAGGCATCAACGAGCAAATACAAGGCATTGACGAGCAAATACAAGGCATCAACGAGCAAATACAAGGCATTGACGAGCAAACACAAGGCATTGGCTACAAATACAAGGCATTGACGAGCAAATACAAGGCATTGACGAGCAAATACAAGGCATCAACGAGCAAATACAAGGCATTGACGAGCAAATACAAGGCATCGACGAGCAAATACAAGGCATCAACGAGCAAATACAAGGCATTGACGAGCAAATACAAGGCATCAAAGAGCAAATACAAGGCATCAACGAGCAAATACAAGGCATTGACGAGCAAATTCAATAAAGTAAATAGAGTAAATTAGAGTAAAGTAGAGTAAATTCAATCGGCACTGACGTGGTGGCGACCACCTGACTCCATACTTATTAAAGCTTACTTGGTTATTCCAGTGGATATCCTTATAAATTGTTTGGTTTATTTTATCACTAAGAACGTGGTGATAACCTTGGACTAATTTTTGAAGTAATTTACCATTTCCGTGTTTTTTTACTTGGATTATTCTTTTGACCGTCTGGCCTACCAAGTTCCGCTACAGTTGATGATATTGTGCATCAATAGTTTTTCAGTTTCCTGAGCAGTTGATGAGCTGAAATTTTTCTATCCGCTAGTTTTTGGTAAACCTTTTCAGTTGTACAAGTATTGTTACATATTATTCAGTGAATTTTGAATTATTCAACGTTTTCCATTTGACCGTTGGTTTAGTTTTGTCTCGCTTGACGTTTCCTAGCAACAGTTAAATTTGAATTTTTTCCGTGGATTTTGGTTTCATCGCTTATTTACTGATTCCATCTTCATCACAAAGATTTTATTCCATCTGGTTGTATCAGTTTGGTTGGTCGTAATCATAAAGATTCTGAATTTTTTTAATCATTCAATTTTGTCTGGACTATCAACCGTCTGTTTATTCGAATATCCAATTTCCGTCTGGTGATCATCATTTATCTGCTTATCCTTCGTATGGTTGATTTATACGAACGCTTTATACTGTTTCCTCTCCATTGTTTTGACTTTTATCTACTTCTTGATCAACTTTCTTCCCATTTGGTCGTTTGGTTTGGCTATTATTTGAAATCCCGGAATTTTTACAAGTACGGGGTTTTCCCCTAATATTACGACACCTAATCACCATAATTTCAAAACATCGGATTGCCTTTTTTCTCTGTCTTCCAAATGTACAATTTAACGATATTTAAGGATTAAATCTCGACAACCAATGGCAGTGGGTCATGGTCTTTTAACTTGCCGTGGTGTTTGTTTGATTCTTTACCTTTATCTCATACTTGGCGATTTAGCAACAATAAATGTTTGTACAACCTTGCCTCTCGTGTCGAACTGCTCCTTTTTTCATGTATATAGAGAGGCTGCAACCGCGAAACTACATTCATATGCCACACGTTTACCAAACGTCAAAAACATCCATTAACGAAATGGCCTTCTGCTGATTAACAGCGCCCGGTTTCTTGTACACGCATCATGCGCACTGCTACTTATCAGATTGTCTGGAGATGTTCACAGTAACCCTGGTCCTTTCACCATGGCATCTCAAGAAGAAATCATTAAGAAAACACAGCGTTGTTTATCATTCAATGCTCAAAGCTTGCAGAGTTTTAACAAACTTCCCGATGGTACACGAACAAGCAACTTAAAATCTTTTCAAGACTTAGTTTACGCAGAAAACCTTGACTTTGTGGCAATTACTGAAACGTGGCTCAACGACAGTGTTTCTGATAATGAAATACTCCCCACTGGATATGACATTATTAGGAAAGACCGTCCGTCTGACAAGCGTGGAGGTGGTGTATTGTTGGCATTGCGCAAGGGATTTGAATATAATAGAATAACCTCAGCCCCTGGGAAATGGTCTGATCGCTTGGAAATTATCGCGATTGAACTTGTTAGTAAAAATTCAAAGAAGTGTCTTGTCTCTGTTTGCTATCGGCCACCGAACTGTGATCTCACTGAATGGCTTGATTTGTATACGTCTTTTTTAGAAATCGCTGATAAACTACGAGAAAATCCTTATCACTGGAGACTTCAACTTTCCCCATCTCACCTGGAACTCAAATCTCATTTCCAGTCCTAGTACTATCTCTGCTGATTCTACCAAATTCCGTGAACTCATTTCCGACTATTTTCTAGAACAAATTAATATGCATCCAACGAGATTTAAACAACATTCTAGACCTTATTTTTTACAAACTCCCCTGAATGTGTCACTGATGTTTCAAGCGTATCACCAACAGCAATGGGCATCTCCAGTGACCATAATCTGTTGTTCTTTGATTTCAATCTGTGTGTAAAGTCCTCTACTTACGACTCGCGTACTGTTTTCAATTACCGTCTGGCTGACTGGGAGGGTTTGTTTGAAACTCTTATAGTTATATTCACCGACTTTTCACCCATTGACTTAGATAGCGACATTGATGACGATTGGCAACGCTGGCGCAATCTATTTTTAGGAGCTGCATCCCAACACTATTCCATCTAAATCATTCAGAAGGCGCAACACTCCACCATGGTTCGACAATGAAATTAAACACCTATTAAAGAAAAAAGAAACTGCCAGAAGGAAAGCGAAAAAGAACACTTGCCCGAATATCTGGGAAAAGTTCCGCAAACTCCGACGCATGTCTAAGAGCCTCATAGCTACCAAACGTAAGGAATTCTATCAAACCCTGCCTAACTTGATGAAAAACAGTACTAAGAAATTCTGGTCAGTTTTTAGATCAATGTCTAAGATGTCCAGCGTAGGAACAAAATGGTCTGGTCTCGTGACGATGCCATTGCAACGGCTGAGAATCCCAGCGATGTCGCAAACCTCCTTAACAATTATTTTCTTTTCCATGTTCAAGCCACCATGCAGCAGAGAGCAATACGAAGCGTATCTTCCAATTAATTCAGTTTCCTCTGAACAGTTAAGTGATATATCTATTTCACCAAATGAAGTACGTGATGTTCTTCTTTCATTGGACGTTAATAAAGCAACGGGTCCAGACAAAATCCCTGCCAAATTACTAAAGAACTGTGCGCCTTACATATGTACATCCCTGTGTGATCTGTACAACAAATGTCTGAGTCTGGGAAAAATACCATCCGCATGGAAAATTTCGAATATCACACAATTCCGAAGGGCGGGTCTGTAAAAGAAGTGTCTAACTACAGGCCTATTTCATTATTGTCACTCGTATCGAAGGTTCTTGAACGTTGCGTTTACAACAGAATAATTAAACACGTATCTTCGCATCTCCACGAACTTCAGTTTGGATTTCTAAAGGGAAAGTCAACTATGTCCCAGCTCCTGCGTGTCTTACATGAAATTGGAGAGTCGCTAGATAAGAGAGTGCAAACTGATGCCATTTACCTAGATTTTGCCAAAGCCTTCGACAGGGTAGACCACCAACTATTACTTAAAAAGCTACGCAATTTTGGCATCTGCGGTAATTTATTAGAGTGGTTTAAGAACTATCTATTTGATCGCTACCAGAGGGTCACCGTCCTTGGCCAAACATCACAACCACTCAAAGTGCTATCTGGAGTGCCCCAAGGTTCAATTTTAGGTCCTCTACTATTCCTCATATATGTGAACGATCTTCCGAGGTAACCAACACATCATCCATTGCTTTGTTTGCCGACGACACCAATTGTTATCGTGCGATTAAAGACACAAGGGACGGGGAATGCCTCCAGCACGACCTTGATAAAATATGCCGGTGGTGCGAAGAATGGCGAATGGATTTAAATCAGTCCAAATGCGGTCTACTTAGATTGACGAGGAACACCAAACCCATACAGAAATGCTATCATCTGACAGGCACCACAGTTAACACCAATGATGTTCAGAAAGATCTTGGAGTTCTGATCACTCCTGACCTTAAGTGGAACTTACATGTATCGGGAGTAGTAGCTAAAGCTAACAAAATGATGGGTTTTATAAGAAGATCCTCCCTTGATATCCACGACCAGCGTGTTCGTACTGCATATACACAGTTTTAGTAAGAAGTCACTTTGCATACTGTTCACAAGTTTGGTCTCCGCAAACTGTGTCACTAATTCTCAACGTCGAAAGAGTCCAACGCCGCGCTACTAAGTTTATTCTGTCATTACCATTTAGATCTGACGTTAGTTATAAGTGTAGACTTCTGAAAACAGAACTGTTACCCCTATCGTACTGGCATGAATACCTGGACTTGGTATACGTTTTCAAGTCACTATTTGCTTCAAATGATCCTTACATCTCCGTCAAGTCTTCCAGTCGTGTAACCAGGCGAACAGATAAAACAAATACAATTAATTTAAATATTCCTAAAGTAAACACTCTAACTTTCCAGAATAGCTTCTATTGTAGAGCACCAAGAATTTTCAATTCATTGCCATCATATTTACGATATCCTAATCTCTCTATAGGCCAATTCAAATCTGGAATTGTTAAAATACTATCAACATGCAACCGAACACGTATACGATGTAGAAATTCCGCAAACGTTTAAAACAGTCTGTGTAAAATGTCACTCATGTCGTCCCCTATCTAGTTTGCTTGTTAAAATGTGCTGTTAGTTTATGTCTTAGTTTAGAAGTTAACCATGTTATCTGTTCAGTGATTTAATTTTATATCATAGGGACCCCGTAATGGAGCAACAAGCTCTGTGGGACATCCCTGCCACCTTTTTGGCAAAGCTTGTAAAATAAAATACAAGGCATCGATGAGCAAATACAAGGCATTTACTAGCAAATACAAGGCATTGACGAGCAAATACAATGCATTGACGAGCAAATACAAGGCATCAACGAGCAAATACAAGGCATCGACTAGCAAATACAAG
Source organism: Chrysogorgia sp. JL179-B06 (assembly GCA_035772405.1). NCBI lineage: Eukaryota > Metazoa > Cnidaria > Anthozoa > Scleralcyonacea > Chrysogorgiidae > Chrysogorgia > Chrysogorgia sp. JL179-B06. Next base: position 1,087,261 of record JAYKKM010000373.1, read on the forward strand.
GCATTGACTAGCAAATACAAGGCATTGACGAGCAAATACAATGCATTGGCGAGCAAATACAATGCATTGACTACCAAATACAAGGCATTGATGAGCAAATACAAGGCATTGACTAGCAAATACAAGGCACTGTCTCGCAAATACAAGGCATTGACGAGCAAATACAATGCATTGACGAGCAAATACAAGGCATTGACGAGCAAATACAAGGCATCAACGAGCAAATAGAAAGGCTTTGAATAGCAAATACAAGGCATCAACGAGCAATTACAAGGCATTGACGAGCAAATACAATGCATTGACGAGCAAATACAAGGCACTGACTAGCAAATACAAGGCATCAACGAGCAAATACAAGGCACTGACTAGCAAATACAAGGCATCAACGAGCAAATACAAGGCATTGACTAGCAAATACAAGGCATCAACGAGCAAATACAAGGCATTGACTAGCAAATACAAGGTATTGAGGAGCAAATACAAGGCATTGACTAGCAAATACAAGGAATCAACGGGCAAATGCAAGGCATTGACTAGCAAAGCAATGCATCGACGAGAAAATACAAGGCATTGACGAGCAAATACAATGCATCGACGAGCAAATACAAGGCATCGACGAGCAAACACAATGCATTGACTAGCAAATACAAGGCATCGACGAGCAAATACAAGGCATAAACGAGTTTACAAGGTATTGACGAGCAAATACAAGGCATTGACGAGCAAATACAAGGCATTGACGAGCAAATAGAAGGCATCAACGAGCAAATACAAGGCATTGAATAGCAAATACAAAGAATTGACGAGCATATTTACAAGGCATTAACGAGTAAATACGAGGCATCAACGAGCAAAAACAAGGCGAAAAACGAGCAAATACAAGGCATCAACGAGCACATAGAAGGCATTGACTAGCAAATACAAGGCATTGACGAGCAAATACAATGCATTGACTAGCAAATACAAGGCATTGACGAGCAAATACAAGGCATCAACGAGCAAATACAAGGCATTGAATAGCAAATACAAGGCATCAACGAGCAATTACAAGGCATTGACGAGCAAATACAATGCATTGACGAGCAAATACAAGGCACTGACTAGTAAATACAATGCATCGACGAGCAAATACATGGCATCGACGAGCAAATACAATGCATTGACTAGCAAATACAAGGCATTGACGAGCAAATACAAGGCATTGACGAGCAAATGCAAGGGATTGACGAGCAAATACAAGGCATCAACGAGCAAATACAAGGCATTGAGTAGCAAATACAAGGCATCAACGAGCAATTACAAGGCATTGACGAGCAAATACAATGCATTGACGAGCAAATACAAGGCACTGACTAGCAAATACAATGCATCGACGAGCAAATACATGGCATCGACGAGCAAATACAATGCATTGACTAGCAAATACAAGGCATTGACGAGCAAATACAAGGCATTGACGAGCAAATACAAGGGATTGACGAGCAAATACAAGGCATCGACGAGCAAATACAAGGCATCAACGAGCAAATACAAGGCATTGAATAGCAAATAGAAGGCATCAACGAGCAATTACAAGGCATTGACGAGCAAATACCAGGCATCAACGAGCAAATACAAGGCATTGAATAGCAAATACAAGGCATCAACGAGCAATTACAAGGCATTGACGAGCAAATACAATGCATTGACGAGCAAATACAAGGCACTGACTAGCAAATACAATGCATCGACGAGCAAATACATGGCATCGACGAGCAAATACAATGCATTGACTAGCAAATACAAGGCATTGACGAGCAAATACAAGGCATTGACGAGCAAATGCAAGGCATTGAATAGCAAATACAAGGCATCAACGAGCAATTACAAGGCATTGACGAGCAAATACAAGGCATCAACGAGCAAATACAAGGCATTGAATAGCAAATACAAGGCATCAACGAGCAATTACAAGGCATTGACGAGCAAATACAATGCATTGACTAGCAAATACAAGGCATTGACGAGCAAATACAAGGCATTGACGAGCAAATACAAGGCATTGAATAGCAAATACAAGGCATCAACGAGCAATTACAAGGCATCAACGAGCAAATACAAGGCATTGAATAGCAAATACAAGGCATCAACGAGCAATTACAAGGCATTGACGAGCAAATACATGCATTGACGAGCAAATACAGGCACTGACTAGCAAATACAAAGCATTCGACGAGCA